>LNGL01000011.1:287104-360761 GCA_001510565.1 Knoxdaviesia proteae | reverse complement strand
CCCTTTTTCCACAGAAAAGAGTCCCATTTTTTGGGTGCAAGATCGCTTGGTATGGCAGGTATCTCTCTGCTGTCTGTTTCTTATGCCAATCCGAATCCAATGGTGTGTCAGAGACTGTCAATGAGGAGAGTTTCCTTCGTATGTTCTTGGCCCAGTCAAGCTGGGTGTTTCTCTAGTTCTTGCCCTCGCTTCCGCATCCCATTTTGCAATCCTCTCGTCCCGGAGTCCAATCAGAGACCTGAAGCTCAGGCCTTGCGGCACACAACCCTCAACATTTAAAGAGGGGATTTTGATCCTTTGGTTCTCCCCCTCTTTTCACCGCACACACACACACACATCCTCCCCACCCTCTTGGCATCATCGTGATCTAACATAAGAGGACTCTGCGTCAGCGACCGTTTTGGCGACCCCAAACGAAGTCTTGCAGACGAACAAGGTACATATCATATCAAACGAGAATAATCAAGCTTTGCGGTTTAGGAGGGTGTGTAGGAGAGAGAACGATAAGGCAGCCTGTCTGTTCAGCAACTGAAATGGAGAAGAAGAAAAAGAGCAAGAGAAAAGACAACTTAGCCAGTCTGGATGTTCCCCCTCAGTACGGGGTCCAGTCTTGCAGCGGTACTTGGGATTTCACAAAATGGGTCCCCCATCGGGTGGGTGGGTGTTCACCAAGCACGCACATGTGGTCCCGGGACCGAAATCCGCCATCAGCCTAGGAAGGTTGCTCTCTAGCTATTTTGAGGAGCGGTTAATTTAGCTTCATAGGGCTTTGTTGAACGGGGGACGTGTCGTAGGTAGGGATGAGCGCACCGACCAGGGGGGGGCGTGTGTCCAAAGCAGCCTCTGCCCTAACGGGGAACAAGAGGAATAACAACAAGTACAGTACTCTTGACTTCTGGATACATGCAGGACTTCTCGGCCGCCCTGACTCCTGTTTAATCTTAGGTGGGTAACTACCGTACTAACTAGTCAGTGTTCCAGCTACCAGTCTCTTGTTGAGGGGCTGAACTTTGGCCTACGGGCGGTTTCTCGTGTTTGCGACAGCTGTGCCGGCTGTCGCTCTCTCGTCGTTCTGCCCAGATTCGCGTGGCCCAGGCTCTCCGGTCGGGGAGACGAGATAGCTTTTGGATTCCAGTCCAGCCCAAAGTTCTAGGGCGCACAGGGCTAGTAGGCCTAGCTTCTTCCGTTTCGCTATCTGAACGGGAGATGGTCTACGATTATCACCAAGGGGAGACTCAAGGGTCGTTGTGAGGTATCTCCAGCAATAAGTACTCAGGGGACACTGCTGATATTGAGTTGTAGCTCGAGAATACTCACCCAGCTAGTTATGCAGCCTCAGCATATCCATAATAGGATACATTTCTTCTCACTAGATATAAATTGCCCCGGCTAGGGTGCGCTGCAACACAGAATCATATATATCATGGGCTGCCATTTCCAAGACAACATGAGACCTGTAGGCCAACCGTATGTATAGTACTGTAAATTGTGGTTGGCTACTGAATGACACCCCTGAACTGGATCCCCAAGGTCCTTTTTCGTGCCGGAATCCCTTATGCAAAGTTGATGTTACAGTGGTCTCCGTTCAGCGCAAATAAGTCCGGTCAGACACAGGCGCCACCGTTCGTTTGCATGTGCCACGCTCGTCGTAGCTCAGAGAGAGGGAAGGGGAACGAAGAATAACACCCAAGCTCACATCCGCGGTTGAGCATGCATTATCTATTGACCAGCTCCGAACTCTCTGATCAACCCGTTTTAGCGGCCAAGACGACTACAAGTTAGCAGGATTTCAACAGCTAACGAGAACACACGCCAAGGTCGCAACTTTGCGGCCGAGAATAAAGTGACGGGGCACTCTGCTTCCCCTTTCAGGCAATCTTGTAGCTCAGAGCCCCCAGCCCGTGTGGGAAAAATTGAGGGCGAGGGAAAGTGAGGGGTGTGGGTGTGTCCACGAAAGCATGATCCCACTCTCCCGAACATTGCAGATGTCAAGACCCACTGTCTTCAAGAGGGATCAAGGCAAGGACCACAAAAGCGATATGACTAGGGGTGGGCTGCTATAGGGCGTAACACCTAAACATGAGGATGTGGCCCCGGGGTCCTGTGTGTTCACATATATACGAGAGCTCGGCTGGACGGAGTCGTATACGTTATTCGTCGTATCCTTCTGTACTGTACAGTTCACACTCAGGTCAAAGCATGATAAGTACAAAATTAGTCAAGGATATATGTTTCCCATGGGATGCTAGGCAGTTCCCGTACTTATGTTCAGTAGACGGAGAGGCCCTTCCCCCAGGCCTGGAAACCACCATGTCCAGACTTCCAGCCTTATAAGATTAGGGCCAAGGGCTTGGAATCCCTCCAGTTCCGAATGCCAGGCTCTGGGAAAGGACAACGCACCATTAAAATCTTCAGGCAAACGCCGAAGCTGTCAAAAGGACGTCGATAAGTGGAGCAGAGATCGGCTTTCTCGTTCATTCGCTGAGATAGTTTGCATTCCACATCACCGAGCGGTGTTGCCCTAAAGGACTCGTTAGGGAAGCAGCTCAGATGGACTCGGATCCGAGTCCAGGCAAAAGGACTCGAGTACGGACTTAAGTCCTGAGATCTAAGTGGGTCCGAGTCCGGATCCTAGGATCCAGTCCATACTTATAACAGATGGTAGATGCGATGCTGTCTACAGTACTGTTCAGTCCTGTACTCTACAGTACAGTACATAGTATACTCCACGTATACCTGAAGGATTCTCATTGTAGTGCATGGTGCAAGTTTCATTTCTCAGGCCAGGGCATTCCTCAAATTTGATCCCATTTGAGACTTGTTCAACAGGGTGTTTCACCGCTGCAAACCAAACCTGGAGGCAGGAAATTGAGTTTGTTCCCATAGCAGCTCCTGCAGGATCGCCAACCGCCAGAATCCCCAAGGGAATATAAGGGGCCCCATCCGTATCCAATATACTTGGCAAACCGGGGCCCGGAAGAACACTCACTGGTGCACTAAGCCTCTTTCTAGAACTCCAGCTTTGGCTTGCTCCGGAAATGAGGGAGGCCAAGCCGTCACTTTGAGTTCGAGACCTGCTGAACAGCTGCCGTGTTGGCATACAATCAAAAGGAACGTCGGTGTATGTCTACTACACTTAAGTCCACATCCTACTGAAGTGGTCATGGAGACGTAACTAAAAGGACTTCGCATAGGGTGCTACGGTTGATCATATAACGTGGTAAGCCGCGGCTGGAAGGGAGCTCCGATACACACACCGACGGGTATAGTCGAGGAAGAGCAGCATGCCACACAGCAGGAGGATAACACCAGCCAGTTCCAGATGGAGCAAGTGATCGTAGACACATATATGTAGAGGATGTGTGTAGGTATGTACAGTAAACAGCCCGGCTATAACCTGTCCGAGTCCCCAATTCCGGAGTGCATGATCCTCATCACGAACAGTGCTATGCTTATAGACTGCTTACAAGACTTTGCATTTCTGGCAGCCCTCTTCATGCTATATCCACGCCGCCTCGGGGTAGTCAATCCCTCCGAGAACATCTGAATATGGTAAGATGGGCCGGTGAGAGCCAGCATGTCTTTCGGCCGAAAAGAAAAAGAAAGAAAAAAAGAAGAAGAAAGGAAGAAGAGTTCGAGGATCGTCGACATGCTTGCTTCTCGATTCCGTGTCAAGGCCGGCACACTAACCAGAGAGAATGCTTTGCCTCCTAGCCTCATGAAACCTCCTCCCGCCTCGGCAGAGAGGCGTATGTGCCCACACGAGTATGTGTGCGTGCAATCTCCCACTCCCCTGAATGCCATCAGATTCCCGGCGGGCACTGAGACTAGGGGATGGCAATAGAGCCGCCGGCTTGCCCCTTGAGATTTCGTCCAGGTCTCGCCAACGCCACCGGTCAGCGGAAGTCATGAAAATAGAGGCTGTGAATCAACAGCGTACGTCAGGCATGTACGGTACCGGATGAGATGGCATCCGTAAGGCTCAGAGGAATGTCGATGGATTAGCCCCAAAACCTGCGATCCTTCTATTGAACCACGCATATTACATGTCCGGTTGGTTATCCTGTGGATAGCACGGAGATGAACATGATTTCTACCATGCCTTTGAACGGCCCAGCAAATTTTAACGACATTGTTACAGTTCCACTCCTGACGCTGCATGTCGTATTCATTCACCAAACATCATCCGCCTTCCTGACACTTCCAGAACAATGCAATAGCACAAAGGAAGACTTAGCTCCGGCCGATACAAAACGCCCCACGCTTTAATATGCCATTCGAATATAACGCACTTATCGTAGCCGTTTCGAACCCGGCCCAGCAAACCGAGGATAGACTTGACTCCTCCCATTGCCGGCTATCGGGATATATAGCAGTGCAGCGCCACCATGTTTTCTATGATTCCGCGGATCTTGCCCGTACTGGCTTAGAGCCTTTCCTAGATGGAATCCAAGGATTCCCTCGCCGGAGCCCGACCCACAGACACTCCCGATCCAGCAAAACTGCTAGAAACATGGCTTGCGGTACGAGAGGGCTCCAACTTTTCAGCGTCAACAGATTCGCAGGTGAATGCGTAACCCGAAGCACCCAAAGTCCACCACTTCGTAGGAGGTCCCGTTTATTTTTCCATCTCTGGTCCCCCTCCTTGCCCGATATGCTCAAGCCGCTCTCCTTTAGTTGGCCTTGGCCATGTCCTCTTCAGCCCGAGGTATAGGGCGTGGCTGTCTTGGCGGGGCCTAGATGCAGTCAGGTTGGTGTGTTGCCCAAAGACCCTGAACAGCCCGGAATCACCAAACCCCCCAGGCCCCAAAGCTGCAGGTTCTGGCTCGCAAAAGGTCTCTCGTTCTGGGTGTCGGGGTCCGCCTACTCGTACATACTGTACTATACTAAAGATACTGTAGGTAATAGGTAGTAGGGTACACTTACAATACACACTCTCGTCTCAGGTGTTTTCCCTCTTGTCTGACTAGACACAGTAAGCAGAAAGTCCAGCTCGTGCGAGAACTCTAAATTCGACATTACCACCTCTCTCAACATTAATTGGCTTGCTTCCCAGATGGACAGAACCTCGACTCTCACCCCCATGTTCGACGAATGGCTCGCCTTGAAAGTTGGGGGCGAAACACGGCATTCCTCTTTGCTACTTCTTCCCGGCAGGGCTTATCTTAGATATGGAGGGAGGTTAGCAGAAAGCATTAAAACTCCTAAGAACAAAAACCGCAGCCTTGAACGAAGTCAAGAAATAATGATACAAGACGCAGTGTCTAAAACTTCCTGGTCCACTTCCTATGCCGAGATTTGCTGCTTGACTCTCCATTATTATTTCTAGACTCTAGGCCAGCCACCATAAAGCTCGTTATCATGTCCCCCCTTTCCGTATTACTAGTTACTAGTTACCGCGTATTCCTTACTATATACACTACATGCAATACTGTACATCCAGTACTTACTACTCGTAGCTAGCGGGGTTATAGAGCTTCTTCTTCAGGCGCTAAGATAATGCCTCTAACATCTCCCTTTCTCTCACGTCGCCGCCTCATTTACTCTTATGCTAATGTTGCATCATCCTCGGGTGATATTATCGCACATGGTGGAAAGCCAACTTCCTAGTCTACAGTAGGTTCCATATACATAATACGCAAAAATGTGATAATGCTGTGGAGCCGATGTGAGACTGCGTATGTGCATCCATTCATACTCGTAGTGGGTTGGTTGTTTTGGGGCTCCGAGACTTTCCATGCACTCTCTGACAGAAATGTACCTCCCTGACTTTCGTACCAGTAGCCTTTACCCCTGACGTTAATTCCTACCAACACAAAAGTACATATAACGCCCCTCTATGTAGGTTCCTACGGCGGCGGAGCATGAAAAAAAAGTACACGCTCCGATGTCAGACAGATCAAAACCTAGACACTCCTGAATCCTGACTTGCTCACTCAGAGTGTGGCGGGACCTGATCACGGTCTTCCATGATCTATCAGTGCTAAAAATGAAAACTATCAGCACCTGTAGCGTTCACCAAGCCGGGACAACCGTGCCACTGACTAGTTACTCTGTAGTAGTATTTGAAGTCCAAGAAAGTTAACTTTTGGTTCCTGAAGAATGCACCTCTACTGTAACCCGGTGCTACCCCAGAGGGCCTTGCCACAGTACGTAAGATACCCTAAAGTACCGATAACAACGAAAGAGGGAACCGAAGAGACGGAAAAACACCTGAGAAAAGGGGCAGAGCACGACTGCTAGCACAGACAGCACAAAAGGTCCAAGGTCTGCCAAAGAACACACAGAAACAGTTCTCTGGTTCTCGAGGGTATCTCTTCACTTTCCAGAACACTAGTTAAGCACAGGTGCTCCGACTCACGTCTGGCATGAGGGCCGGGGACGGGTTTAACCATAACTCATGACACATACGCACGATAACAGGAAGTGAAGGTTCTGCCGGCTTCCGAAGGCTTCATCAAATCCAGGAAAATATTGGCCATACACACACACTCCCCTCCGACACCCGCAAGATCGAACTACGTATACCAGCGTAGTTATGCCTAACCACAGACTCCAAAATTCTGGAAAGCCAATGCTTAGCTCACTTTCTCTTCAACTCGAGTATGTAAGGATCAATCTAACGGCTCTTCATGTAGGGTCTAAACAGTACCGTGCTCCTTCAATACGGCGTGACGGCCACCACAGCTATAACCACTTCCTGGACAGCCCCAAGCACACCTAGAGGAGAAGCGAAAGAGAGGAATAAAATCATTGCTTATATGCAGGCTCTGACAGGACCGTCGAGTATCCAATCAATTTCTTGAGAGGCTCCAGTTATATATCGGCGCTGTAAATGTCTCACTAGCCGAGGCTTTGTCAAAGTTGTAGTGGCCCTCTTTGCGCATGTCCTCTCGCTCCGAAAGACTCGTCAGCTCCCGAACGGCTGATTTTCAGGGCTGGTTCCTCCATTCCTGGCTTGTGGCTTCTGATTCCCGGGCGTGTGTCAGAACTCAGAACCCAGGTTCCCGAAACGAAGAGAGAGAAGAGATATAGCAGACCATGCCACGCTATAGCATCCCTGGATCCCCACCGTCCCTCATACAACCTTCTTGAAATAGCCCTACTGTACTGTACAAGCATGAGTCCCGTTAGTCTCGCAATCTCCTTCTTCCCCGCAATAAAAAGGTCCGTGGAAGAACACGAAGAGGAACAAAAGAACAAAAGCTGGTGTCGAGCCCCTGAAGAAGAAGTCCGCTGTCATCTCGCCTCATGTCTATCTATCAGGACTTTTTCGTGCTTTCGTTACATTTCCTTGTCAAAGACGTTCCCCCAACAAAACCCCAAAGAGGGACAGTGTCAAACGTCAATGCCACCTCGGTAGTTATGCCCAATATACGGTAACTTGGTAACCATCTCCATCGGGTGCAGGTCGACCTCTGGGGATGAGTCGCCACTTCAGTCGGCCACTCTTCCAAGCAGCACTAACGGCCATGAGGTTTAGTGCACAACGATTCCCCTGTGGCTGGGATTGGAGCGGTCTGGAGGCCCCAGACCAACGAGTTAGCCACCCGCTAACCCCACTCTCAGCTGTGGTGAAACCAGCCTCTCAAGAGTCAGGAGTCAGTCTATCGATCGAGTGTATCTGAGAAACAAGTTTGTTTAATCCGGCTTTTCTTCACGCAGTTGACTTTGCTCGTATGGGATCTCCCTCATGTGAAGGAATTGCTCATATCAATTGCGGCACAACGTGTCGTCAGCCAAAGGCGTTCGCAGGATTACCACGAGTCCTACCAAAGCCGGTCTCCGAAACAAATGAAACGCTGGACATTGATTAACCTAGAACCCTTACCCGCCAAATCGGAGAAAGAAAAGAGCAGGATAGAAAGAAAGGTGCAAACCTGACCCTTGACTGAAGGCACAAGACACCTCGGCTCCATAGACAATCCCTACGCCTTTAGTATGCCGAGCGGCAGCCGATATGAAGAATCGCTGTGACATAAGTCCCACTACTGTCCGGAGTAGCTATTGCAGTGTAGAGTACCGTCCTGTACATACGCAATTCACGAGACACTTACAGGTACCTTCCATTCGCTCGATGGATAGCTACCCACTACGCGTTATTCGTTTCTGTCCAGTTTTTACTGATAACTTGTAGCTTATAGCTATTTTATTCATAGGATCATGTTCCTTGATCCTTCGTCCTGGATGTCGGTTCAATATGTAAAAGTAATGTCGAGTCTTAACCTCACCGCTAGGATCTCATGTTAGAGTGTTCGGTGGTGTATAGCGCGAAGGCAACTCCTAAAATAAGACAGAGGGCCCTGAAGGTAGTGTTCACCAGGAGTCCTCAAAGACAGCTGAGCCCTGTAGCTAGTGCTCATAAGTACAATTACGGTTCTATCATCATCGTATCGTGCTAAATCGTGCAGGCCCGGTGTAAATAAGAGAGAAAAAAGACCAGACCATCCTTAGAGCTGAGAAAGCCAGGTACCAGTCAGATAAAGAAGGCCGATCCTCACTGGACCACCTATAAGGGCCCACTCATTCCGGGCTTGTTTCCGAATCTGGAAAACGTTCCACTGGGTGGAAGAGTATCACCGGGGCGGGCCAGGCTTGTTCGCACCCCTTCAGCCGGGGGCGGGGCCCTTACCACCCTCGGAGGTGGGAACGGGCGCGTGTACCATGCCACTAAGTGCACTCTGAGCAAAGAATGTGTATGTGGTGTTTCAACTCAGGCCTCCTCCTCGCGGCCAAGAGCTGCTTGTTGACTTTACTGTTGTTTTCCTCTTCGTTCCTCTCTCCCACCAGCCGGCCGGCTCCCGGTGAGGTGAAGCCTGAAGCCCTCGCGGCATAGCAGTGCACATAACAGAAGATCAATGCAATACGTCACAACACTGAGCAATCAGAGCACGCCCAGGCAACTAACTCTCCAAACGATATGATAGGATGATGCAACATCATACAACGGGTGGCAGGAAAGAATAACCTGTTTCATTCCGGAGATTGTCCATATACGGAGGGGGTCTCGCCGGCGATGAACGCCGCGTTTTCTGTCTCTTTGTGAGCGGTAAGCACCTCGTCCCTTGCGTCCGGTGAGGCAAGCAAATGGCGCGGGGGGCAAGGTAGTTATGGCACAGCAGGCACATGTTCGATCATCATCACGGTCGCATTTGGGCCAGATGCGGAGAGTGAGAGAAAGAGACACAGACATGGAGGGGAGACGGAGAGGAACAAAAGGCCGCCAGTGTGACAATTATTGTGGCGTGTGGTGGTTGTGGTGTGGTGTGGTGTGGTGTGTGGCATCGGTTTATCTTTCGCCTTCGTTCTCGCTGTTTCATCTCGCGGCGAAGTCATCTTCGCAAACCAAGAAGATCGGTCCCGTTCGTGAACGATGTCATTTCCCTTCCTGTAACGTACGCACAAACTCCGCGTACCTCTGAGTACGGTGTGGTTCAAACAGCCACTTTCCTCTCCAGCAGGACCTCTTTCTCATCCGTAATGCTGACAAAATGTACTTTGGATGGGAGAAACAGGGCTTACGCCGGACCTTTGCCCCTCTGTACCGGGCTGGTGGTAACAAGCTGCATGCTTCCATCCCGAGCACAGTAATCCAACACAGCCCAGCCGTGTCCCGTACAGTAATGGTGTTGGTTCCTACGATAATCCCATGCCGCGGGATGACAGAGCAATATAGAAGCCGATTAGTATCGGCGTGAAAAGTGCGAGGGAACCGCACAAGTTGCGACGTTCCGTGACAGGGGGATATGCCATCTTATCGTCGTCCGACGGACGGCCTGACAAACTCCAGACCAGTGAATGCCTCCAAGCTAAGGTTTTTAACGGTCCACTTGTTCTCGCAGATAGTCCCCAGTAGCATCAAAGCTCATGTCCACATTCCGGCCATGCGAGCAGGGCTTCCGGAGTTTTCTAGAACACTGTTTAAGTCATCGCAGAAGGTAGTCAAAGTCAAACCTTAAGATTTAATGATTACTCGTCTCCATCGAAAAGTTCTCAAATCAATGGCCGCTATTATGCATATGTGCACGTATGTGCATGTAGTGGTACAGCTCCGGTAAATCCATCGTGCTGTACTGGAGGAACAAGATCATTTTAAGTATCTCCGGCAACAGTACCCAGAAACCCTCGAGAGCACCACCACAATCAGTCTGGGCGTTCGGAGAGGAGTCGTATAGATCAAGACACACCAATGACAAAGCCAAAGTGAGCACACAAAGGAAAACAAGCACGATGCAAATTTGATGTGTGGCCTGTGTATTCGAGTAATGCTCAGCTCATTTGCCACCATCCACGGCGCGTTGCTCCTTACCGTGCACCACGGCATCACCGGTTTGCCGCCTGTCGGCATGAACGGGGAAATAGAGGGATTAATGATCATACACCCCAAGGTCGAACAGTTTGTTGCGACGGAGGAAATCTCCGCTCTCCAGCTGCTGCACGTACGAGTGTAGCTACGCTTTGTACAGCAGGTGTATGTTACATGCTCAAGCGAGGAGCGAGATTGCAAGATGAGAAATTCCCCTCCTCGAAATCTTACAGCCCTAGTACTTTTTTTTTCATGTGGTTGCACTATAAGTCCGGTACAGTACATAGCACATACCATAGTAGAGGGTATGTACTGTAAATGCGTGTGGTGTGTGTTGGGGGCCGATTCTTTTCCTCTTCGTTTTGGTAAGGCTGATATGAATCGTGCGCAAGGTGCTTGTTCGGCCTTCAGCCGGCTTGACTGGAACGACGTATCGGAGATACAAGCGGGAACACACACTCACCCGACAATTTTATGCAACCTCGACTGTAACAACAAAGAAAGAAAGCCTGTTTTGTTTTGTTTTTTTTTTTAAAAAAAAAATCCGAACACATGTCTTTCCCCTCGCTACTGGATCAGAGGGAGAGAGTTCATGTCAGGCAAGAATGAAAGGAGACGGAAGAAAAAAAAAGCATGGCAAGGTATGACCAGCTCGGTTCGCGAAATTGCATGCCACTGTCATGTAGGTTGTCTGTCTCATGACCCACGGCTCTTCAACCGTCTCTAGGCAATCTCGATGCGTGTAAGACCTGTTCGAGAGGTGACGGAGTTCTGAAAGTCCTGTACATACATCGTCCGCCCACGGAGCAGCCCGGGCGGCCGAAACACAGCGGAGAGTGCCTAAATGGTACAAGATTGTGTTTGCTCAAGGCTAGCCACATAGCTTCCTATCTTTTCCCTTCTTGTCTTCTGTTGCCCTTCCTGGGCAAAGGGGGTGTTGGTATGCCCCTGTGCCTTGCGTCAAGCCTAGGGCCACGCTCCACTGTACCGAGTAGCTCAGGCAAGAACACTTCTCGTTCCAATCAGGGTCAGTCCGACTTGACACTCGGCCAAACTGATGTTAGCCTATCGGGTGTGTGGTAGCCAAATGCCACTCTGACCGGCCACCGAACATGTCCGAACTTCTTAGGTCGGGGGGGATCTCCGCCGCTTCAGTCACTTATCTTTACAGCTGGACAAAACTATCTCGCCCGAGATGCAGGTAAATCGATATTCAGCCCCCCCCCCCCCCCCCCCCCCCCCCCCGCCAAGTAAAACTCGGAGTTTTATCTACGGCTTACGGTGTGCGCCAGAAAGGGAATTACCGTCAGCGAAAAGCGCGAAAGCGCGAGCGACTGTGCGAAAGAGCAGTGAACCCCATCCCCGAGCCGTTGATCGTGGTAGCTTAATGCACACATAACATTTTTGCACTCCGGCATAGTAATCACCACTCCTGGGCCATGGTTGGTGCCTGGTCAAACTCGTCCGATGATCGAATCGTCGAGTCGTGAACACAGCGAAGAGGAAAACGCAACGCTTATATGTGGGGCAACCCGTCCTTTTGATGCAGGTCTTGCTAACCAGATGGCTACGATAAAAGTATCCTACTCGGAGCCTTACGGAGTACATTGGTGTGCACTGAGGGGGACACGTTTTTTCGGGAAGCAAACAGGGCGTTGTATGAATCACACAGGGCACGCGAGAACACCAAATACTCACTCTGTGGGGCATCACGGTCAATCATCTCACCGAGATTACTGATACTTCAACCTTTGTCTCAATGGCGATGATGCTTTCCAGTGCCTACTCTGCCCTGTGGTTTGTATGTCGTTGTTTGTCGGACGTGAAATTAAGCTCTTTGGGTGTCGGTGGCTCCTTCCTCGTCGTCCCAAAATAGAATCCAAGATGTTCACGACAGATTCCATTTTGTTCCTGCGTTTGTCGCCTCTCCGGTTTGGCAGGAGCGACAACAACCTCTCAAAAGCTCTCAGCCGTCCTAATAATGTGTATATATCGCGTATATGCGCACAGATAAAAGCTGGAATTCGGAAACGTATTGTCATTGTAGATATACAGTAATAGTCATACCCCTCTTATTCTAGCTGTTCTGGGACACTGTGTGTGCATGTTATGTATGTCAGCGCCCCTTCGGTTAGGGGTGTCAGCACTAAGCACCAATATACCATCCTATTCAGACAAGTGCGTTGATGCCGCTCGCTCGTGGACTTGATACACCGTGAAAATATCAGGCCTTCGCCCGTCCAGCCGCGCGCTAAGTATCGGGGGAGGGAAAACTGGCTAGTTAGGTCGGGGACTGGCGGGAGAACAGATATTTCAAGGACGGAGGAAGAGCTATCCTATCCGTAGCAGAAACTCCACATGCCTCGAGAAGTGGTGATTGGCACGGATCTGGGTCTTTTCGTGAAACATGTACATATGTATAGGCATACGATACTTACATACAAACTACTCTCCAGCAGGAAGCTCTAGGGGCTTTGGAAGGGGGCATGACGGGCACCTCATGTGGTCTGGTACTCGCCCGGATGATTACAACAGAATGATAATCGTGGTTCTTGGCAAAACTATCAGTGAATATGGGGAGATGACAAGGAGACTTTCCCCCGACCAGACATTTCTCGTAGTGGCTGGAGTAGCGAGAACTCTCCGGCTCCTCATTGCAAGGCAACATCGTTATGATTGACCCTCCCCCTTCGGAGAGTCAGTCTTCGTCATCTTCGTCTCAGGGAAACATCAGTGGTGAGGCTGATCCCCTCTCCAATAGGAACATGACCAGCCCCAACCCTAACTTGGCATTTATCCAGATAAAATGAATGCAAAGCTCCCGCTACGGGTATACTAGTCAATGATTAATGGGGTTTTATTTTTCCATTACGGGAAATTGAACTGACTCCTTTAAAATGAGAAAAACTGCATGCTGGTGCTTTCTCTCTAACCTTTGAGAGAGTAGTGTGCATGCATTTCCTTTTTCTCAGTGTGCTCAGTGTGTGATGTGGGAAGTGCAGTCAAGACAATCAGGGAAGATGGCCTGGGACACGCCCAAGTCGAAATCGGCGGCTGCAGCGGGTTGACCTCGTGTTTTGCGTGGATTCTTATTAGCCGGGCAAATCGTTCTTGTCCTGGTAGGGCTGAGTGGAAAAGGAAAAAGAACGGGAACCCACAAAGGGTTAGAAACGCGAAATATTTGGGCCTTGTTGGGCGTGGGATGGAGATTGAACACTTACCGACTGTCTATCCCGTTCATGAGAATTCCGACTTCGACCTCAAAGCCCGCCTGTCCTGCTTTCCGACCACGGATCAAATCTGCCAGCCTGCCACCAGCTAACCCCCCCCCCAATCTTCGACCCATGTGGCTGCAAAAGGTCGTGGATGCCGAAATTGCCTTTTGGAGGCCGCGTCACGGACAATACATCGAATTGTGCTAAGGCCGGTCCTCCATGTTTAGGGGCCCAAATCATGCACTATTACGTGGACGTACCTCTCAAGGGGTACCGGAGCAATGGGACTGGGAGCGTACTAATAATTTGGGAGATGAGATGTTCAATTCATCCTACTTGACATTTTCTAGAGCTAGCACCCACTTAGAGTCTCTCCTAGTAGCCAGCGTTGCGACACTTTACTGCACATACCCGGGAAAGCCGCCGGCGGGATCGTACAGATGGATGGATGTCTTGTCTAGAAGTTACCGATTCTTGTTGGTGAAGTTGCTGTGCGGGTCTGCTACCTACACATTTTCCCCTGCCCGGGAATGATACCGCGCGCCCTACACTCTCAGGACGTCATCAGGAGCGCTCGCGAATCCTTCAACCCAGACATGCCCCGAAGGAGCAGCGCGGGATGCTCCAGAGTTCAATGAGGCGTTTGGAACTGCGCTCTGTGTTTGATGCTTGTCGGCGGCTCAGGGGAAAATCGTGGCTTTTGCATCCCCATACCGATAAAATGAGTCTGTGGGAGGGATCTGGCTCACGCCTGGAAAGGGGACCAACCCCTTGTTGAGCTTACGCGTACATACAGCGAAGAAGAGACGCTATCTCCTGTAACAACTGCGTGGACGAATGCGCGTGTACTGTAGACATCTCCTGCACCAGGATGGAACTTGAACAGCATTTTACCTCAAACCGACGTACGCCCTCCGTAAATAACGTGGAAAACAAGCCACGGCCGACACCCGGAGTCCGGCATATGCCCGCGTTCGCAGTGCAACCATCTTTTTGGTTCATTCAGGGCTCAAGCGGGAGTTGATGCAGGGGAGGCAAGCAGGTTCTCGACGAAACAAATAGGCTAACACAGCCTGGTTCAGGGCTGGCTGGTCGTTGCAATTAAACCCTACAACGGGCCAGCAATTGAGAAACTGCCAGGTTCGATTAATGCCGGAACTGCTGCCGCTCCTCAAAACAACCCTGACCCATCAAACAGAGCTCTTATGCTCCGACGCTCGGTCTCAAACTCTCCCACCCCCATCAATATTGCTCGTTTTTAATGGGAACGGATGGAGCTTTTGGATCAAACCGGAAATAAGTCCGGGCAGCATATCGCTGCTCTGGCTTCGTGCTATGTTTACTGGAAATGTCTGGTGTGAACTTTTGGGTCGGGCCCTCATATGTAAACTCACAGCACTTGAACTGAACTGGACCAAACACATTGGCGGAGAACGAGGACAGGAGAGAAGAGAACGGTTTCCTTACCTACTCGTACTTCCCTATCACATCTTTTGGTTAGTTTCCGCCTCTATGTCGTCTAAACTGGTGATCCTATTGCTTATACAAGTGTTCCTTCTGTTGAAATCAGCAAGTCTGGAGATAATGCAGCATAGAGTAATCCCGCCGCTCCGTTTCCCTCAGGATGTCAGAAATTGCGAGAGGGGACCTTTCTTCTTCGTCATAGAGCATAATCTTTTGTTCCCCATTAAACTTTCCAAGGAGATGTACAGTACATATGCTCCATCTCCGCTATGCCATCCTACCGCCTCAAACTGGAAGTTCCTCCTTCCCTTGGCAGGCTTATGGAGGAGGTCGACGACCTGTCGCAGTGATCATCTCCTTGTGAACGACTCTTCTCGGTAGAGAATAAAAAAAAAAGTGTTGTGGGAGTGGGGTGAGAAGCGTATGATAAGATAAGATAACAACCTGATGATACATCATGATGTTCCCTCCGGCGGCTTCCATTTTTTTACTTGCTGGCCGAAGTCCGGTTTGGTGGATGCCTGACAAAATATGTTGCAGGATTCACGGCCGTCATCCTCGACCGAGGTTCTTCACAGCTTGGGTCTCACATCCCTGCAGGCTTCGGCCAACAAAGAGAAAGGAAGAAGAAGTCGTAAGACCACTGTCAAAATCATCCGCATACGTACCCATACTCTGCGGGCCTTCCTGTCCTTGAACCTGAGGTGTCTGAACTGATGAAAAAGTGATCGGTGACCCGGTGGCCGCTTTTGCCTGGTCGCATCTTTCTTCGGCTGTTGACTTCATCTCGGGGATAGACGACTTAGATATGTTGGGAATAACATTGCTGTTTAGTGGCGATCGGTGATGTTAGAACGTCTGGAGTTAGTGTGTGAGTATGCGGGATGCGGGGAGAGCTAGGCTCAACTTTGGCGGGATTTTCTTATGGCCTGGTGCTCTCTGCTCTCTGCTCCACTATCGTGTGAATTCTAGATCGGAGTTTGAACATGATCCGTTCAAGTACCCACAAAATCATCAACAAGAACGTGTTCGCCCCTTTTACGGAGCTCTTCCTTGGGGAGTGTGCTTGCTATTTGATTCTTTGATGGATGGATTCGGAAACCCTGGCACACAGGAGCAGCAAAGGAGCCAGAAAATGGGGCGATCTGTCGGCTACCCGTACTGTTTGTTCGCCTTACTCTTCCGGCCGTTTCCGAGGGCGCAAAGCAGGGGGGAGATACTTACAACTCCGAACAGAAAAAGAAACGCGGCGATTCGGGAGGAAGAGAGCCTCCTTATGGATTCCCATAAGCATCCACTCCGCATCTCAGAAGAAGAAAAAACTCCTCCAGCATAAGCATATAAGTGCAGGTAGATGTGGAATTACACGGGCGTCTCCAAAGAAAGCTTCATGTGGTTCCTGAAAAGAGGGCGGAACTGAGGATTCAAATGCTCACCCAAACAGCCAAGTCACATGATCTTATAAGCAACTGTCAGTGTATTCTATCTAACCTAGATAGGGTTCTCCTCCCTTATTCCTCTATGCTCAAGGAAGCTCGGATTCTTTTCTTCTACCGTCCGGTGTGTCGATGAGCGCCAAACTGGGCTGGTGACACCACACGCTCACACAAATTGTAATCACACCTCTCTTCCCGCCTTACCTGTTTTGAACACAAGCCCTGGCCAGACACACCCAAAAATCTGGCCATTCAGAGATGTGAGAGGATGTGAGAGAGGCCCTCGTTCCCACCCATAAAACCAGAGGGGGAGTGGTGATGCTTGGGGTATGAACATGTGCACATATTGTAAGGTAGATACCGAGTAATTATGTACCTGTACTCTGTTTAGTACTGTACCTCCCAATGTGCTGCTGACGATGGGTCCTCGGGGGACGGCTTACAGCGGTTTCGGTTCTGGCGATGTGATATCTGTAAGTCACCGGCTCAACTGTAAGCGAAGCAGTGCAAGTTCAGCAACAAATGATCTCTCTGTGCCCCAGGTGCCTCCCCCCGGCTCCCGCCCGCCGCCTGGTCGGCCGCTTGCGCGGCGTATGAACCAGGCAGGACTGGTGAGGCGGTGGTGACCTTCTCGGCCGAACAAGAGCCCTGACACTTTGTCAGGGTATGCACACGCGGGGACTTGCCTTGTCTGGTACATGAAAGTACCTCCCCCATCGAGCATACACATGCAATGTTATGTGTACTTACATATGAAAAAAAAAAAAGCATAGACCGATATCACGTTTGAAGCCGTCAGCCTCTAAAGGATATATACAGGTTGGCGCGAATACCTTTTTTGGTGATGTCGTCCGGCTTGGGCGGGGACCTGGAACGGGGACCACACGCAAAGTAAAACAAGGCCAGCAAAACGCCGTCACCGAGACCCTCTCGTCCTGGTCAGCCCTGGGAGAGAGGCCCCGAAGAAGGACAACAGAATGCCCAAGGAAAAAGCACACAAGATGCCATTCTGTGGTTGCGCCCCATTGCCGGGGCTGGGATCACCCCCTCGGCCTTAATGAGGCTATCGGAGACCACCAGCATTATTGAACATCGACTCTGGTGGTCCATTTTTCTTTTTCGAATGGGACTCCGCCGGACGCAGAGAGCAAGGGGATCCTGTGCTAGGACTCCATTTGTTTGTGGTTCCAGTCGGCGATTCTCACACGGTCATGGGCAAATGACCCCTAAATGGCTGAAGGGGTTTTGTGTAGAGTTCCAGATCGGTCTTTGTCAAGCCTCGGCAAGAAAACAAAACATGTTAGAGTGTGGGATGATAACGTTAAATACGCGATAAGCCATGATTCGAGATGATGGCGTGTGTGGTGCGGACGGGGCGTTCAATGATCATGCAGTGGAGAAGGATGTTTACGAGTACAACACACGCAACACTATTTGATTCACTAAGACGATCCCACCTGGATGCACGTATTCGATCGGAGGCCATTGATGGTGAGACCGCAACTAGGGACTCGGTTGAGACTGGCCGATTGAAATACGGGCCATTTCGGGAGACAAACCTAGGGCTGATAGGTCAAGAATGGTGATGCCTACTCGGCCTACACTCTTTTCCGCTTGTGTCTACATTTTGTATTTTTTTTTCTTCCTCTTCTTCCGAGAGTTCTGAATGGGCTGGACCGCTAGTTTCGTATCGATGCAGAATCTAGGAACAGAAACAGGCACAGCAACAGGAACTCTCGACCGATAAGGAACACTCAAGTTCTTGGTATTCCGCTCACGGCGTTATTTTGCTGGCGAACATCCACCCTATGCGAGACGCCTTACACATACTCACAAACCAAACACAAAGGGGTAGGCTAAACTTACATACCATACCTGCTATGTCCGATAATATCGACCACAGCAAAGCCGACGCACGAACCAGTCACTTTCATTTCGGTATTAGGCTGAGGCGGTCTGGAGCAGTTTTGATAACACATTATAACGCTGTGGCGGCTCAACCCGGGTATCGTGGGTCTTGGGGGGAGGGGAGGGAGGGGGGGTTGAAATGTCCCAGGACGAAATCCGCTCATCGAGATTTTTGTGTCTCTTCGCCACTGCATGGCCCATCCTTGCCCTACAGGAAAAATCGAAAGAGAAAGAGTGGCGTGGCCGAAAAAAAGAAGAAGAAAAACAGCAGAAAATATGCGTCAAGGAAAGGCCTGTTGTCCAGCCGGCTTCCCTATAAGGAGACGGGGGGCTTTCCGTCCGCCTGTTGCTACTGCCGGCCGAGAGACTGAAGCGGGTGCAGGCAAAAAGAAACAATACTGTACAGTAGATAGAGCCTGGAAACACAGAAACCCTGTTCCGCCAGAAGATAGTAAGTTGATGTCACTGTACTGTATAATTCCCCGGTGTTTCCCGCCAAAGCGGACGTGAATGTGAGAGGGCAGATGTTAGGGATAGAGATGTCGACGGAGCCGATACTGAGGAGGAGCATGTACTTGAACTGTACATACGGTACATATATCCACGGACAGTAAGTATTTTCTGGAAGATCGCGACCAGTCGACCGAAGACTAGAGCACCCACGGCTTTAGAAAATCTCAACTGTTCGGGGGATATATAAGGGTATCATCAACCCTAAGATTTTCAAGACCAAAAGGTGGATTTTACACTCCCTACGCCGCCCGGTTTTTTTCTTCTCTTCTTTCTTCTTTCTTCTTTTCTTTGCAACAAGAAGACTTCGTTGTTGAGGTCACTCGATGTACTGAGTACCCCCTCACCAAATCCCAAACACCCCCAGACACCACCATACAGTACTCAGTGTGCAGCATCTCCACACACCTCCATGGACATACCACCTTACGGAGCCTGTAAGGAAGAATGAACACCCCCCACCAATACACCAGGCTATCCCCACCCCTACAACACCACACAATCTCTCTTTCTCTTTTTCCTGTTTAAACTTCGCTGCCTTACAGGCCGTACGGCCGACCTTCTTGCTGCGTTTCCCTTGCATCCACACCACCCACACACTCAGTCACCCACACAGAAGAAGTGAGAGAGAAGAGAGAACCCCATAGTATCTTCCCATCATGCAGAATGCCCGCCACTTCCTGTACTGAACCAATCTGCACGCGGTTCTGACTGGCACTGTCGACGAACGGTCAACGAATCGATCAACGCACCATCAACGTTGGCAGAACACTTGCCCGGTCTCAACAGCCCTGCTCGAGTCTGCCATTCTTTCTTCCGGTCAGTGGCTCTGGAAAGTTCGAGGGCCTCGTGGTGGTACTCTTACTCCTCCGGCCCCCTCCGGCCCTTGCTCTCACCGTAGTCCCTGCCCCCATCCTTCTTGAGGTCACCTTCTTCCTTTACATATCCATATACACTCTCCCCGGGCCACCGCTGCTATTTACATCCCCAGCCAGCTCCTCCGACCTGGTTCTCCTCGCCGCCCGCCATCTGACGATAACCTTCTGTGTGTACTGTTGACATCTGTAGACCGCCTCAACTCGCGTATCCGCCTCGGTACCTCATACCTGTACGTCCTGCTTACGGCGCTGCGGTAGGAGTGTTCTGTTCTCGCAGTGCAGCATTGCAGCATCGTCTGGTTCCTCTTCGCATCAAGAGAAAAGTGTGTGTGTCATTTCCCACCTGCATCGGCCTCTTTTCATGTATATCATGTGCATTCGTTGCAACACCCTCATCCGATAACCCAGAACCACCCAGGATGACAATACCGACTCCTTCATGTACATAAGATCGGCCAACCCTCTTCTCACTCCCCCAATAACACCTATCGAACCTTTTCTTTCTGGTAGTCGTTTGGCCTGGCTGCTGATTTTTTTTTATTGTTTTCTCCTCCTTCTCTTCCTTCTCTTCCTTCTCCCCTCTTCTTCTCATCCCTTCTATTTTCGAGTCTCCGTGCCTGATTGACCTTAGCTTCACACATCGATAAGTGTGTATCTATCTCCTCCTTCCATTCTTTTTCCGTGTGCCTGTGTGTTTTCGGTGACATATGGTTTAATCTTCTCATTTTTTTCTCTTCTTGCTACTTGGGATCTCTTTGTCTTACGCCATTCTACGACTCCTTGCTGCTGGAATACTGTTCCACAACTGATCATCGTTTCTCGCTCTGACTTCCGCTTACGGTCCTGGACTCCCGGTCTTCTTTCTTTGACCCCCAGTCAACTTCCTGCTTGCTTACTGTGTTTCCCCCCGTCTTCTCTCCAACCAAGATCCTGTCGTGCTTGTCGGTTCCGTGATATTTGTGGTCTTTTACTTCTTCAACCCGCTATATACGACATATACGCTCTAGAGGCTGGACTCAAATTGACTGAATGTCTTTATCTTTTCTGTGGCTCATCCGATATTTTCCTCGTACTTGCTAGCTAGACAATTTCAGTATTAGTACAACCGGGACCCTCCCACCCCCCCCCCAGCCTTTTATTTTCAGCCTTAATCGAATCTCCAGTTCTGTCTCTGGTTATTGCTGCCGCCTCTGATCATCTTCTCTTGTCTCAGGCCTCGTGTCCTTGTGCTTGGGGTGTCTTGGCCTCTGTTCTGTTTGCTGTCTCTCCCTCTCGGTTCTCTGCTCTGACGAGCTTGCTGCTCCTCCCATTGCGTGGAAAACCGTTCTATGCTCTCTCTTGTGTCTTTCTCCGCGAACCCTCTTAACCACACCCCCAACGACATTCTGGCACCTCAGCTCATGTCTTTCTTCAGGCCGGTTTTGCTGGTATCTTTTCGGATCGGCCTCGTGTCTCTATGCGCTTAACCCAGTTTCTGTCCGTCTGAACCTTTCTGAGTCTTTCAGCCGTCATCTCGCTGTCAATATTCCTTCACGCCCCCCCATTCCACACACCGATACAACCGAACCGATTGTGGCCTTACCCGCGGGCATTTTTCTTCAACTCTCTCTCTCTCTCTCTCGCTCTCGCTCGCTCTCTCTATGGCGTTGGCCGTGTTCCTGTGAATTGTTTCTGTTCCTGTCTCGTGTCTCACCAACCCGTCCCTGTTCTTCTTGCCCTACAAAGCGCTTTCTAGCCTCGGTATTAACCTCGTCATTTTGCCTGTCTTGAGTCACTCCCGGCTTCAGCGACATATCTCTGTTTCTCTCTCGCCCTCTCTCTTTCTGTCTGTCAGCGCCGATCTCTCTGGCTCTCTTGCTCCTCCTGCAGGTCCATCAATCAACCCATTCCTATCCATCCCTTCGTTCGCATATACGCCATTCTTTGAGTGGAATAGTTTCAGCCCTGGCGCGGTTCTCTCTCCAGCTCTCTAGCGCAAAAAGGCCTGACTCGTCATCACGTTGCTTGGCCCAGCTTGGATTGTTCCCCCCCCCCCCCCCCCCCCCCCCCCCCCCCCCCCCCCCCCCCCCCCCCCNAGCAATCCCGTATTCGGCCCAGCCCAGTGCAGCCCTGCAGGAAATCCGTATTTACCAACTGAAGACCTGAATCTCGCCCGGTTGTGAACTCGACACCGGTATTCTACTCTCGCGGTGGAATAGAACATCCTCAGGAGGGGAAACAGCGCCTTGGATATCCTCCCCCCAAGAGACATGATAAACCTAAGAAAGAGAGACGCCTAAACTTCCAGCCCGCTCACTACTATAGACCTCGGAGTCCATTTTCCAAATACGGATAGCGCGGTCCATCCAGGAACTGGCCTTGGTGGTTTCCATCGACTAAACATTTTCCTGGGAACTTTGTGTCCTGTGAACGTGAAGGGCGAGATCGATATCTCACCACCTCCATGCTCTCTAGGGCTCCTTTAGGTGTACCCCCCTCTTCTCTCATCCTTGCCCAGCTGTCCAAGCGAGGAGTGGCCACCGAAATTGTGCACACCCCTCCCCCAACACACTCCCTGTCATTTTCTTTCCTTTTTCTTTTTTTCCTCTCTCCACCCTTTCTCTCTCTTCTGTCTTGCCTTGGCTTTGCCTGCTGTAGAGCCCCCCCAGGAACCAGAGAAATACAATGCCTATGCGCTTCCTTCTTCACACACCCTGAAAAATCCTGAGGTGAACCAAGGCCCTGCTCCTGGTTGGCGACTCACATAAAAATTCCGCCTTCGCACACACATTCAGTACATATACAGTACACATCTCCATCCCATGCTCACTTACACTTGTGTCTTGCTTCCTTTTTTCTTCGATATACCGTCTCTCCACCCCTCCAACCTTTTCTTCACGCCCTCCTCCCTCTCTGTCTTCCCATCTATCTATCTCTATCATCGTCTCTATCTCTCTGTCCTCTCTCCTTATTCCTCCCTCGAACTAGTCCCCGACATTGAGGAGTCAAAACAAAGACATCTATATACACCATCTCTCTCCCCCATCTTCCCTTCTCAACCCCCTTCGCCATGGCACTAAATCCACAGCTCCACGAGTCCGGCTCCCGGGTTTCGATATATAATAATAACAACAGCCCGCCTCTTCCTCGTCCTTTCGACTCTTCTATCTCCATCCCTCTCAACTCATACTCGTCGTCGTCTTCGATAGCCATGAGCATTCCGGGAAGCCAACAGCGTCGGCCGTCTCCTCCTCCCCCGCTACCTCCACCAAGGTTCGTCTCTGGAGCCGGCCATGCTTCTCCCAGCCACGACTACGGCTCGCAATATTCCTCCGGCCCTTTCTCCGCCAGATTCCCTCCCAACTTCAGCACCTTAAGCGAGAGCATGTTCGACGAACGGCCCAGCTACAAGCTCCGTGATGACCTGCGGAGCAAGCACGACAAAGATGAAGGGTACTCCAGCCTTTCCTACTCTTCCTCGAGGTATGCTTTAACTACGTGATATGTGCTTGTCTGCCACACCCATCCATCCCGCTCACTTACGGTATTGCTAACATGGCCCTGCCTCTCTTTGGCACCTCGACACGATCTCTTAGGTCTCGGGACCTCCCTTCTCTCCCCAGCTATGCGTCTGAATTTGGCTTGCTTCACACCAGCTTCCAGTTCAAGTCTGGAGCCGACGCCTACGATGACAGCTTGAAAAACAAACTCAATCCCATCCGGACACTCGACCCCAGAATGGGTTCGGTCCCGAACCGATCTCTCCTCAGTGCCTCCATGGGCCAATCTCTCTCGCCGTCGTCGCAATCCAGACCCCTCTCGCCAGATGCGCGGTTACCCCCGATGAACTCGGCCCCGGTTAGGCTTCCGTTCCATACCCGACCCTCAAACGGCCTGGAGTCTCCTGCTACCGCCCACTCTGCCACCTCTCCCACCAGTCTTTCCTACCAGCCTCGCCGTGCGTATGGGCCCGTGGGATCGCCAACCGAGAGTACCGAGGCCGACCGGTCACCACCGCGACGACTGACTAGACATCCGAGTGATTCGATTCCCGATGATTCCGCAGTGTCTACCTCGGGTGGATATGATATGGTCGACGATATGGACTTGGACGAACTTCCGCGCCCCGGTCAAAAGCGCCGCGCTTCCTCCCCGCCACCGGACGAGTTTGGCGTGCACCACCACCCCCACAACCACCACCATCACCACAGCGCTCACCACTCCAGCCACAACGACCACCCCCGCCGTCTTTCTCACCGGGTGTCGCCAACTCCCAGCAGACTCAACACGATCCCCCAAGGTACCGCGGTCTCGACAACCTCGTCGTCGTCCTCCCCGCGCCGCCGGGAGAGCATCAATTCGGCTGGTGGTGTGTCCCCCAACGGACTTTCTACCTTGGCTGAGTCTCCGTCTCCTTACCAAACCAGCGCCCCCTCGGTTCTCATGTCGCCCCGTTCTACGTCCGCCAACCTTAGCCAACACCACAAGCGGACGGGAAGTGACTCGAGATCTCTGGCCTCGCCTCGCCGGGCTATTGATGCCTCCAAATCTGGCTCGGTGTCGCACAAAGTGCAAGGATTCCTTATGTGCCAGTGCTGCCCCAAAAAGCCGCGCAAGTTCGACACCCAAGCTGAGCTCAAGTACGCGTTCCTCTATTCTCTCCTCTGCGTGCGTGTGGATTCCACAATGCCATGTTCAGCTAGCTAACCCGCGTTTCCCTACAGCGCCCACGAAGCCGAGAAGCAATATGGTTGTGCATACTGCCTAAACCGGTTTAAGAACAAAAATGAGGCTGAACGGCACCAAAACAGTCTGCATCTTCGGAAATATAGCTGGAGCTGCAAGGCTCTCACCGCCTACGACCAAGCTTTCCACGAGAGCGTGATGCGGCCTGGTGAGGCTGACACCTGTGGCTACTGCGGGGCCGACTTTCGGCGAACTGGCTGGACAGGCTCGTCAACTCGCCGGGAGGCCACCGACCGGGACTGGGAAGAACGTGTACACCACCTCCAGAGTGCGCACAAGTTTGGCGAGTGCAACAGCAACAAGAAGTTCTACCGTGCAGACCACTTCCGCCAGCATCTCAAGCACAGCCACATGGGTGCCAGCGGGAAATGGACCAATATGCTGGAGAATGCCTGTATGAAGGAGGAAGAATTGCCGATTCCTCTTGACGAGAGACGATGATGACCGAGCTCCCCCTCCTAGATAAATAGGAAGAGGGCTCCTATATTTCCTGTTCTGTTTCTTATTTTACTTCCTTTTGGGAGGCTGATAGCAGCTTAGAAAATTTGATACTATTTTCTTGCTGATGCTTGTTCGGTCTTTTCTCCAAGTGTATTCGTGATTGGCTTGCTTGTACTGGTCTTCCTGGCGGGTTCTCTTGTCCGTGTGAGACTTACGGTAGTATGTAACTGCTTTGGACTGGGGCTGTATCGGTTCTAAGCTTATACGGATTGGTTTGCGCCAGGACCATAGCTCAGTATCGGTTTCTTGACGTTCAATCATTTCCACGGCCAAGACCCTGGGTGCATGTTTCGGATGTCGCCGTCTGGTCTATATGTGCCATTCGTACATGGCTGTGCTGGCCGCCCACCCACTATCCTATCTGCCTTCAGCCACAACGGTACGACTGCCAGGGCTAATACTACTGCACCAGAAGATTCAGTCCCAACACCAAAGAATTACACTACCGTGGTGGTTCACATGCCGTTTCGGGGTTACGGGAACTTGGCCCAGCTCCACATGTTCTGCCCGCAGTTGATATCCTAGCTAACAACGTTCAGTAATAGCATGTGTTTACTAGTGTGTGTGCTCGTTGGTCTCCCTCTGGGCATCGACGCCGGCAGATTCACGTCACAGAGGAATTCATCATTTGATCCTACGTTGTTCAACAACCTCGTGGATGCGTGTTCCGCAGCGGATGCTTGAGGTGCACGGAGGGGGCTGCCGTCAGTCTTGAAGGAGTCGTCTGCAAAGATGGTCCTGCATTTGTCTTTCGGGTTCCCACTGCGCATGATACGGCCCCCAGTTTCCGGGAGTACTCTGACCTATCTTCCCCCTTCCTAAAGATACACGTTTTCTATTTCTAGAAGACACCGCGAGGGAGTGTCAGGCGCTGCCATGACTCTAGAGAAACATGACTACGATGACGGCTCGTCTCGGCTTTACTACTTTGGATGGCCCGATTCCCCTCGTGATCTTTTCTCGTTCTCGTTTGTTCTGTTGTCTTGCTCTCGCGTTTCTCGGCTTTCGAAGTTTCGGGAGAAGGGGCAGCACAAGGCGGCGGTGGAATCTTCGGGGACAACGGCGAAAACATCGGCACACCTCTGACCTGAGGTATACTGAGGGGATCCCTCGTCAGCTTACTACTGTCCTCGGTACCGGTCCATATTTCCTTTTCAAGCTTTTGTCTTTTTGTGTGTTTTGCCCTCTTCATCTGTGCCTTACAGGAGCATCCATAGCCGCTCCCCCCCCTCTTCAACAAAGCTGACGCCGCTGTTACCTACAGCTTCCTGACCTACCGGATCTGACACTAAAGCTACCGTAGCATGTGCTTAGTGCATTGCGGACATAGCTGAGTTTCACATTTTTTTTTCATTCGGATCTCTGACTGCAAGAGGGAGGGAGCCTATACAACCTCTTCGATTTCAGGACTCCGCGTTGCAGAGGGTTGGCTTCTATTTGTTGGACGGCATTTGGCTTTCGTAGGGACCCTGAGGGCTCATGATTTTACACATGAAATTGTCGCTGAGGATGCTATCGTCCTTTTTAGTTCTTCTTCACTTACAAGACACGTTCCGACGTACAACTTCTGGAAGCCCACTGGACATGTGTATTTTTTGACGTTGAAGAAATGCCAAAATCCTGTAGGAAAAGAAGGCCGGCTCTCCATGAAAACTGGTGCATGCTGTCCACGCAGAGGGGGGGGCATTTCTTAGCTAGCAGGCTTTCTTTTTATAAGGAGAGTTTTGGCTTTCTGACTTCTGCTTTTTCCAACCTTGGCTTCTTCACTTTGTGTTGCAGTTTCCGCCGATAGGGACGACCATGGCTTAGGGCTTGCGCAATTTGATGTATATTAGTACAGTTTGCTTCATATCATATCAGTTATATCGCTGTGATACTTTTATTTGGACCTCAAGTTGAGAAGGGGACCACGTTGGTCCAGAGTGGTATCCGGGAATGGCTGCATGACAGGAGGCCGAGTGTATTCTACACGCAAATGAGTAACGCTATTCCCCCACTTTTGGATGCCTTTATCTAGGGGCCTCCATCACATTAGATACAGCATGTTGCTGGCTCAGTACGAGGCTAGGCTCCCGCTCCACGAAGCGGTTGAAAGTGGTTATATCTGGTTTTCTGATTGTTTTTGGTGCCCACAACGAATGCGCACTTATTTCAGCCTTACAGGGTCCTGGCTGTGTGGCCATTTTGATATACGAGAGAGGAAACGAGTTAGCTGCATATGCCCAACTGTTCTGCGTGCCAAGCACGTACGACAGACGAAGTGTTGGCGCGACCGCCTACAGAAGCCGACCCATGCACACAAACCGGCCGGTATGCCTCCGCTGCTGGGGGTGAGGCTTCGCCAAATAAGCGATGATGGTGGCCTGGAAAATCTGGCGTCACGTTTGAATGATAACAGTGTGATGTAAGGCCAAGGACATGGGAACACGACTACTCTGGAGATAACATCCATGGACTGGCTGAGACGCGCCGAGAAGCCAAAACGAGGCTGAGCCCGGGATTTTGTTTATACGCGGCCAGTTGCTTAGCGGGAAAGCATTTGCGCGATACCCGCGCGAGAGGTTCAGAGGCCGCCGACGGGCCATCCATCCATACCCGGGCTCTGGTTTTTACACGGACAGGTACCATTCTCTGACAGAACGCGTGCACAGGTGCAGACGGCGCCGTTTCATCTCTGGTAGTGGTGGCGGGGGAGAAAGGGGGAGAAAGCATGCACCCCTATGTGCCGTGAGGGCAGATTTTCTGAATTGTCTCTGCAGGTCGAGCTTGCTTGGGGGAGAGTCAGACAACCCATTCAGGCAGATCAATCACCCGCCCAGATTGAGGGTGGGTGGTTTAACGCATCGGGGGCAGGACAGACAGCGACCCTTCAGCAGGCCAGCAGAGGCGGATTGCATACTGAACTTGTCCATATAGGAATTTGCATACCTACAGTACTGTACACGCTCGTCCTTCGTGCGGGTCGCCGATAATGCACACAAGAGCTGATGTCTAGCCACAAGAAACAGCCCACACTCTGGGGACTGCATGGGGGAGGGAACTTTTTACTTCTGGGGTGCGGCGGAGCTGAGTCTTTGGAAGCCAACAAGAAAATTACCGAAGTTAGCCATGCGGGAATTGCTTGGTATTGTAGGAGCGGCTGTTGATCTCGGAGGCCGTCCGCTACCGCTAGAAGAGCGTTTACAGTCTAGCTTCGCGGGCTGGGCTTTCGAGGGGCGAGATTTTTCTCACATGCAGATTTGCCTGCCATGCTTTAGATTCCAGGGGATGGACTTTGGGGCGGCAACATCCTTTTCTGCGCTATTCCCGCCTGTATGTGTTTGTTGAAGCGAGATGATAAGGCAGAAGAATGAGATCGTCCAGGGTTAAAGGCGTGCTTAGGGTTAGTATCAAAAAATCTTTTGGGGCTATGACTCTTAGGGTGGGTAGCTCCTTCCTTTAGGGCTCCAAGGGAGGAATGGAAAGGCGGTCTAGCGCTGTTCTAGAAAGCCAAGCCCGATGTGGGCAGAAAAGAATCAGAGATAGAAGAAAAGCCACTGACAAGTGGCTGGGATTCAGAATCTGCATGGAAGACTGCAACCCTCCCAGTCACACCGGGCAAAGAAGCCGGGCAAAAAGAGCAAACATCGAAGGAGTGGTACATCTTTCTAAGCACCAGGGCTGGATTTTGAAGTACTTTCCGGTGAATATCAATGCGCTGACAGCCACAGCCACTGCGTGAGAGCTTGACGGGACAGTTCGCATTTTCACAAATTTTTCTGCTTGCTACTACATATCCCACGATCTCTCTTCATCAGCGCATCACAGGCCGGCCCTGTGACCGAAATCTTATCACAATCCTTTCCTACCCGCGTCGGTTGCCAGACAGACACTTACGATGAACTTCCCCGACCGGGTTGAGGGTCCGGACGACCTGTACGTTGGAAGGTAAGAAGATCCTGACTCGCCTTTTCACGGTCCAGGTTAACCCCCCACCACATCCAAACTGTATCATTCCATCGCCCAGCCAGCCTCTTTGGCTGGGCATCTTCTGCCTCCCCTTCGTTCTCTCCACCAGCCGCATCATGGCGTGAAGCTCGCGATGCAAGGCCCGGACAGGAAAGGCCATAGGGACTAAAACTCATGTCTGCCCGCCGAGACAGATAGCTCATGACGCCTTGACCTTTTGTTGGGCGTTTGCTGGCTCGGGGCGGAGACTATTTGTCCCTGGCTACGCTGATACCATGTCAATCCAGTATGTAATAAGATCGGACGGAAACTTCACTGACATGCAACGGATACATCTACAGCTGGACAACATTGCGACGGTCCAGTGCCGTCCAAAATGCAGGCGTGACCCATGTGCTGTCGGTGTTGCGTGAGATGCGCAGTTCGGACTGGCGTGATGTCCGGGCCAAGTACCAGCAGGGCATCATCGAGGTCCATGATCTTGAGGACGAGAACCTGCTCGGTTACTTCCCTGACGCCGTGCGCTACATAGATTGTGCCCTGGCTGGCCGTCCCTATGTTTCCGTTCAGCTCCCCGTGGTTGCCAGCACCGAGAATACGCCCAAACTAGAGCCCGAACGCCAAAGTGAGCCTTACTCCGTGAAAAGTCCCAATGGGCAACACGTGGATCCCAGTCCTCTGGCTGCATCAGAGGCTGACGACTCGGCTCTAGTAGTGCGGCTTCGCCTCCTTGAGATTGATACCACGAAGCGTGGCCGCCCAGGAAAACCAGATTCGTCTCCAGAGGCAGTTCCCCCAAACCCAGCCTCAGCCCCCACCACCACCACAACCTCGACTGCAGATCCCGGCCCACCAAAGCCGGGAAAAGTCTACGTGCACTGTGCCATGGGCAAGTCCCGCTCAGTCAGCGTGGTGGTTGCATACCTGTTGTGGAAGTACCCCGCCCGCTTTGCAATGCTTGCCCAGAACTCCATCGCCAAGGGCCACTTTGCTGCAGACACCAACGCCGTACCAACTGCTGACGGCTGCAGCCTCGAAGCCATTGCTGCCGTCTCTGCCGCCATTGACTGGGTCCGCCGCACACGGCCGCAAGCTGAACCGAACCCGGGCTTCCGTCGCCAGCTTGCCATGTTCTGGGACCTTGGCTGCCCCGACGATCCCCTGTCTCTCCACAACCACCCGGCCTACCGCCGCTTCGACTTTGGCTTGAAGCGTGACCGGTGGCTATCACAAGACTCCGTGCCCCGCCAACTACATTTCGAGGACGAGAGCACCGCAATGGGAAAGGCTGCTGTTGATGCTGCCAACGAGCGCTTGGCCGCTCGGAAAAGCCTTCAAGCCGCGAAAACCGCGGAAACCGGCCCTGCTGCGGACGATGCTGAGGATGTTACCGCTGACGCTCGCCGCCTTCTTTCATCTCGCGGCCCTCTCGCCGATATCGACACTACACCTGCCGCCTCTTCGGCAAAGGGGCCCTCCCTACGGTGCAAGAAATGCCGGCGGGTGCTTGCCACGTCGCCGTTTGTGAGCCCACCCCACGGCGACAATCCCTTTGCCACCCCGTCTGCCCCCGCCGCCGCCCCGGGTGGTTCGCCGTGCCAACACTTCTTCCTTGAGCCGCTGTCATGGATGCGGCCAACTTTAGAACAAGGGGAGATGGACGGCCGGCTGATGTGTCCAACCCCGCGCTGCGGCGCCGTTGTTGGCCGCTACTCCTGGCGTGGCCTGGAGTGCTCCTGTGGCGAGTGGGTGGTGCCGGCGTTTGCACTGCAGAAGGCCCGTATCGACGAGAGTATCCCTGCGGCAACGGTTGCTCTACGACTACCCCCGGGCCACAAATGAAGCTTGAAAAGCACATGGATATCTTGGGTGGTGGGATATGGGTCGTTTCGGTTGCTTATTTCTGGGCAGATTACTTGCTTGGTGTTTCGGTCTACAGATCTGGCGGTTCTTACAGATCAGGATGGGATAGAAAAATGAACAAAAGAAAACGTGAAAGGTGATCTTACCGCATCTTACCAAAGTTCCTACAAGTAAACAAAACGTGTGGCTATCGGATGTGTGGGTGCTTCCCTCCGTCTCACCAATGGAAAGCCTGGCGGACCTGCCCCCCTGTGTTGTGTTGAATATATTGCATGCACGCGAGAAGGATGTGTGTGATTTGGAGACTTGACGGAAGCTGGCAATTGTTTCTGGAAGACCATGTTGACCGCTTTGTTGGGCTCCAATCAATGTCGGAAACTGGCGCGAATCCCACTGGTCTCGGGAGCGAATGATACTGTTGTTGGCAGTCCTAAAGTTGGAGGTCGGGTGTCCCGCGGGCGCTCTGGAGAGATTTTGGCTCCAGGAGGGGACTTTGCGGACCGTAAGGACCCCTCTGTCTCCCAGGTGGTCGGCTGTGATACTCAAATCAAATGATTTCTAACTGGGGTCGGAGATGGATGTTCTCCGGCTTGTTGGTCCAGGAAGCCGGAACCGAACCTATCTGTCAATCTCATGTGCGGCTGCTTACCGACTCGGCCCGTCCTGGGGACCTGGGTTGAATGAGAAATCTTATTTCTGTGTCTCACCGACAGACACCATCTTGAATAGTACTGGCCTGAAGAGTTGTTCTAGAAGGAAACATCACCTGCAATTACATCTACTACTTATGGGGCTATCGGAGATTGCCTCCGGCGTCAACCCCGAGCACGCGGAACTGGCCGGTGTGGCAATCGTTGACAGAAGCCCCCGCGGACCAGAGTTAAGCCACTCTAGGACCCATGAAAACCTAATCTCGCCCCTACTAAACCCATTATATAACCATTCTTTTTGCTGCAAGCTTTGGTCTGATTTACACGTTGCCCGGTATCGCGATGAGGGCCTTCCCTGGGAGCCCGGATCTGAGGACTTTGACCTGCCTGCAACTCACATTCAGTTCCCTGTGTCCGGACTAAGGACTTTCGAGGTTGGTGCAGTGACTACAGTGCAGTTTTCCATGCTCGGGGTGGCAAGGAGTACCCTCGTTTAATCCTCGATAGTGCGACAGAGTGGAATCACTGACGCCAGCTATACATTATAAGCCCCTGAACTCACGGGTGGTGCTATGGTAGTGACCCCAAAGACGATATGACTATTCCTGATTGGGCCGGACATATCGGGCCCGAGTTACGATGACAACCTGTTGACTGGTATTCTGTGTCAGGGGATCTGGGTATGGCTCAATTTTCCGTGGAAATTGGATGTCACAATTCCAACAAGTGGGTGGATGGCAAATTGCTATTACAGAGAAGACTGAGTAAAGTCTAGGGTCACACAAGAATATGCACCTCGCCTATGCACAAACCTTTCCCATTAAGACAGCATGAAAGGACATTGAATGAGATTCATAGGTGTTCTGGGTTCACCCTGAGACGTGCATTTCGAGAAGCATTCCAGAACCCTTCCACAGCGCTTCGATTTCTAGGTCAGGAAAGGGCGACTGACTCCTTGGACAGAGATAGAAAGCGTGCCTTCCATCTTCAACACAATGCTTTACCTCATAAAAACGTTATCTCAATATCACTAGACTATTCATGAGCATGCAAGGCAATGAATTTAGGCACTAGAGCTGCAACAACAGAATCTGACTTGGACTTTAGAGAAGAAATATCTTGCGACAGTCAGTCCTCCAGGCCAGAAGTGTCGTGAGACTTGTACTCAGATTCAGCTGAAAATGACGTTCATTTGCGCTGGGCGTTTGGTATTCGACCCCACCGAAGTACAGAGCACCATCTCTCTCATCCTTCTTTCTGTATGGGGGCGTAATATGATACCGGGCTAACGGCGGCACAGCGTCACTAGGCCCAGGGAAACTGTACGGAAGGGGGTGACCGCCGACGAATTCCGCCGTGGGACGCCAGACAGCTGGTTGCTAGAGCCGACCAGCCTTGCGCCCATCCAAGGTTTCCATCCCTACGGCGGAACAGAACCTTAAAAGATGAGATGGCGACCTCGTGGCCGTTTGGTCTGTAAAGGACATTTGATCATAGCCACGCAGTGTGGGAGACCAGATCGGCGACCAACAGGGGGAGCCCGGAAGATATGTGCTTGTTTGTTGCTTGCTTCGCCGTGAGGATACAGAAATTTCCTCTTCTCGGTATATCTTTCGAGGACAGTCTGTGTTACTTATGGCACAAGGCTGATGTGCGGAAGATTCACAGCCGCACGAGTGCTTATTTACAGGGCTTGATGGGACAGGGGGGTCCGTCTGGGCTAGCAAATAGAAGGCCGTATCTCATGAGGCCGAAAGTTTAACTCAAAGTGCCTGAACGATGCTACTGTAGTTTCATAGGAGGTCTAGGTGGCTGAATGCCTGGAGGAGGGACAGATGAATACTGTCCTATTATTCGGGAGGGGTCGTGACTCACCAGCCTTATCCGACTAGAGACTGGCACAATCCTGGAAGTCTGTCACTTCAGTCTTTCGGCAATCAGGGGCCAGGGGCGGTTTCTATTTCTCATGGAATATTGTTAATGGTGAGTTCAATGAAATCCTGCTTCCAAGTTCGCCACCCAATTACATGGGAAACGCTTCGGTGGTGGGTCCCGAGCGAGGCTCGGATCCGTGGGCCCGATGTGGGGCCCTATTTTGGGATATGGCCGCGTTTTTTCTATGTGCAGGTGGGATTTCTAGTCAGATGAAGTGTCTCGGGACAAGAGACCGTTCAGTACAGAACTGATATTTTCGGCAGACCTCCTGGTGAGAACTGCGAGGAGAGTGTCCTTACGGTAATCCAAGGACTACATGTCATGTTAGTGAACTTGGAGTCCAGCAAAGCCGGGAACAATGACACGTACAGGAAAACACTTCCTAGAGCCCACTTCGTTTTGAGGCTTTGAGTCAAGGTACGTTGGAGTGGAACTTGAAGTGAAGACAGTTCTTTTGCAAAGCCAGGGCTGCTAGATTGAGACAATCTCGAGAACACAGGGCTGCCGAGAAGCTAATGCAGTTGGTGTAAACACGAAGAGCCAGCCCTGTTTCTAGGCGGGACAGGTCTTGCCCATGTGAGTTGCGCAGCTACTCTGTGTCTCTTTTTCAGTGGTTTAGCCCTATCCTGTTGGCGCCATCCCCAGCTCGCGTAGATAATGTATTGTGAGAGAGTCACCTCATGCATCTGCATAGCTCCCTAATGTCATCGTTCAACATCTAGACGTCTGCTCAGTTCGGCGTCTAGATGCTAGTATTTCAGAACTCGGTGTACACGGGCACCCACCAGGGGAGTAACATGCGCTGGTGGGCAGACGAGATGCCTGATTCCATTCTCTCGGCTGCAGAGAGCGAGACATATTTACAGGTGCGCCAGCATATACTCCCAGTATTAATGATTCTAAATACAATCTTCTCTATCTTGCACTAACAAGGTTAGCCAACTGTTTGGAATCTTGGAGCGGTAGGAACTGGCCACGGAGGTGGTAGGAGTGCGTGTTGCGTAGATGGAGTTTCACTCTCACATCGATGAGACTCACTTGGCGACTTTGCATCCCCAGTAAAAGGAAATTATTGTATGAGCCCTCATTCCATTCTTCTCAACTCTCTCCTTACAATCATAATTATATCGATGATTCTCGGTTGCCAGGATAACAGAAGTGACCGCCAGACCGACAGAGGGACCACGTCATGAATAATAGCAATCCTGTGAATACTGGGTTGGCAAGACTTGTCGACAGGTTAGGTGTAGGGCATACTAGCATTAGATCTGACATGAGTTCCCCCCCTCTCCTATTCGCGAGTCCCCTGTCGCAATCCCGCCCTACAAGAGCCCTGTGGCTTGGCCAAAGCTGCAAAGATTGCTTTGTACTCCTGAAGTACCGGTACTTTATCGAAGTATCCTTTCCCCAGCAGTGGAGGCATAGGTCCGTCTACCGTCTACTGTATACAGGGAGGGGGGGTTGCCGTAAGGCCTGCACAGAAATCTCACCGCGCATCCTGTCTATGACCTTGCAGCCGGATGGAGGGGGAGTGTGCGTAAAGCAGAGAGACCTTAGCTCAAGAACAGGCGTTGTCGTTCTCCGGTACCGTCGCCATCTTCGCACACATCTACAGTACTGTACAGTACAGTACTTGACAGACACTAAGCCTTAAGTCCGCCCTGTCTATGGTGTGTAGCGTGCCATTTTCTCTATCAGCTCACCCCTGGACTACAACCGACAGCAAACAATCAGCCCCAGCCGCTATGGCTGAGAGAGAGGTGCTGTACCGTAGTCGTTCATCAAGTTTGCATGCTTCTCCTGTAACCGAGTGTATCCATCCAAGACCGGCTCGCTCTAACGCCGATGCTGTCTCACCGTAGCGGTATCCACCCCTCATCATTGGGAGTTCCAGCTGTTCATCGGAGAACTAGAGACACAAAGCTGTATCTCCACGCATCGAAAGTGGTAAGTATGTGCGCTCTGGGGGACGTTTTGTCCCGAAGCCACACTAATGGGCTGACGACATGGAATCCCCGGAATGGAATGCGTGATTTGAGTATGGACAGTACAGATTTCCTCTGCACCCATAGATAGCGATGTAGTAGAAATTGCACCAGAATGCCACAGTTGATCATATATAGTGCTTCCATGAACGTAAACTCCGAAAAAGGGTATTTAAGACAGGGCATCTCTAATTTCTCTGTCTTCCATCGGCCTTCTGGAATGACGAGCGGAGAACCGTGTTTCGATTGGCTTGGCTGAACCGGTCTACGCAAGGACTGAGGGGGTATAAATAGCAGACCACTTGAGACCAGTCGGGATTTCGAGATTTGGAGGGAAAGTGTCGGCCGAGTCTTACCGGTAAGACGGGCAGGGGAGCAGGCATGTGTGATGAGGCAGGGAGGAGGGCGTAGATACTTATATACGTATACCTCACCCCGTAAGTACAGTAGTGGACAGAGTCTAGTACCGTACATATATCTAGCATCAGCACTGATGCAGGGCTTTACGGCTGAAGAGAATGTCCACAGACATGGACCATCACAGCTTATTGCACGTGAGACTCGGGTAGCGACTCACCATCCACCCACTGCACTGTACGGTATAGGATGTAAGAGTGGGATATACGGTGGCCCGCTATGCTTGTATAATACTGTACAGTACCATACGGTACCATACACCACATGCGAGAGCGAGGGTGAGGACATGGATCGGCGGAGAGAAAAAGAGGGTGTGTTTGCTTGGAGTCTGTGGACACGGCTTCTCCGCAAGAGTTCAGGTTAGGCGAGCCCGAAAGTGGAAATAGCCTAGACTGAATGAGGTCGTTCGTTCATCTCAGGGATGCACCCGGTTACCGTCCACCGCTGACATCTTGGCCTCTCGGCCTCATCATCAATATAGACGGAGGTATTGGCGGGGCGTGTGCTAACGGTGTGTCTCGGACAGGGTTCAGGATGTTGGTGGGTTGTATAAGTAGCTGCAGAAACATCGATACCAAAGAGAGTGTCTAGTGATGGGGACGGGGATGGGGGCCGAACCCTGCACAGTCATGGATGGATGAGTGCCGTACTGTAGGGGCCATATGACGGTTGTGTGTCACTACCATGTCGGTAGATGGCGGCCGCAGCGGCTTCCGGAGCGGAGCAGAGGGAATCGCTGAAGGTGTTCTGTTCCTTGTCATCAGAGAGGGAGGGTGAAATGGTAATTGATGCCTGACACCGTACATCCCAAGCTGTGTTACCTGGGATCCTCCTTGGCATATATGAGAATCTTCTGTCTGAGTGTCTGTTGTTAAGAGCTAAGTGAAATTGCAGCCGCAAGACAAGAACCAGGGGGTGATATTGGGGCCATCCATAGCATCCAGCAACGAGCGAGGCTGGACACGAGGCCTCACATGCCAAAACCGCGGTGTCGGTTCTTTCAGCAAGTAAGATCAATGTCTTACACTAGGTATTTCGTCAGCTAAATGAAAGATAGTCAGCAATATAGAAGCTATTGGGCGAATGGATATGCAGCCCAGCCTTCGGGGCGGCCTTATAAGGTGAGAGACAGTGATTACAAAGACTCGGCGACCATAACGACAGGAGGAGGCAGCTCCATCTTTAGGTGAGTCGGCAGATTTGCTGACCATAAGGAGCGAGAAAGAGTCGGTTTAGATAGGGGGAGCTTGTCACCTAGGATGGTATCACCAAGTCCTGGACAGCAACCGAGGATTCGGTTGGCATCGTCGGACTGTTTTCTTTTCTCGGCGGTATTAGGCCGGGGGTTTGTGATGTATCACTCGGTCAGTGTAAGATAGGGGGGTCTAGTGACGCGGAGAGATAAACAACCACGACGCTCCGTATTGTCCTGGGCCGTCCGTTATGCTCAAGCACAACAGGAGCAACGGACTGAACGAGATGCTCCGAGCATGTAAGCAGGCGTGATGGATCAGGACGTCTAGTGCATTCGCCTTTGTGGATTACCCTGTTGAAGAAATCCGTGAATGACGCGATCGAGCCAATTTCGCTGAGGAGAGTTTGCGACGGCCGGGGTGCCCAACTGGCCGATTTTGAAGTGTTTGGTGGGATAATATGCAGGCTGACCTCGGGACTAGATAGCGCGCAAGTAGGTCAGGATGTAAGCCAGAGTAAGCACGAAAGGAATCAATGTCAAGGCGTCCATGTCATATGAAGAGCTCAGTTCGTTAAAAAGTGGCAAACCTGCTGTCAAACCCAGCGTGGCCTGTCTCAATTCGCTCCGAAATGCACCACCACTCGGAGCCCGGGGTCCGGCGTCCGGCATCCGGGGGCCGATGGCGGCATAGGGGTGGAAATCGAAGCGGGTTTCCGTTCGAGAACAACGAATGCCAAGTTCTTGGGGAAGTGCACCGCCTTTCCACAACGTGCAAGTTTTTGCGTATGTGTTGCCTGATATGGACGTCGGACCAGGCGTTGGAGCTGACGGCTAAGGAAAAGAAGGTTCCATCAGCTCGAAGCGAAACCCGCAGTAGAAGTGACTAGTCTCTCGCTCCCGAAGACAGTAACCAGCAGACTTCGAGTCCTGGTCAATATTGAGGGCGTCAGCCCTTCAGCCCCACACACCCGAGCGTGACTCCTCGGTCACTGAAGCCCTAGAGATACACAGATATCATCAGACACATTGACTACCGATAAGGTCCGCCGTGTGTATGGAGTGAGATAGAAGCTGGTTTTGGGTGATAAGTTTGTGCGCAATCACAATCTCCTACTCTAAAGCCGGCGCTGAAGTCCCGGGGGGATAAGATAGAGACGGAGAGACGGAGAGATAGGAGGATAAACTCGCGATGCCGGGATGCAGCTTATCCAAGACACATCGCGAAGTGGACCTGGGAAACCACCAAGAAGACCATTGCATACGGAAGACGCCCGTAAGTGCTGCATTGCCGTATGCAGATAGTGACTCGGGGTACACTCAGCCTGCTGTAGATTGTACAATATAGAAGAGTGTCAACAGGCCGTCCTCAGATGGAGTTGAATACCTTGAAGTCCCGACACTTGACTTCCGGCATCTTTCCCAAGGTCCCCCATCCGCTGCATCATACACGTAGGGCTTACGCCTTAAAGTGTGTAAGTCCAGCAAACCCACCGCCGTACATGCCAAGTACATGTACATTACATGGTTGTCGGCCGCACACCCCCTCCCCTCCCCTCTCTGTCTTCCATGATCCTTCCAGTCTATTCACTCAGCGGATACCGCTCGGTTCTTTTTGCTTCTCGCACTGATTGATCAGCGCCAGGAGAGGTACACGCAAAAAGGGAGCAGCCGATGGGACGGGGGGAGGGGGCAACAGGACCAGAAAAAGTCGACGTCAGACTACCCTCCCAGAAAGGGTTAAAGGCGCGTGGTCCGTAAGCACTAAAAGCGGTATCCATATTGGAAGACTAGGAAGAGGAAGAAAAAGATACAAATCCGCCCAGAGGATTCGGCGAGAAAGCGGAGACATACTCCCGCGGATTTTTGCCTGTTTTGCTGGTGATTATGAAGGCGAAAGGAGAGAAATATACACCGGCTCTGTCAGTGTCTCGGTAGTTCTCCGTTGTAAAGAGTGTATTCGGCCGGCCGGCCGGCCGGGCAGCCGCGGAACCGGGGGCTGATACTGAGAGAAGGACGCTGAGTCCGACACTGCAGAACTATTTGCGCCGTCGCAGAACCGAGCAAGCCTCAACAACAAGAAGTGTGCTGTAAGCGAGGCCGCTAAAGACTAAATGCAGAGAGTAAGCAACCCCAACAGTCAGCGTCATATCATTCATTCATGGGCGTTTGTCTGGGCAGGATTCTGGGAGGGCAGCATTGGGAGTGTAGCTAGCTTGTGGCCAGCCCTGGGCCGTAGGGTCAGAAATGAAAAGAATAGGCGTAATAAAATGTCACTGCCGCCCTACGCGAAGATTCCCAACCGGGATTTCCAATTAGATATATTAATAATGATAGTCTGATGAAACTCCTCCACCTGAAATGTGTGCTGAGCCTGTCAACCAATGTCTGTAGGGGCCAACCTCCACGGAATCCTGTTTAAAAAGAGAACGGACGGAAATGGAAATATCAAAAAGGAAGAAGTGAGACAGAAATAATGAGAGTGGGGTAGGAGAGAGAGAATAAAGAGACGTGAAAGAAATATTGGAGTTCGGCGCCGATATCTCCTCGTATACGCACGCCTAGGAGCAACCACAGCAGGTCGCTTGAGATGTCAGCCGGAGGGAACGAGGAACGAGAACAAACGGGTATCAAATAAAAATAAAAATGAAACTCGAGACAAACATAAAAGCAAAAGCAGCGGCCACTACATGAAGGAGACTTCACGATTTGTTCCCTAGCGGGCTCGGCCTAGGTTGTAATCAGCCGTCGTTTCTGTGATGGCTCTTTTTTTGTGTCCCCGCTCATCTTGTTCTACCTACCCTCCTCTCATATGCAAATGGACATGTATATGCAAAGACGTGTGTGTTGTTCTGCTCATATGCGGTGAACCGCTGCACAAGAGCCTGCTCCGCCACAACCATGCATCAAACGCCGCAGCCAGGACATGCACACGCCCTCCAGGAGGGCAACCAGAGCACCAGTGTGTCTACAACAGTGGTACGGCGTGTGGGAATAGGCCGGTGTATTCGGAGATGGACACTTGGTGGATTCGCGGGCGGGTGTGCTGGGCTGTGCACATGGACACAGCTGCGAGAGATCGAAGCAGGTATTGGCGGCTTCTGGAAGATCGTGTAGACAGCTTCTAGAAATCACATGTCAGTAAGAGCGTGACCAATATCAGCCCGCGAATCTTGTTAGACTGTGTTGTGTCCATCAGAGCAGGTCGCTCGTCGGTGCCTCTGATATCGGCATGCGTTTGTAGGTATCGCTGGCACTTATAGGTGCTGGAACCTCCCACAACGCAAATGACCAATATATAGCAGTGGAAAGTGATCCGAGACACTCTTTGGAACCCTCCGGACTGATCCGTGGTTGCACATGCAAGAGGAAGACCGCCTGTTCCGTTCACGACGGCCTGGGTGTCTCTGGTCCTGATCCCCACGGCGTGAGGTGTCCAGAGACGGCACCGCTGGGAGAAGACCACGGGAGGCCACCGCAGGATATTCCAAACAACTGCTCGTATTTGCCAAACAACCTATATACTGCTTGCTTTCATATAACCGTAGAACAATCTTGGGTCTGGTACCGTGGCACCGTCGGTGATGGCGGCAGAAGCGGAGTTGGCGCGCCTTCTGGCCGTCACGGCTGTGCTACCCTAGAGACCCCTTGGGCACCGTTGGCCAGAAATCTGTTTTCTGCATGCGCTCGCGGTTCATCTTGGACATCTCCATCTGCTTGCGCTGGTTCTCATGCTCCTTCTTCTTGTCCGCCCGAAGAGCAAAGAATGTTCTGGGGGGTTCAGTTAGCCAGAGAAAGACGTCGAGTGTGTAGTAGTATATCGCCAAGTTTCAGAGCGGTGAAACATTCTAGGAGACTCACCTGTGAAGAGCGAATACCCGGGGTTCATCTTCCGACGGAGTCTCTGTTTTCTAGAGGTAGAAAAGGAGAAATTTGTTAGTCCAGACCGAGGGGTTGCTCAACCTCCGCCCTCCCGGAACTTACCGTGTCATCCTTCTTTGCATCAGTGTCCTTGCTCTTGTCCTCAGAGGCTTTCTTATCGGTCTTGTCCTTTTCTTTGTCTCTGTCTTTGTCCTTTTCTTTGCCATCTTTTTCCTTTTCCTTCTCCTTTTCCTTCTCCTTTTCCTTCTCCTTCTCGGCCTCCTTCTTCTTCCGCTGCTTCTCCTCATACTCGCTCTTCACCGCTGCAATCTCATCATCCAGCTGCTTCTTCTTCTTGGCCTCAATCGCTGCTGTGTCAACTATCGGTGAGCAAAAGTTGCGGTCCTTGAGATGGACTGGGCAGACGAAGAAGAAGTCCTATCCTTGGGATCAAACGCGGAGGCGTCTCCCATTTGGATCGTTAGCAGCGGCCAGGGAGGAGTTGTGTCTGATAGGAATGACTCAACAGGCTTGGGAATATGCAGTGGTTCATGCCTTTCCATCTGGGCCCTCTGAAAACAACACACTGGTCGTTTGCCGATAGCAAACATCACACCCGCGGCTAGCCGACTCTGCTACTTTCCGGTGGGCGTAGACATTCGGGAACTGGGGCGCCATCCTGGCTGCTCAGAACACCCTCTCTTGAGAGTCTCCCTAGCGAATTCAGGCGTGCAACTTGAAGTTCAGAAACACAGTTCAGAGCCAGTTCAGCAGCAGGGAGCTCAACTCAACGACTTTCTCCAAACACCGAATGGGGCTGAGAGTGCGGAGTCACTTGGCTATGCTGAAGCGTCAGTACATCGAATCCGGACAAATCATGGCAAAAGACCTGGAGAGAGGAGGAACATACCGATGAACAGGTAAAGTTGAGAGTATAGAACAAGACTCAATCTTCGAAAAAGCAACCCACCGGATTCTCCTAGTTAGGAGAAGTTGCTCGACCATGTGTTGCGGGATAACATAAAAGCGAGGTTATCATTGCGATAAGATAAAAGATAAGCCCCACCAGGACTCCGGGTTAAACCCTAAAAGGTGACACGTGACACAAAAGCTGGAGTGCACACAGCGCATCAGCCAATCACAGTGTGCCTCACGTCCCCTGCAAAATTGGCAGTGCACTTTATCGGATGAACAACTTCAATCTACGCGACGCGATTGATTTCAGCACATGAGAGAGCGAACATCGGACGGGATTCTCTTGCATCGTCAATTTTTTTTTCTTTTTCTTTTATTCGCTTTCATCTTATCAATCTCTCGCTCTTCTTCTCATTTCTCATCTTCTCCCATTCAATTGATTCTCCAACCCCGAATCCTCCCTCTCCGGCCAGCTTGTTAGCTATGGCCCCAAGCCTAGACTCCCAGGCGTTGAGCCGTGTGTTCCGGGCGAGACCTGACATTATCGAGGACATCAAACGGGCCGCAGGTAAGAAGCTGTGATCAGCGGTCTGAAGATCTATGGGAAGGATACCTGGGGGTTGTATCTGAACATACCGAGTCTCCAGGCTTCCGTCGACCTAGAGGACACCAACCCTCGCCTTGCACGTCCGTATGCAGAGAGCGACGAGAGCAGAATCTAACAAGGCCCTTTCTTCCAGATACTCCGGCCCGTATCACTCTCTTCAACAACATCGCGACCTTCGTCGGCGAACTTCAACAAGACTCACAACCTTCAGCGAAGCGTCGACGAACCGACGATGGCCCCGGTGAAGCAACGAATGTCGCCAAGGCTACGACGACGGCTACAAACGGATCTTCCGAGAAGGCTGTAGACGTCACCAGCGAACCTGTCCAGTTGGAGATCAAGGAGATTTCCTTGTCCATGCCCCAGCGCAAGAAGGTTGACCTGTGCTTCACCGTGTCCGGCTTATACGCTCGTGCTCCGGGAACCGATGGTCCTATGCCAGGCACAGTGTATCCCTGGGCCAATATTGGTAAGCTCCGGAGTACCGGCAGGCAGAAGTTTATATATATCCTGAATCTAAATGGGGAAACTCGTAACTAACAAGCCATACAAATACTCTGCCATCTCCAGAGTACGCCTTTTTCCTACCCGTCCCGGAAAAGACGGTTGTGCAGTACAACTACATCCTGCTCCCCAAAGGCACCAGCCTTGCGTCGCTGGCCGCGAAGGGCACAACTCCCCCGGCCGAAGAGCCGCTTCTGTTCACTGTTCCCGGAACCGCGCCCAAGGCCGGCACCATCTCGGGCCCGAAGGCCGGTGGGGTAGCGCAGAGCGCAACCGACTACACCTCCCTCTTTGATTGGGCCATCTCAACCCACCTTCGTGCAGCACGCAGCAAGGTGCAGATCATTTCGGCCGATCCGGAGAAATTCCACAGTGCGGTGCGCCAGCCGCACCGGCCGAAGGAGAAGGCCGTGCACGTCAAGGCGTTTCGGGGATCGAAGGAGGGCTACATGTTCCTCCTGTCCACCGGCATCCTGTGGGGCTTCAAGAAGCCGCTCCTGTTCATTCCGCTAGACCGGATCGCCGCCGTCAGCTATACCAGTGTGCTCCAGCGCACGTTCAACCTCGTGGTCGAGGTGTTTGTCGGCACCGGCACCGACGATGCCTCGGCCACCGAAGAGGTGGAGTTCTCCATGCTGGACCAGGAGGACTACAACGGCATCGACGAGACCTACATCAAGCGCAATCGCCTCCAGGACCGCAGCATGGCCGAGCAGCGCCGTGCCAAGCTCGAGCTGGCGGAGAACATCCGCGCCGCCAAGAAAGCCGCGGAGACCGGCGAAGAGAACGGAGGCGATGCCCCCGCGGCGACTGCGAAGGGGGCTGTCGCGGCCGGTGCCGGGCTGTCGGAGCTGGAGAAGGCTCACATGGAGGACGAGCAGCGCCTCCAGGACGAGGAGGACGAAGAAGAGGAGGACTACGAGCCTAGTGACGGCGACAGCGACGGATCCGGATCCGACAGCGACGAGGATTCCGACGACGATGACGACAATGGAGGCGATGACGACGACGAAGTGTCGGATCAGGGCGAAGACGAAGATGGCTCTGACGTGGTGATGCAGGGCACTGGAGCTGGTGCTGACGACGATGACGATGATGACGAAGACGACGCGGGTGTGCCCCACGTATCACGGGGAAATGACGGATTCCAGGAGCGTTTTGAGCTCTAGGTCAACGGCCCTTAGGAGACTTTTTCTAGCTTCTATGCCTTCTGGTGCTTGGGATATGTATGATAGAGTGTGGTTATCTGGCGTTGGTGGGTGGGGAAGAAACTTAATGGCACGATAAAAAGAAAAATGTACGTCCCGATCTGTGGGATAGGGTCATGAAAATGCTGCCAAATTTGGAGCCCTGGACTATTTGATTGTTACAGTTTCTTGTGTATTTGTGTACTCTGTTGGATATTGAAGACACGGATGGCAGAGCATGATCTATCTATCTTCACCATCGACGATGATACATTCGATACCTCAATGTTCAGTGATGCATATAGCCACAGGTAGTTGGATTCGCTATGCCAGGTATGTATGTAGGTATATTCATTCGCTATGTTCAACCTTCCATCCCTCTCCCTTGAATAGCATCCCCTAGATCTCCTTGTTATAGTCCAGCCACCTCCTCTGCTCAGGGGAACAAGAGTCTCGTACCGCCCGCTCACCACAGCTGGAACGGCATGACCCTTCCGGCACCGTTGGGAATAACGGTAGGGCGCGTCGCAGTGGTCGTGTTTCCAGGAACCGCGTTAGACGGGGCCGACGTCGTCGAAGCCGAGGTGATAGTCGACGGCGGCGGCGCGAGCGTAGTCTCCGACGACGCCGTATCACAGACCGTCCCCGAGGCCCACTCGTACTGCGTCGGGCACCAAATGCCGCTGCAGTTCTCCTCGCACGGGAAGTTCACGGTGATAGTCGGTGCCGGAGACGCGCACCCGCAGCCGGCCGTCAGCGTGGTGAGCATCAGGCACATCGGCACGCCGCACGTCGAGCAGAGGTCGCCGGTCACGGTGATGGTGGGACAGCCGGTCTGGGTCGGCGGCGGGGGCAGCTCGGCGGTGGGGAGGTGGACGGTCACGAGCGGGTCGGCGCTGGTTTCGGTGGCGGCGATCGGGCCGGTGCTGTGGGCTCAGTGTGTTTGTGTTAGTGCGGTGGAAGAGGATTCCGGGGGATTGGGGGCTTGACTTACAGGCCGACAAAGACAACAGCCAGCGCGGCGGCGATGAACTTCATCTTGGTGTTGGGGATCGGTAGGTAAGATGCGGTGAAGGGTGTTTAACGAGCGAGCGAACGGATAGTCAAAGAATGGCAAACGAGTGCGAAGCCTCTGAAGATGGGAGCAGTTGGAACCCCAATGGCTGTCAGAAGTGAAGCCAACCAGCAAGAGATAACCAGATATATACACAAGCCAGACAGAAAACAATCACGCCGATCTGACCGCCTGGTTCCAAGGTCAATCGCTTTGTCTCACAGATTATCCTGGACGGAACTGCCAATCATCTCCAACTCGTACTCGCAGAGCTCCCTCGGCCACCACAGAAAATCGGTGACCGGCCACTTTTTCGCATTTTCGAGCGGCACAAAAAGCACACATGCTCAACCTCCAGCGTTAATACGAGGAGGGGGTGGCCTTGGCACATACGGCACATTGTTATACTGGTTGGCTAGGTATTTCTTTTCTGTCTGTCTCCGTGGGTTCGGTCACCCGTATCCAGAAATGTCATAGGATCATGGCAGATTTGTTTCCGGTCTTTCTCCTCTTCATGTATTGCATTTCACCGGACATACTGAACCTGTGTCTGTTGTTCGGGCCCCGGCTCTCCGAGATCCGACATGTCGTGTTTTTGCCTTTCGGCCTTAACAGGCGGGACCCGGGCACAGCATACCAGTGATGCATTTCTTTTGGACAGATTGACGGCTGCCTTGATGCCCTTCAATCCAGCTTGCGGAATCATGTACTGGGTCACCAGTTTTCTCTCGGCCGAAAGTTATGTACGCCTGCATCATGTTCCTCCGCGTTAGGCTTCTTTCAACGCAGAGTCTCTGGCAGCATCACAGACTGCACTACACACTACCCATATAAAGAAACACATTCGTATCGACCAATTCATGACCTCCAAAAGCCACTCATGTCCTGCCCACGACGAGGATCTCTCGATTGCCTTGGCATCCGTATAATAATAGCACACACATGTTGACTGACAGGTTGCCAACAACGGCCAGAAATTAGCAGTCAGAAGAAGCCGGGGACAGAACCTTCAGCTCGGGGCAATAAAGAGTGCCAATAAAGTGTCGAAAGGAACAGGGGCAGGCAGTCTGGCTTACAGCGTCGTTCTCCTCCAAGGGTCCTGGCGAGGTGTGGGAGACCGCCAGCGTTGCCATGGCCCTGAACTTATTGGTGTCCTCAATTCTCTTCAGTGGCGTTTGCATATGCATGGCGGTTCGAAATACCTGGTTCTCTGGTTCGTCTTCCCGCCGATACTTACGGCACTCGCCGAGCCGACATTCGCGGTCCCGGCGGTAAATCTTGGAGAGCAAACAACAGCCAACACTCACGCATCGGTCATTTCCTTCACGGGAAACTCCACTCGCACCTACACTTCCACTTAGAGCAGCAATATTCTTCACGAAGGTGTCGGGCGGATATCGCTTTTGTCAGTCATATTGGGGTCCTTATACTGGCCAGTAGGGCATAATTCGAAATTAACCAGTTTTCCGCTGCAGTTTGTGCCGTCGGTAATTTCCCTGCATCAGGATCGTTTTCAGCCCTCCCCAGCGAGTGCCTACTGCATAGTAGCTGAGTAGCTTTGCTATATTATAACTTGTGGCTCGCTCTTATACCGGTTCCTTGGACTAAAATGCCCAGATACTCGCAATCCCGGACAACCCTAACCCTAGAAATCGCCACAATCTCCATGTAAGGGAATGCTGGCACAATCCTTCTGCAGTTACACGTGGACATAATGCAGTATTCACTAGTCAGATATAACTGCAAGTATCTGCCAAGAGGTCCCGAGATACAGACTGGCACCAAAAACATCATTTCCAAAGGCGCCGTCCGCTTCTACAGAGTGACGAGGCCTGGGTTGATCTGTCCATACACGGATGCGTTGTTCGCGAGGCTGAGTTCGGGGTATCTCGCTAATGGACTGTTTCTTTTTTTGATTCCCTTCACATTCTTGAAGAGGTTATAAGAGCCATTTGTTGATTCACTTCACTTTCCCAAAGAGGTTATAAGAACCATTTCGTGACCGCTTGTTATGCTGTAGCCGCTCAGCACAAGTCACGCACATGTCCGAACGAAACTATGAGAGGATTCAACTTCATCCCTGGGCCGCTGTTCTCAGAATACCCTCCCGGCGCTCTCAGACTTCGCGGTTCACGTGCAATGCTGAGGGTATCATACACCAGCATCTCGCGTTTGCCTTGTGCATTGGGGCTATCACAGAAGAAGGTATATCTTTCTGCACTGAAGACCCAGGGGACTGTAACGGACCAGATGTGGACCCGCGCCCTTGTGGGATGCCCCCTTTTTACTGTCCATGCCTTCATACATGTGGTGACGAAGGCTCGCGTCGGGGGCCAAAAAGAAAAAGGGGGCCGGTGTTTGTTTGTTTCTGCGCTCTAGCGGCGTGATGCCTGTCCCATTGCAGATGGTCATCCATCCGGCGGCAACATCCCCCATCAGAGACAAAACAACACGCACAGTTCAGGAGATAGACCAGCCTGACCGCTGCTGCTCATCTTCGTAGCACTTCGCGCAGTTTCCGCTGTCTGATATGAAGCTTGGACTTACGAGTAGGGACATGGTCGGACCAAAACAACGCGGTGTGTTGAACGAGGAGCAAACGAGGAGGATGCACAAGCTCGTGAAGAATAGGGGAGAGAATGTTGGGGCCCGTAGCAGCCCTAACAGGAACAGGGAAGGATTGGCAATTCCTGAAGATTGATGTGCTCCCCCCCAGAATTGTCCGGCGTGGGCACTGGGTAGGCTCTCATGTCGCGTTCCGTGGCAGTACCACGACTTGGCTGTGACAGGTGGGATGTCAATCATCCAAGATAATACCCGAATGAGCCCAGCGAAACAGTGAACACAGTACTGTAGCAGCACCTTCATATTCGGAAGTTAGAACCGCACTGGAGTGATGCCGCCACTAGGGGCTCGGCTAATATGCTAGAATCCAAGAAGGTTTCCTGTCGATCATGCTTCCTTACTACAAGATGTCTGTCAAAACAGTTGAAAGGCCGACGGGGGCCGGTGTGGACCCGCCAAAAGGCACGAAACCTAGCTGGCGACGAGGCGTGAAGTTCACAGGGGGAAAAACGAGACAGGCCAGGACTATTCGGGACTCAACTTTCGAGGGCTGGGATGGGGCCTGCATAACTACATAAGAGAAGCGGAAATTGGAGAGCACGAAAGAAAAGAGAGCCGGCATGGAAGTCGGAGAGGACCATCCTCCCGACTTTTAACACACAAACGAGGGAAGCGATCCCTAAGCCTCCCTGCTGTACTTCTTTTCGCCATCAGGATTTTCTCAGCTCGACAGACTCCACTTGAAGATAAACTTAACCATGTATTCCCACTATAACTGACAACACTATAGCTAAAACTTAAGCCTGTAGACACCGATTCTGGCCAGAATGTCAGTACTGTACTGTATGTGCCACACCAGCGTGTAAGGCGTTCGGAGACGGCGTGGTGATGGGCTGTGTGAGCCCCTATTCGGAGCGCAGCTTTAGGCATTTTGCAGCGGCTGAAGTTTGTAAATCAATATTGAATTGATAGAGGCGAAACATGTGCACGTAAATGGCTGCAAGTTACGAAGATATCACAGACACTGCCTGCACAAGAACACAGCAAATGCAGGCGGGAAATCACATTCACACGATATATCGACATCGTCAAGCGAGGCTGCCAGGACCCCAAACACAGAGAAAAACAACCACAGTGGCCAATATATTCGCCGTGTCGGGGTCGCCGTGCATCTCGGCTGAGGATTTACGATCTAGAAATCGGGCTAGAGGAACTATTGCTCCGACCATGCCACGATGGGAAAAGGCGCCGCCTTCGACCTCCTTGTCTGGGTCCCGCAGACGGGGAAGACCCAGAGACACACAGCAAAACAGTCGGGTGGGAAGCGACACTTGCTTGGCCGGACCTCTCTTCTGTTGGCTTTCCCCCGCTAAGACGTGATGTGCTGGTGCCCTGTGACGATCCCCAATGTGGTCAAGCTCAGGCACGGATCTGCACGAGCCGGGTTGTGTGTGTCTTCCCATGATTTCTTATTCCCCCCCTGGGACAACCGCCCGCAACCTGTGCAGAGTGCATCACAGTTCAGTGATTTGGCTGGCAATATATGTCCCGGGAAACAGGACCCAGTGATTGGCGGTCATCGAGCTGAACGCCTGGTTTCTGGTCGCGGCTAGGTAATACCATGCGCTGTTTGGCGCAGGGGCAGCATCATGCCTTTTTCTGTGCCTCGTTTTTTGTGTTCCTTTTTTTTTCTTTTTTTTCTTTCCTCGTGGGCAATGTAATGGATCCAACGCCTACGGCTGAGGAATCCACGGCGACTGCATGGAAAAGCGTGGGAATGGCCCATGTCTCAGTTGGCCTCTGCTTCCTGTCATTCCATCGTGAGACCCAGAAGTCTAGACGCCGTGAGAGTAAGGTCTAAGGGACCCAGAACTGGAGTTGATGACTTGGATGCTGTTTGGTTTTATTTGGAACCAATTCTACACGTCGCCATCACGATATCCGCAACCCTCTCCTTCGCTCTCTCCTCTTCCACGGCCCTCAGATCCCCCGAACCTCACCGAGCGGTGCCTCTCTGGCTGTCTCCGTACTAGAATCTGAGGGTCCCTGGATCTGTCTCGTTGAAGTTTGACTCCTATATCCACCACCACCGGCCTCCCTATGCTGGGGCTGAACTGGAAGGCTGCAGTCCCTTGACCATCACCTACCGTGACTGACCGTATGGCTGCCACCCAGCCACAAGCGGGCATTGCTCGAAACTTACTTCCGTTTCCATCGACGGCTATTGATCTGGGCATGGTCTAGACGCCGGTTCCCAGCTCCAGCACCGAAAGAGGGAGATGGCACGCTCCTAGCGGACTCCCCTCCAGGTTCGGATGCAAGCCGATGCATATGCTCCTCAAGCGGTTTAGATTGCATGCAAAAGGAGGAAGAAAAAAAGAAAGCAACAGACCTAGGGGACATTCGCCATGGTAGGTTTAACCTGTGGTCACCAAATGAGGCTGCTGGCGGACCTGCTGCCAATATTTCGGCGTCTGTAGACCGGCCTAGGTCTCTCTCCTGGACTGGCAACACGCCATATACCGGGAAAGGCCAAACTGGGCCTGGTAAACAACTTTGCGATGCCGCCTGGCTAGAGCTCGTGTTGTTAGGGGTGGCTATGGGTGACTATGGGTGGATGGACCCCGTCAGCCCCGAGAAGGTATCGTGAAGTATTGGCACCACGAATGCACGTACATACACACACACGCGCCGGCCACCCGCCTATCCTCTCTGCTTCACTATATATATCTCCCCGTGCTTCGCTCTCTGTCTCTCCATTCACGATGTCTTCTCTTTCTCTCTCCACCACGCCTCTTTCTCTGTCTCTCATTCTTGAAAAACTGGCAAGTCAGGAAGACTCACTCTTTCGTCTCTCCCGACCACAAGCCAAGTCATTCTTTTAGTTTGCGTGCGGTCTCTTTTTTTTCTTTCTGCTTTCTGCTTTGATATAATTTAATCAGGGTGTTCTTCTCATAACCCCGTCCTTTCTTTTTTTTTTTATTCTTCAAATCTATGTTTTTCAACGTCCCCAAAGCCCTTCTGTGGGCTTCGGCCGCGGCCTCCGTGGCCTCGGCCTTCCCGGCTGTCGAGGAACGGGACCCCGGCAACGTCGAGGTCATCAAGCACAACGGCTTCGAAGTGGTCATCGTCCACGTCACCTCATCCGATGCCTGCCCGGATGTTCCCCCCGAGTGCCCGGCCGGCTTCCCCGAGCTGCCTCCGCCGGCCTTCACCTCCACCTCTTCCGTGGAGAAGCCCAAGTCGAAGCCGACCTCCGTCCAGGAGGTGGCTGTCCCGGCTGAGCCCACCTACACCATGCCTCACCACGACGCCCCCATCGTGAACCTGCCGCCCACCGTTCACTGGAACTGCGATACCAAGCCGGTCACCAATGTCATTCCCATCAAGCCTAACCAGCCTTCGGAGATGTACTACGGAGTTGACAGTAAGATAGACACACACAGACAATAATCACTAGACTCGGGGAAATCCTTACTAACAGCATACTGCTTGACTTTTCCTTTGCTAGACCCGTCGGTTGAGGGTCACTTTGCCCACCTGATCTACCACTTCGACAAGCCGTCGGTCAACATCGACCACTGCGACCACATCACCGTCGTCGAGTACAACATCAACGGCATGACCATCTCGTTCGCCTCGACCGAGGCCTTCGAGTATGCCGTGACCACCTGGAGCAAGGACGGCATGATCCTCATCGGTGTTGTTGCCGGCTGCAGCCAGAACGACGACCGTTGCTTCTTCAACGTCAACGGCCTCAAGTTCGACTCCAAGGCCCTGATTGTCATTGTCAACGGCGAGGCCAAGGACCCCAACGACCTAATCACCTCCGGTGAGACTGAGTGGGGTTGGTGGATTCCCCGTCACAGCGACGGCTCGGCCACCACCACCACGTCGGCGCCCGGTTCGTCCGCTACCAGCGGCTCGTCCGGCTCCAACGACAGCTCCTTCACCTGGTCGCCGTCGTCGTCGTCGGTGTCTGGCTCTGCTTCGGCTTCCGCTACCACCTCTGGCTCTGCCTCCGGCACCGCCACCGTGTCCGGCTCGGCCACCCCGTCTGCAACTGACGGCCCCGTCGATTCCGGCTTCGGCGCCGCCGCTGCTAACTGCACTGCCCCTGCTGACACCAAGTACGGTCTCCCCGTTGCCTGCCTCGGCCCTCTCTTCGACCACGACCTGGACACTGGTCTGGGCTCGGAGGCTCCCAGCCAGGAGTTCAAGACTTTCATCGCCCAGGTTGCCCCCGGCACCGGCGAGTACGAGGATCCCGATCCGAACGACGTGCTTGATGCCGACTTCTTCGACAAGCGCAGCAGCAACGGCATTGCCATCCGCCGCAAGACCCGCCGTGGCGTTGTTAGCTGGCTCGTGAACAAGGTGATCAAGCCGGTTGTGCAGCCGGTTGTTGCTCTGTACAAGGACGTGCAGAAGCTTACGTCCATCTCTGGATCTATCAACAAGGAGATCACCTGGAAGCTGCCCGACCCGTCTTCGTCCGACAAGGCTGCCAGCACTCTCAAGGACCCCGAGGCCAAGCAGGTGCAGTCCCCGTGGGGAGATTCCATTCTTCTCAAGGCCTTCGGCAGCCAGGAGCCCGATGACAACAAGAAGCTTAACGGCTACCTGAACGTCTTCTGCGTTGGCTGCGGTGTGTCTGGCTCGGCCCGTATCGCTGGTCGTGCTGCCTGGACTCCTCTCTCGGTGGCTTCGCCCCTTGGAGAGTTCACCAAGGGTGAGGTTGAGCTTAACCTCGATATCCAGTTTGCCCTCAAGCTCGGTATCGATGCCCAGCTGACCTACAAGCACGACTTCAAGAAGGACCTGCTTGACATTGGTCTTCCCGGTCTTACCTACGGCCCCATTGTCATTGGACCCCGCATCACCGTCGGCTCGCGCGTCACTCTCGAGGCCGCTGCCAAGGGCAAGCTGCTTGCCGGTGCCGAGATGGGCCTGTCCAACGCCCATGTGCTGATTGACTTTGTCAACACTGCCAACAGCAAGAAGGATGGCTGGGAGCCGTACTTCAAGCCCGTGTTCGAGGCTGAGGGCGAGCTGATGCTGTCCGCCGAGCTTGGCCTGCCCATCGGGGTGCACTGCGGTCTGAAGATTGCCACCTGGGACAAGAGTGTTGGTCTTGTCGATGAGCCCAGCATCAAGGGAACTGCTCAGGTTGCCGCCTCGGTCGGCCTGACCGCCACCGGAGGCTTCAGCGCCGGTTTCACCGAGACCAACGGCTGCACGGGTATCAGCACCCAGATCACCTGGCGCAACAAGCTGTACATGGTCATCTTCGGCAAGCAGGGAACTGCCTTCTTCGATACTCAGGACCGCAAGCTCGCCCAGGGCTGCATCAAGCTGCCCGCCCGCTCTGTGGACGCGACTCCTACCTCGACCGCCGGGGAGACTCCTTCCCAGACCCCCACTGATCCGCAGACCCCCGCCGAGACTCCCGCTGAGACCCCAACTAACTCCGACACTCCCGCTGAGACCCCGACTAACTCCGAGACTCCCGCTGAGACCCCGACTGACCCTGAGACTCCTGCCGAGACTCCGGCTGACTCTGAAACCCCGGCTGCCCCCGAGACCTCCGCCGAGGCTGAGCAGGGCTCAGAGGAGCCCGCCACTGGGGCTGAGGGCACCGAGTCGACTGAAGACCTCACGCGCCGCAACATGCCCATGTACGCCCGCCAGGCATCGACCCCCACCAACTCGACCATCAGCGGAAAGATCCTGGATCTGACCAGCAAGATCAAGGGCCCGTCGAACTCGACCAACTCCACCATCTCCAACTCGCTGTCGTACGAGACCAAGGGCCTGCCCAACAGCCCGTACAACCTGACCTCCGGCTACGAGCTGGCGCTACTCGTCGACCCGACCGCCGCCTACATGGTGGTGTCGTGCTCCAACGGCAACGCCTACCTCGTGTCCACCGAGGGCAGCGACGAGGACAACCTGGGCTGCTCGGAGATGTGGGCGTCCAAGGAGGACGTCCTGGTCACCGACGGCTCGGGCCGCCTGATGCACTACTACAACAACACGCTGTCGGCCGCCGGAGTCTCTCGTCTCCGTGTTGAGGACCCGACCGAGATCCCGTCGACCGCGGTGGTTGTTGCCTGGGCGCCGTACGACTCGGACACCGAGGATGGCAGCGACGACTACTACTACATGGCCATCGACCCCTTCGGCACCGTGCTGTACCCGATTGTGTGCACGTTCGAGGAGGCCAACATCGGTGCCAAGATCTTCCTGGCTCTCGACCCTGACGAGGGTGCTGCCACTCTCAAGACCCCCGAGGTCCGCTACTCGATTGCCGGCGGTACCGTTATCGACTGCTTCCCCATCACCCTCACGCAGGGCCAGTACGAGGGTGAGGGCGACAGCTTCTCCAGCTATTCCGAGACCAAGGAGTGGGATGAGTGGGATCTTGGTGATGACTGGTATGATGAGGAGAAGTAAATCACCATAACCTCTATCGTCCATGACGGACAACCCATTTCTTTTCTCCTACCATTTTTCTTCTTCTTCCTTCCTGTGTGTACTCTTAGACACAGGTTTTATATTTTCTTTTTCCTTATTTTTTAATTCTACGAAGGATATGACCCGTGGGTGTGTTGCACAGCTTGTATGTAGCCTGAGATGGGAATCATGAATTCGCTGTATGTATTTGCCACACAACTTGAGATACATTCCGTGAAAAGGTAGGTGATATCATATAACTTAATGTCCCAGCGCACTTCCGGAGTCCTTCATCCCCCAAAGTCCATCATAAAAGAAACTGTGAAAAGGATCTATCATGTGGTGCAAGCAGTGCCCGTTATCCTCCTGCTGGTATATCCGATTGTTCAGTTCGCTAAGTGTCGTCTAGCGACGAACTAGTCCTGAAGTACGGCAGCCTCCTCGGAGGTGAGGGCCGCGGTCTGAGCCGAGCCGTGGCGGAGCGAAATGACGTACGCGACGCGGGAGTGGCCGGAGTCGGAGTTTGAGAGGCCGCGGGCTCGGAGGAGGTCAGCGGCGGTCTCGAGGGCCGGTGACGCACTGCTGGGGGAAGGACAGCTCGTCGTCGTCGAGAATGGGGCACGGGTGGTTGTTGCGGGTGATGATCTCCTAGGCCAGCGTGTGCGACGAGATCATCTAGCCGGGGCCAGGGCCGGTGTAAGCGGACGAGGTGTTGCGGGCAGATATCGTGAGTGCGAGTTTTGGAGAGTCTGGGAGAGATTGAGAGAGGGATGGATTGGATGAGAGTGTCAGGAAAGTCGATGTTTGATGGAGTGACTGGAGTTTTGGGTGGAGGGTTGGAGATGGAGAATGAAGTGTCTCCGGTCTGCGGCATTCAGCGATACCTATAAAGTTCCTCATCCCGATATCTATCCCCTGACTCCCGCGTGCTCATCAGCCCTTTTCGGTACTATGGGCCTTTTGACCCCCGTCGATTGGGTTCTTATCGGAACTCGTCCGGGGACTGTCCGGTGTTTCGGAGTTCCGGTGCCTAGAATCTAAACCCCGAAACACACAAACCGCCAGATGTGTCCAGTCAAGCGAAGCCGCGTATGCGGCCAAATGCCCGAATGTGGTTGTCCTAGTCATGGATTGGGACTTTGGGGTTCCATCTGGATCTCATAAACAGACTTTTGGGTAATTGTGCCGCCTATCAAGGCACTAGCTGTGCACAGTACATTGGAATGATTTACGTATTGGTAGAGAGTATAAGTGAGCCCGCCATAGATGGTTAGGCTTTATCACAAAGCACACATTCACACAGTAGAATCAGTGTGCCTGATTAATCGAGACATGGTTGTCAGAATCGCCGCAAAAGAGATGGGATCAAATATCAGACAAGATGCTAAGTCGGAGCAGTCACAACATAAAACGATCGGCCATAAGCCTGGCAAGTCATTAGAACGCACAACACGAGAAACCCGGACAGTAGATAATAGAAATGAGAGAGATAACACATTCACAATCGTTCAGTCCGAGCCGCCAGAGTAGCTCCCACCACTATAGCTGCCGCTGTCGGAAGCGGAGTCGTAGCTATAGTCAGAGCCACCAGAGTAGTGGCCATCACCTAGAATGAGAGTGACTGTGTTAGTATGTATTGACACTGAAGAAGCAACAAGTCGCCAGCCGAGAAGAGAGGCTTACCACCCAGAGAATGAGCGAGGATAGCGCCACCAAGGGCTCCAACAGCAAGGCCACCGGCAGCTCCCATCAACATGCCGCCTCCGCCGCCACTCTTGCTCTTGCTCTTCTTGTCCTTCTTCTTCTTCTTCTTGCCCTCGTCTCCGTAGTGGCTGTAAGACGGAGCACCGCCGTAGTTTGAGTGGCCGTCGTTGTTGTGTCGATGATCCTCATACTTGTGCTTGTCCGGATTCTTGTCCTTGTCTTTCTTGTCCTTCTTGTCTTTATCCTTCTTCTCCTTCCCCATGTACCCCGCCGCCGTAGCCGTGGCCGCTCCGAATCCACCCGCCGCCGCCATGTTGCCCATGGAGTAGCCGCCCGACTGGCTGTTATGGCCGCCGGCGTTATAGCCCGGGTAGCCCGGGGCACCATGGGGACTCGGCATCGGCGGCCGGTGCAAGCCGGCGGGGAGCTCCCAGTGCGACGTGCCCGAGGCGGTGTCGACGTAGAACTTGCGGCCCGACGAGTCGTACTGCGAGATCCAGCCGTGCGGCAGCGGCGGCTCGCCATAGCCCGACGAGCTGACCGGCCGCGGCGCATCGTAGTGGCTAGGCTGGTGCGACTGCTGGTGGTACGACGGGCTGGACTGTTGCTGGTGGTATGCCGGCTGTTGCTGGTTGTAGCTGTGTGAGCCGGAATCCGGCGAGTGCGAGCCGGGGTACGGCGCATAGCTGTTGTTTGAGGCCTGGTGCGAGGGCATCTGGTATGGCGTTTGCGGCTTCATCTTGGGGTCCCCGTGAAACGGAGGCCCGCCGATATATCCGATGTTCGGCTCCGGCTGGGAGTAGCTCCCGCTTGAGCCACCGCCTAAGCAGAGAATCCGACATGTTAGAATGGTGGATGCGCATGAGATACCCGGCATATACCTTCGCCAACTTCCAAGGCTTCCGTGACACTAGAACATTCCGGCAACGGCAGCCCCGGCCCACCCCACACCACCGGTTCCGAGCACGGAAAACCCACCTGAATATCCAAAGTTGTTGCTGCTACTGGTCTTTCCCGACGTAAGGCCCTCGAAGTCCTTGGTGATCTTCGCCAGATCCAGAAGAAACGACATGGCGAGTATTCGTCAGTTGCCAAGCGCAACCCGGGCTTCAGCTGTATGTAGTGTGAAGGTCGAGAGTGACTGAACACACAAAGGCGATAAGATGCGGCGATGTTCCACGATGAGTGAAATGTACCCCGCGATGAAAGTCTTGGGCTGCTGGCTTCTGATATCCAAACACAAGGTTCGTGCCTCATGTACACAGAGACTTTGTTTTGTCACCAGCCGGGAAACCCGAGAAAACATCACTCATCGTCGCATTTTCTTCCCCCTCTTCCAGTGCCTTTTGTCCCCGAGCTTTTATGCGGCCTCCGATGCCTTTTGCATTCTAGCTGCATTTTCCTTCGGCGGCTGTGCTTTATGCAGTGCTGCGGCGAGTTCATTTAATATGGCCGGCTTGGAGCAGCTGCCGACAGCTGGTGGGACATCTAAACCCTAACTTCCGTCGATTAACCCCAAGCCAGCTCAAAGTTCACCATCTCGAGCAGAATGATTACATTGCTGGTTGATTTTAGTCACACTAACCCACCGAAGCACCGATAGGTCCTGCGCTGAGCTCGGTTTATCTTCCAAATTTCCCACCAGAGATCTGGCCACTATTGATTCTCTCTCCACTATTCCCTCTGTCCAGGATGTTAGGTCTTCGTGCTAAAACAGGATATACTGTTTGTCCTATTCCTTCAAGCATCAGGGCTAACAGTAGGGCTTATCGGACGAATATCAACTCATTAACTGTGGGAGTATGTCGCAAGGCTTGGAGTCTATGCGCCGAGAACGGACAAGTCGTGTCTGGCCCGGTTAGCCGTAGCTTATCGCCTGCCGCTTTTTGATTGATTTGCATCGCCGATACTCAGCTACTCGAAGGAGATAAGAGTCGAGACAGTGTCTCTCTCCATCTGAGTCTCTATTTCCCGGAGTCTCTTACTGATAGCAATGTGAGAGTCAATCAAAAAGAAAATTGAGAAGGTTGGGGGAGATGAAATTGAGCCACATCCTGTTCGGAGCTGTAGCTTGTCAACAACTTCGTGGGAATAAGCAGGTGATGTTACCCCAGGCCTGCGGACAAGACCTGCTGCGGGCGAAGGATCACACGAATACCCGGAAGCTCTCTCAGGCTCCTCCTCCTCCTCCTCCTCCTCCTCCTCCCAGGTTTCGAGCCGATCTTCCGGGCTCCAGCATATCGAATTCCCCAATCAGGCAGGCAAATCCTGACGCTGAAGACGCCCATGTGCGCTATATGGCCTTGTTATTACCACAGCCAGTCTGACTATATATAAACCTGCACACCTTACATAGGCCCCCAGTTACAAGGAGCACCCCACCCATAATTTCTGCTGGTGGGAAAAGCTTACGCAGTTATTGAATATTTGTGGGGTTTTCTCGGGGTGCATGAGTCGAGGGGCTTACCGATGGCCATCTTGGATAACCGGCCAAGTTCAGGGACGACTGGACGAGTGAGCAAGCAAGTGGGGATTCATCCTACCTCATTTCATGTGCCAACGTTGGACCGGGGTTTGGGTATCCCCAAGCATTTGCCCTTCATTTTCCTTTTGGGGAGACGAATTTGGTATCGGACGGTTGTCGAATGGCTTGGAGACGACATCGTCAAAAAATAATAGGCTTCATACTCTGGACCGTTGTGTCAGCCTGTCCGAGTCTGATAAGTTCGGACTCGTGGACCTTCGGACAGGAAGTCGGGAGCATCGCATCGTCTCCGTCTCACAGCGGCCCTCGTCTTTCTGCACAACCGTGGCGTCTTAACCACAAGCATGATCTTCCAGACGCCCACTAAACCCCCTCTTCACCATCTTGACATCCATCAACTGAGTAAGATAAATATCATTATACAACCCGGTTACCCCTACATTATGTGGCTAGCAGAACCACTGATCGACATCGACGCAATGTCCAGAACAATGCACGGCCTGCCGCCGAGACACGTTATTCAATTCACCATATCCAACTTCTCTAATATACCCACAGCCCAGAAAGCACTGCTCCACACAAAGTTTGTCAGTCTCCTTATATTGGATGCTGTTGATGGGGCTTTTCAGTAAGTAAGTGAAACCCTGCAACACAGTGGCGCCACATTACTACAGGACAATACAGTACACCGGACGCCGGTTTTTTTCTTCTCGAGCTCCAGACTTGCCGAACGCAGATTCCTATCCTGGAATGAGGTCTTGTTCCTGTTCCTGGAATTCTGAAATCTTCACGCCATGCCCTGTTTAGCCGTCGACACTTATCCCCGGCCCAGACACGTTCCTGTGGCTCGGCGGGGTCGCTGTTAGGGTTGGCCCGGTTGGGGTTGTGGCGATGACCCCGGGGACGCTGGGCCGAGATGAAGGGACGAAAGTCCGTCATCGTCTCACGTTGTATCGGACCCCGAGGGACTCAACACAACGGCAGCCTGGTCTGACAACATGTGGTGATCCTGGGTATGACCGTGGTGATCCCATGACGCGACTCCATTTCGGCCAGCAGCAAATTTCCGCGCGCATCACTAGTATTGTCCCCATTTCACGTAGTGTTCTCCCGTCATCCCGAATGCGAAGACTGGGCTGTGAGAACATGCCCCCGAGATGTCAGTAGGAGACGTGAGACCAACCAAGACGGAGCGTGATGAGAAAGGCCACAAAGAGGGCGAGTCTCTCTGGCTGTCTTCGGCCACCGAGTTTGAGGCGCCCCGCTTACATGCAACATATTCGCATGGGAAGGGAATACTCTTGAAGAACAAACATCCGCCTCAGTCCCCAGAATAATAGCCCAGGAACTGTGGATGCCGATGGGTCCGCCAACGCCATAGTCAGGAACCAAAAGCTCAATTCAGGGACGCGAGTGAAGCCGGCGTGTTGCACCTGAAGTGCCAGTGGGACAAGCCACCAACTATTGGCATACACCAAAGCTCGAGTCAAATGTCGACGGCTTTTTCTCGTATAGTCTCCGTCATATGTGAAACGTGCCTGTACGAACAACCACCGTTTTCAAACGCGGCAAACGGTTCAAGCAAGTTCGACTTACACGGGCGGCCATGTTGCCCAAGTCAATCGCCAGACACACCAACACGTCATCCACATCAACCGGCCGGGCCGAGACAATCGGAGCGCTCTCCACACCCGAGGCATCAAGCAGATAAACACGGAACTACCCTAAACGGAAACGAAAATTTTTACTCACTCCGACCAGCGGAAACTATTGCACGGCTTTAGTCTGCATGTGGCCGTTGGTTTCAGGAAAATTGGCGCACTAGGGTGGCAGAGTTTTCCTTCCTGGTAAACCAGCGTCTTGGAAGGATTTTATTGCGCGCGGGGAAGAGGCTGGCGCGGAAACAGAACGGAAAACTTGGTGATGCTGATGATAGATTTTTTCTTATCAGATCTTTTGTTTCTCTTGGCTTGCCAATTCCCAGCTTGCGCTCTTTCAGCTTTCGCTGGCGAGAACACGGCTTGTTTTACCTACCGACCATGGGTTCCCGAGGGGAGAGATCTTTCTGCTTTGACGAGGATAGCTAGGCATTCTCACTTTACTCCTACGAGAAAAGCCTGGTGTTCAGAGCCCCGATCAACCGGCCACTAACCCGCCCAGGTGGCTACGATTTGCACGCTATCTCACGCTGTTTTGTCCCGGGGTGTCCTAGCCACAGCTTTCAGTGGGCTTCTCACTTCCTCAGCGACCCATTTGGCATTAGCTTGGAACTGGTCTGCCCATTATATGGTCGCTGGCTCCCCTTAGACACCAAGTTCGCAAATAGTCTACGTTTTGCAAACAAATATTGTGGTGGAGAAGAAAAGGCAAGAGTCCGAGGGCGGCAGGCATTGCCCAAGCACAGGGGACAGGATAATCGCTGCTGAGCAGGCAACTCTCATCGGAAAGACATTAGATAACACCGATTTGGGGGCTGAGATTACAATAGAGATTAGACGTTGCCTATATCGGTGGCTATCAGAGAGAGATAACATGACATCTGCAGTTTCGTACGCTACTTGTGTAGTTTACGTTTCTGATCTTCGACCCTCTGGCTCTCTCCCCATCTAACCTATCACGGCCGATCATCGGCCACCAGATCCCGACGACTATCTCCTTCTTGAAATTGACTGCTCGCGTGCCGAGCCCTCGGCCTCAGGAACGCGTCTGTCGATTAATGTAAATCTACCCAATGATCTTCGATCTCAGGTGAGACCTCGAAGAGATACTGATCAGTCGATCGAGGGAGGGCGAACAGGGCCATTTGCGTCAGCTCCCCTGATCCAGTGGTGACAACATCCCGTCTGGGTGTATCAACGCACTGGTTATATGGCCCAATAGTCTAGTATTCCGCCTTCTTCATTGTCTCATGACTATCGAATCCAGGAGACTTGAAATCGTCAAGTCTACCGAGGTTCGTCCACCGTGAACTTCCTAACCATTAATCATTGGCTGCTTTCTGCACGCTGAGACACGCCCTCTATGTACACCTCTCACCATTAGAGAAATAAAAATAAAAACAAGTGCAACAGATAGCTGTAACTGTACTCATCACTCCCTGTAGACCTAGACGTAGACCTAGACGTAGACCGCCTCCTGTGGTTGCTTTGACATTGTGGCTACTGAGACAGAATGTTATTAGCTAACCATCTATGCACGCCATCTTTCAATCAATCGGCTGAAAAAATAGGTGATATGCAGGTCGCCCTGCATCTGGCTCCCTGAACGTCATGATTTACATACCAGTATAGGGTTAGGGTTTATCCAAACATGGACAGAAGTAACACCTGAGACAGTAGTTCAGCATGTATTGGTGATCCTAGGGCTATGAATAGTTGGTGAGTTACAAGACACGTACGGGGCGTACTAGTTTACTGCGGTGCAGCTCTTTGGAAGCTGAAGACACGACATATGAGCCTGCTCATAACGCGGGAAGTTTGCTTGTAAGAAGGAGTCTGTTTAAGCGAACGAGGCCTGCTGAAGCGTCATTGAAAAGATCGAAGATAGAAGCCGTGGAAGTGAAGAACGCTCCTAGCCACTCCGCAGGGGTTCCAGGGTCCAAGTGCCCCGAATCCCAGGGCTATGATAGCTTATCTGGTACCCCTACAGCACTAAAGCCGTGCTGTTGCCAGGCCCGCAAGACACCTGTCTAGCGTGCCGGCCTCCTCGTCCGCCTTCGATCACCAGCTGGAGGAGAAGGAAACAAACTCTAACTTGTGTTTGTTTTCAGGTGACGAGAAAACAGTCAATACAGCAGCTACTCTAAGGTGGGTATAGCTACTGGGAATAAGCCAAAAAGGAACAAAGGGGGAAGGAAAAGGAAGAGGACCCCCGAGCTTGGAGGTCGAAGACCCTGGAAGTTCGAGCGATTACTCCGTACTCTGCAGCCAGACGCGGGAGTGTTAGTTGGAGCAGCCCAGCACCTCAGATTCATCAACACACCTTCGCAAACCCGTAAACAAGACCCCAGTTAGGAACGATACATGGGGTACAGTCTAAACTATGAGGATATGTTCTTCCCATACTCATTGATCACAATGACGGCAACAAGAGTTGGAGTTTCAACTAGGTTACCTCCGTAGGACAGCCAATTTTGCACGCGCTGAGCATCGTGAACCATTCAGGTCTGAAACCCGCCCACGATTAACGACACACCCATATCGACGATGTGATCGAGCTGAACTTCCAACGAGCTCGCCAGACACAGCCCGCCTTTCGATCAACACACATCACAGCCGATATAGCCACAACAGCAGTAACAAGCACCTGGGGACGCAGGAATCTTTTCGCCATCATGGCGGACGGACATACCGCGTTTCGGAGACCTAATGTGCATTTGAACAGGCTCGAGGGATGCTTTTGAAGGTGGGGGTTTGATTTGGTCGTCGACATTCTTGTGTCGGGTTACTAAAGGTAACAGTGTCTGTATCTTAGGCTTGTTGACCGCTCAGAGGAACTGTTTCTTGTCCTTGAGGAAACCAAGACCACGGCGAAGATCTATAATCAGTTCCTCTAATCTTACCCTTTCGACGCCACCACGTGTTGGTACAGCAAGACCTGCCAAGTCCATGCTGTAAGCAGTCCCTTGTAGAATGGGGGGAATTCGGAAGCATCCAGAGATAGATAGATTGAAACTTCCACCGAATACAATTTCCTCAAGGGCACGAGCAAGTATCCCATGCATGTCTTGTAAGCGTTGACCAGCCGCGAAGCCGATTCTCATCGAATCCTCGTTCGATAGACGAGAAGCCCTCAGATATTTCCCTGGCTCAAGTTTTCCCTTTACTTACAGACTATCAGCTCCCTGGCTGAGCGTTGAACCGCCCCTCGTCAAGCTGAGCCTCAGCTGGGCTGATATTTTGCGTATGGGACTCACGCTTTCTTTTGATTTCGTTCCGTCCGGATAACCGGACAAATCTCACTCGGGTGTTGTTTGTTTCTTGTTCTCGTTGATTTCTTTTGTCTCCTGCGTGCAGCTCAGCTTCCCTCGGGTGTCTTACACGGGTGTGTTGCGGTTCCAGGCCCGGCTTGTGTTACTGGCAGCTTGTCAAATTTGGCCTCGTTTGATTGCCGTTTGGATAGAGTGAATCGGCTATTTGTTGGAGTCGCTTTCAGGCCCTCAACTGGTAATATCAATGACTTTGGTGGTGGTGCAGTGCTTGTGTAAGAGTGGAGTTAGGTGTATACGATATAGGTATCAATGAAAAACCCTGCCCCGTGTCATTGGCAAGATGGCCGAGTTGGTTATGGCGCCAGGTTAAGGCTACCCTTAACACCGATTTCCTGGTGGAGCAATCCGCGTGGGTTCAAGTCCCACTCTTGTCAACAACTAAATTTTTTTTTAGCGACTCCGATATTTTTTGTTTGGCAATGCATGCATCCATCCACTTACACTTACTCACGCTCAATGTAACATAAGCCAGCCCTGGATGTGATACTTTTCTTGTTCGGGAATCCTCATGTAGTGCTGTGATCTACATACATCCGCCCTCACTACCTGACCCGTAATCGCTCTGATAAGAGGCCGACTCATTCCTGAAAGGGCTCAAAGGACCGCGAATTGCACAGCTCACCCAGCAGATATCCGGAGTTGGCGGATTCTCGTGAGACATTTGCTAGCACTCGGCTCTGTCAGTCAACCTGGCAGTCGGCCTCAACTTTGGGTCCGCGATATATCCCGGGCGTCATGTGCTGGCATGGGCGAAGATCCTTATCGGCAGTGCGCCCTCCCTATCTTCTTGAAATCCGCTTCCCAATTGAGCATAGAAAACCACCAAAACGAGCCATCCACATGAAGGACAGTTGCATCGAAAGGTTCCCAACGCCCCCCAAAGATAGGGCTGGGAGAGATGGCGTGGTTCTTCAGCAGTAGTCCATTTTTCGCACCCAGCTGGGTGGATCAGACGTGCTGCATCGTGGCCATTGGAGGGGTTAGGTGAGTTGTCGCCGGCTCCAATGGCACAGCCGGGAAAACCACGAAACCGGACTCGACGTGTGGGAAAACGACGCTTTGCGCAATTCGGCAATGAAGGACCGCGCCTGAGTGAGGCCCAATGCAGCCCGCATCGTGCATGGCCGCCAGCAAATGGTGGCCCTCGTGCATTTGCCTATCGCTTGTAAGCAGCAGCAGTCACCTATCTGTACTGGTGGCTAAGACCGAGGGCGAAGAACATGTCAGAGCCCACGCGGCCTTGGCACTGGGGTCTGATATCAACATCAACGTGCACGACGCGGGCTCCACCCGACCTGGGTTGAATCCGGACACATTCTTCGACATTTGGGGTGCGTGATACACACTCTCTGTGCTCTTCCTCTGCCCGGCTACGCAACCGACAGGGCAACGAGACTGCAGATACAGCAAGCCACGAGATAAGGCGAGGCTGGGGCCAAGACGGCCATTGGCTAGGCTGGGAGGGCAGAGCTGAAATGGCATATAGGTTGTGTGGGCGATATCACGCAGTCAGAGGCCAATGAGTGAAGGGTTCTCTACACCGCTACGCAGCAAGCCGGGCAACAGAGACGTTTTGTATAATTTTGAATTTCAGTTCTATTTATATATATGAAAAAAGTTCCATTCTGTCTGTCGTCGCCAGGAAGCTAGATCTGGCGAGGCGATGTGGACGGGCGTGCATTCACATCCACACAGCCGATTATGCAGCTGATCAACAAATTATGCACGAGGGGGAGAAGCTACTGCACGATACGGCTCGGGCGACCGAAGTATTGACCAGCCTCACGAATTCTGATGCCGCAGTATGTCGGCGACGAGCGGAAGGGTTTGGTGGATGAGCCAGCCGAGGAGGGAACGAGCTCAGACTCAAGAGGAACGAAGAAGCAATGAGACTCGTAGCTGTCAGTGGATGGAGTCGACGACGATTTGGAGATATCTGTTATTCATCTCTCGTGCCGTTCCACAGCGTCGGTATGTTCGGCGGGGATGTGAATGTGGCTTGAGAGCCAGCAGATACCGGCGCTGGATAAAGTCAAGATGTGGGTGTCACGGGCAGAAGTCAGAGTCAGTGGCAGATGTTCCCTGGATATGGCGAGAGCACGATCCGGGTACAAGTGAATTCCGTGGGGGTGCTGGGTCGGGTTAGGGTTCGGAATCTCTATAGCAGGGTCTTTCGATTGGCTGCGGATCTCTTTAAAAAACAGCCAGTTAGCTTGCCAGGCTAAGCTCGATTTATTGACCTCTCAGATTTGTCCCATCGGGGCGCTGCTTCCTGTTTTTCGTCTCTCAAGCGCGCGCACCTTCCCTCATCTTTCTTTTCTATCTTGGCGGGACCCGTGCCCGCGGACCGGGGCCGTCATTGGTCGATGATTCGCTAGTGTGGATCGCTCCCCGATCGAGAAAAAAAAAAAAAGAAAGAGCGAGATTAAAAAAAGAACAGAGAGAACCGGCCTGCGCTTTTGGGAAGGCGCTCGCTCGGTGGCTTTCGGGGTACGTTCCTTGATAACGCTGCTCACGTACGATTGCGATACCGTACAGTACTGCGTTCTACAGTCAAGTGCCGCCCCATACTATCATGGCGAAATGGGGCATTTCCCTGCGACGATCTTGCTGCAAGTGGCATGTCGGTCCGGTTCTCGGCGACCGCTGGCGTGCTTACAGGGCCTGAGTCACCCGGAGTATGCAGGCTGCTGCCACCTGGCGTTTGCAGTGCAGACGGCTCTGTGTGTGTGTGCCATGCACTGGCTTTCTTGAGAGCTTTGCTGTCGTGGAACATTCGGTCACTCTGGAACCCGGAACCTGGTTCTTGCTGATCGTTGTTCGTATTCAGGCGTCGTTCAGGCGTAGTTCAGGTGTTTGGATGATCTCTCTGTCAGCACGCTGGTTGATTGATCGATAGAATCCCAAGCCGTCGATCAACCGTCCTTCCTGGCCCTTCAAACACTGCAGGGAGAAAGCCGAGATGCGCGGATTGCTACAGAAGAGGCAAGAGACACACTGTATTATACCAAGGCAAATAGTCCCCCAATATCCGGCAAGCAGGCCATTTCTGTTGGACTTTGTAACCGTCCTTCATTCCCGAGAAGGCATGTCGTGACTCTCCAACGACGATCTCCAAACCCCAAGCCACCAAGCGTTGGAGTAGTGGGAGGCAAAAAAAAAACCAAAACCCCCCCACAACCCATGCTGTGGCCCTCTCCAACAAGCATAAAACATCAAGGGTATATTCACAACTGTGGTTGTGGACACATAGCAAAGAAAACCCCCGTGCAGGTCCCGAGCTTGTCCACCTTCCAAGTTGAGCAAGCCAGTCTCCCGATTTGGGGTCGCCAGACTTTCCCACCTTCTCAGAAGATGCTACTCGCTGGGTTTCTTTTGGGTGGACTCACCTTGGATACAGTGGTATTGCATGTTGGAAGATCCCCCGACCAAAAGAACTTGGGCGGCATCCACAATGGAATATGCAGGTACAGTACACACACAACGCCAAGAAGTGAGACAGCCACACTTCAACAGAATACCAAGAACCGTGAACCAAGAATTGGCGGCGAGAAGGAGTGTGCAGAAAGGAGGCCGTTGGGTGGTGTAGTGTCCGAGTCACTGCATGTTTGCTAGAGGAGGACACGGTTCAGCAGACTGACTGCTGGCCGTCGGCAAGTCAACCGGAAACCTACAGCAGCTATATTGCATACAACCACTGCGTTTGTGCATGTGTATCGCCCCTTCACAGCGTTACAGTGCAAGAGAACAGGAAAAGCGGGCTTTGGCCCAGCGCGGGACGCGCGATACATCGCCGTGTTCCTGGAATCATGCGGCAACGCAAAGGAGAGGGACGTCCCATATTTTGGGATCCCCAATGTCCTGGCCCACTCACCGCAACCCACCATGATTGCCTAGTGATTATACTGGCAATCCTGAGTGTCTGATGCTGTACTGTAGTAAGGGGAACTCTCGATGCTGAGAAACACAGAGATCTGGTGTTATGCGAGACACCAGTCAAAGCTACGCAATGGGGTGCAGGATACGGCAATCCCCAGAGAACGGCTTTCCAGTCCCAAGAGCCGCCGCACAAGCTGATCCAGGCAGGTTCCGTTTCTCTTCACCGATCCAGCGCACAGAGAAAGGCACACCTTGCCAAACACCGTTTAGTGGGTGTGCGAGGCAGGCAGGCATTGCACACACTCACACAGCCTAAACTGACGACATACGTAAGGTGCAATTTCCCTTCATCTTTCGCCAAAACAATCTGGTTGTTGCCGGGCCCTGACGCACTTTCGTACCATGTTGGGCGTGGGTGTGATTTTCTCTGTGTGCCCTGCCACGTGCTGATCGGAATAGGTTTACCGCCTTTGGAATCGAGATATAGAGAGGAGAGAGATTGCAAGGAAGTTGAAGGGGAAAGGAAGTGGAACAGCCAGCAGAAAGAAGCACACTGTGATGATCCACCTCCCCCGAAGATCGCTCTCTGTGTCTGCGCCTCTCTCTCTCTCTCTCTCTCTTATGCGTGCATCCGAGTCATTCGATTGACGCGAAATTCCACGCTGCAAACGAGAGAGTGTGTAATTAAGGCTCAATCCGTGCCGCGTTTTATTCTCATTTTTGTTCTGTTTTATTTCCGAGCGAACACCAGTTCTCCCTCTTCCACGTTTGACTTTCCATCCTGTGGTGTTGGATCTAATTGGGGATTAATTTATTTTATCTTATTTTATCAGGGTGTCTCAGGCAAGCCACTATCCATCAGTAAACGGAGAAGAAGGGAGCAAAGAAAAAAAAGAAGAAAACTCGGGAGGGCGAGGAATACGAAACGCCCCCAAAAGAAGAAAAAAGTCAAGACCCCTGGCCAGGTTTTCTTCTCTCCTCCCCTCTTGGCTCTGGTGTGTGCTTCTCTAGGATCAAGCCCTTTGCCATCGGGATGATCCTGGTTCCCTTCGTCACCAATTTATACACCCCCCTGTGTCCTGGTATCTGCAGAAGAGCAGAGAAGGGATGGAATCCTGTTTTCCTGCGTTTTTCCTGTGCCGTTTGGGTTGTCTGGCTTCTGTTGGTTCCAGCAGCTCGTTCGCAAACCCGGGCACACGACGATAGACCCGCATATTGTATAGTGCTGGATATATGTACTGTGATCATATTGTGCTCGTACAGACAGTACAGAACACACTTACTGAACATACCGAGGGGGATTGACAGCCAGAGACCCAATAGCCCAGTCCTGTTTGATACTGTAGGGGCCCTGTGGGTGCCCAGCACAGCCAAGCCCAGTATCAAGGTGAAGCGCGAAGACGAAAACGCAGAGAGAGGGCGTGGGGTGGCCACTACCACCGGGGGGTGTAGTTACTATATTGCATCCTCCTCTCTTGAGCCCCCCATCTCGCTGTTCCCTTCCAACAAGGCCGGGTGTGCCGTGAAAGGGCTCTCCCTCACACACACACACACACACACACACACCACCTTGTTCAACTGGCCCTTCAGTCTTGTCGCTTCCTCGTCCTAAATGGGTGCACAATAACTGTACCTTCCTGGGACTCTTCTAACGAGTCTGTTCACCCATCGTCTCTTGGTGTGAAGGCCCTGTCCCCGCCGTTCGTTTCTTGGGATTTCTTGGAACGCCCATGCTGGACTTTCCGCTCTCACGCCGTGGGTCCCTTCGATACCGGGAGTGGGTATGTCTTTTTCTTCTTTCATCCTATTAATCATAGCTTCACCCACTTCCTCGTCGTCTCCCTCCCTCCCTCCTCCTTCTCTCCTCTTCCTTTCCTCTCCACCCCAACTCGCGTCACCCAGCCATGCTCCAGAGGTAAGGACATCTTCTCTTTTCTCGGGCTATCAAGTTCTCCCTGTGTCGACAGTTCTACCAGTCACTTTTCCGTGTCTGGAGAGACAATACGTTCGTTCCGAGTTCGACAGGCGCAAAAAAAAAACCACCACACCTGCCTCCGACCCCCCGGGCTCTCGCTTCTTCCGCTCTCTCTATCTCTATCTCCCACAAGCAAGAGACACCCTTTCGATAGGCGCTTGATTCCTCCCCTCCCGAGACACACGAGTCCGAATTCTCCCCGTTCGAATTCCTTCCAACCCACATTCTTTTAATTGCTTCCCTCCCTTTCTGTTGTTGTGACTGTTGCCGCCATGAGACTGCTTCAGCTCGGCCTCGCGGCCGCCGCTGCTCTGCCGGCTATTGTCAACGCCATGGCCTGGACCGACTCCTACCGTGATGCTGTAAGTCAACCCTCTGCTTCATATCGACGACGCAAACTACCCGAGACACGCCAATTCAATCTTCCGCGTAGCCAATTGCTTCATTCCGCCCCAAGAGATAGAGCTTCCGGCCTCCACCCGGCCCGGCGCCTTGTTCGCTCGGCCGTAATACTAACATCGCATGTCTGACTTTTTTCCTTCTTCTTCCCACCCGCCAACTAGGATGAGACGCTTTCTGGATACCTGCCGAACCACAACATGGACCCCAACACGGTTGGATCGTCCAGCTTCAAGTCGCTCTGGACCTTCACTTCGCCGGATTCCAAGGAGCTGACGCTCGCCAAGCCCCTGGTGTACACTCCGATCGGAGGCTCCGAGGTGGTCATCACCGCCTCCGAAATGAACGTCGTCCGCGTCTTCGACAGCAAGACCGGCACCATCCTGAACCAGCGCACTCTGCAGGCCCCCTTCGCGTCTGCCGACGGCAACTGCGGCGACATCCCCACGTGGATCGGCGTCACCGGCACTCCCATCATCGACCGCGACACCGAGATCATGTACCTGTTTTCCAAGGGCTACCGTGACGGCACCACCTCCGGCACCGCGAACGGCATCTACCGCATGTACGCCATCCGCATCCCCACCCTCGAGGACGTGCCCGGCTTCCCCGTGCTCATCGACGGCACCACTGCCGACAACGACCACTCCCGCTACTTTGTCGGCGGCGTGGCCCTGCAGCGCCCGGCCCTGTCCGAGGTCGGCGGCCACATTGTCGCCGGCTTCGGCTCGCACTGCGGTCGCTGGAACTACACCGGCTACCTCATGGCCGTCAGCAAGACCCCCGGCGTCGGCGTCACCAGCATGTGGGCCACCGAGGCCGCCCCCGGCGCGCCCTCACCGCAGCCCCTCGATCTCGCCCTCGAAAAGGGCGGCAAGGCCGGTATCTGGCAGAGCGGCTTCGGGCTCCCGGTCATCGGCCGCAGCGTGTTCTTCGTCTCCGGCAACGGCCAGGGCCACGCCAACGGCAACGTGCCGGCCAGCGGCCGTCTGTCGATGACCACGCTCGACGAGTCGATCGTGCGCATGCAGCTGTCCGACGACGGCAAGTTCTCGCAGACCGACTACTTCCAGCCGTACGACTACGTCGGCCTGGACGCCGGAGACCGCGACGTTGGCTCGTCCGGGCTCTGCGTGCTCGACCCGACCGTGTTCAACGGGGTCGGCGTTGCCCGCATGGGAGTGGTCGCCGGTAAGGAGGGACGCGCGTACGTCGTCAACATCGACAACCTCGGTGGTTTCCGCCAGGGGACCGGTGGAACCGACGGCATCATCCAGACCATCGAGCTCGGCGGCTCTCTGTTCGGCGGGTTCGGCAGCTACCCTCTCGAGGGCGGTTATATCTACGCCACCACCGTCGGAGGATACACCAAGGCCTTCAAGCTCACCCACGACACCGAGGGCAAGCCGCAGTTCGTTCTCGCCGGCCAGGCTCTTGTCCAGGCTGCCGGTCGTGTCGGTGTCTCCCAGATGACGGTCACCTCTAATAACGGCAAGGCCGGAACTGGCATTGTGAGTTGCTCATCCCGGGTGCTTTCGGCATGGATTGGCGAGTATGCTAACCATCTGTGCTTCCACCTCTTCTCCTTCTAGGTGTGGGTTCTTGACCCCGACAACGGAATGCGGACCTTCCGCGCCATCCCCGAGGATGGTGTGCTTGTGCAGATCAACAGCCCGCAGACTATGGGTTCCAACAAGTACCAGCGCCCGGCCTTCGGCGACGGCCGTGTGTACTTCAACTCCAACAACAACCGCCTCCTCTGCCTCGGCTCGCCGGTGTCGCCGACCGTCACCTGCACCAGCCCGGTCGACTTCGGCACCGCCGCTCTCGGCGCCATCACCACTGTGCAAGTCACTTGCAAAGCCAACACGCTCATTAACTCGTTCACCGGGTGCACCACCGCCAACGCGGCCTTCACCTGCAACAACGCCACGCTCCCTACTGCTGCCGTCCCGTCCGGCACGAACTTCTCGTTCGCCGTGACCTGGGACCTGACTACGTCTCGCTCCGTGCCGGGCTCCGCTCAGTCCACTGTCACTCTTTACACGAACCCCAAGGGCGACTTCTCGCCCACGTCGCTCATTTCTCTCCAGGGAGTTGCTTCAACCCCCAACGCCTTCCTGACCATCCTGGCGCAGGACGTCCTCTTCGGTGATCTGATCCTGCGCGGAGAAGACACCCCCACCGCGCTGTACGCCAGCGTGGTTCTCCAAAACCCGGGCAGTGACACGCTCACCTTCACCGGCCTTGCCCACCGCAACGTCGACGGCTGGGCCAACCTGACCGACACCGGCGACCTGGGCTTCGGCTTCAAGTCCGCCGAGCTGCCGGCCGTTGGCTCGACTATTGCCGCCGGTGGCAGCTTGACCGTGCGCCTGGAGTTCTTCGACGAGGAGCCCGGCTCGTACTCCAGCCAGCTCAAGGTGTGGTCGACCGGCGGCGAGGCGACCATCTCGCTGGTGTCTGCCGTCAAGACCGCCCCGCAGACCGTGTTCGAGTACCTCGGCGACGACGGCCTGTGGACCGCGCTGGACACCATCAACTTCGGCAACGTCACCGCCGGCACCACGACCACGCGCCAGATGCGCGTGTGCAACCCCGGCGGCTCCGTGCTGACCATCACCATCTCCAAGCCGCCGTCGTCGGAGCAGATCTTCGCCACAAACCCCACCCACGAGCTGGCCGAGGGCACGCAGATCGAGCCCGGCACCTGCTCGTCCGCCAGTGTGACCTTCATGGCCGCGCCGCTGCAGCCCAACCACAACTCGGTGGCGGCCACTGCCGACTGGACCATCACCACCGACGGCGTCGACCCGGCCACCGGCAATGCGGCCCAGCGCCGCAGCTTCCTCATGTACGGCACCACCGTCAGTGCCCAGGTCGGCCCGCTGCTTGCCAGCGGCCTTGCGCGCTACCAGTACGTCGGCTGCTTCCGCGACAACAACGGCCGCAACCTCGACACCCAGGTCAACACGGCCGCGCAGCAGAACAACAACACCATCCAGCAGTGCCAGAACCTGTGCTATGCGGCCGGCTACAAGCTGGTCGGCGTGCAGTACCACAAGGAGTGCTGGTGCGGCGCCACCACGATCAAAAATCCCACGTCGTTCTCGGCCGAGGAGCTCAAGTCGTGCAACTTCGACTGCACGGGCGACTCGACCGAGGTGTGCGGTGGCGACGGCGGGTACGTCAGCATCTTCGCCGATACCACGCTGTTCGACATCGCCGGCTTCCTGGCCTCGCTCAACCCGCAGTCGTCGTCGTCTACCAGCACGGTGACCACCGTGTCCCGCACGACCAGCGCCTCGTCGACCACTCTGTCTCCCAGCTCGACGACCACTACCACCACCACCACCACCACCACCACTACCCCGACTACGTCGACCTCGCCTTCGACCACGGCTTCGTCGACCACCACGACCTCGCCCTCAAGCACTACTGCATCCTCGACGACTGCTTCTGGCAGCTCGACCGCCCCGTCTTCGACCACCGTGCCCAGCTCGACCACCGCGAGCAGCAGCTCTAGCTCCAGCTCCTCAAGCTCCAGCAGCTCCAGCTCCAGCTCCTCAAGCTCCAGCTCCTCGAGCTCCGTCTCCTCAAGCTCCTCCAGCTCCAGCACCACGGCCAGCAGCACCACCACCACCACCACCACCACGACTGTTGCCAGCGCCTCGCCCACGTCCATCTGGTCGCCGCTCAACCCCAAGCAGCCCGCGGTCATCAGCGGCAAGTGGGAGTACGCCGGCTGCTACACTGACCTGATCAACAACGTGCGCACGCTCGGCGCCAAGACCTTCGCCTCGGACTTGATGACCTTGGAGCTCTGCGGCGACTACTGTAGCACGGGCGCCTATAACGGCGGCACCTTCAACTACTTCGGCATCGAGTACGGCCGCGAGTGCTACTGTGGCTGGACCGTCACCACCGAGCAGCGCACCGCCGAGTCCGACTGCAGCGCCGCCTGCGCGGCCTCGGCCGTCGGCCTCTGCGGCTCCGGCCGCCGGCTGTCGGTGTTCAAGAACCTGGTGCCCAACGTCGTGCCCCCTGACCCGGCCCACATTGCGCGGTCGGGCAACTACGTCTGGATCGGCTGCCGCACCGAGGCGACCACCGGCCGTGCGCTCGCGGGCTCCAGCAAGGCTG
>LNGL01000011.1:214510-287019 GCA_001510565.1 Knoxdaviesia proteae | reverse complement strand
GCCGTGCGCTCGCGGGCTCCAGCAAGGCTGCCGACACGATGAACATCGACAACTGCGCCGCCTTCTGCGCCACCAGTGGCTCCCGCTACTTCGGCATGGAGTACGGCCGCGAGTGCTACTGCGGTAACACTATCGGCGCCGGCTCGGTCGAGGCTCCGACCAGCGAGTGCAGCATGCTTTGCAAAGGCAACGTGCTGCAGTACTGCGGTGCCGGAAGCCGTCTGGATATGTACGAGTACTCGCCTCTGCCAACGACGGCCTCGTCGACGGTTGTGTCGACTACTTCTACCACTTCCAGCACGACTTCGACGTCGTCGACTACCAGTGCGGAGCCCACCTCGACCACCGAGACGACTACTACCACTGAGGAGTCTACCACTACTGCCGAGGAGTCTACCACCACGACTGAGGAGACCACTACCACCACGGAAGAGTCGACTACCACTACCACTGAAGATACCACCACCACGACTGTGGAAGAGCCCACGACTACCGCTGAAGAGACAACGACGACTACCGAGGAGACCACCACTACTGCCGAGGAGTCTACCACCACGACTGAGGAGACTACTACCACCACGGAAGAGTCGACTACCACTACCGCAGAGTCTACCACTACCACTGAAGAGACCACCACCACAACTCTGGAAGAACCCACGACTACCGCTGAAGAGACAACGACGACTACCGAGGAGACCACCACTTCTGAGGAGACTACTTCCACCACCGAAGAGTCTACAACCACCACCAAGGAGTCTACCACTACCACTGAAGAGACCACCACCACGACTGTGGAAGAGCCTACGACTACCGCTGAAGAGACAACGACGACTACCGAGGAGACCACCACTACTGAGGAGACTACTTCCACCACCGAAGAGCCGACGACGACTGCGGAGGAGTCTACTACCACTACCGTGGAAGAGACTACCACCGTCGAGGAGACTACTACGACAACTGCGGAGGAGACTACGACTGCTACCGAGGAGCCCACAACTACTACTGAGGAGACGGCCACCACCACCACCGTGGAAGAGACTACCACCACTTCCGAGGAGACCACGACTACGACCACGACTGAAGAGTCGACTACGACTACGGAACACTCTACCACCACCACGGAGGAGTCCACAACTTCTACGGAAGAGTCGACTACTACTACCACTGAGTCTTCCACCACGGAGTCGACCACCAGCACCGAAGCGTCCTCAACCACGGAGTCCTCATCTTCCAGCATCGAGTCTACCACATCCCCCACGTCCACCACCTCGACCACCTCGACCACCTCGACCACCTCGACCACCTCGACCACCTCGACCACCGACTCCAGCACCCTGACCGCAGACGCCTCGTCAACCGTCACGATGACCACCACCACCACTACGTCGGCCTCCCCGAGCCCGACAGTGCCCAGCGGCCCGACGCCGACGCCGACCAACGGCTACTACTACATCGGCTGTTTCCGCGACGTCGGCAGCGGCCACGCGCTGCCGCAGGTGCTCGCCAACAACAGCGTGACGCCGGAGATGTGCCTTGACTACGTCAACCAGAAGTACAACTCGCCGACCACCAAGCTGCCGTACGTGTTCCTCGAGTACCACCACGAGTGCTACGCCGGCACGTCGATGAACTTCGCCGGCAGCGCCGTCACCTCGCTGGTCGGCACCAAGGCCTGCAAGGACTACTGCTACGGCAGCGTCGTCACCGTCGTCAACAACGGCGTGGCGACTGTCACCACCAGCACCGCCAACTACTGCGGTGGCCCCAAGATGTTCGATCTGTACGCCACGAACACCGTCGTGGTCTTCCCGACCACCGGCGGTCCGCTGGTCACGGAGACTCCGACATAGTGGGGCCGGACTCCGGCCCGGCGGGAGGCTTAGACGAGTGGAAGTCATGCCAAACATGCAAAAAACACACAAAAATTCTTTTTTTTCTAGATTCATTGCACAACACTCCGGCGCATGGGAAAATGGCCGAGGGTCTCAGAAGGCTGACGGGTAATATTTCTCGATCTTTTTTTTCTTCTCTTTTCTTCTTCCTTTCTTTTCAAATTCTTTTTGGTTTCTTCTTTTCTCTTCTTCTCTCTCTGCATTTCACATACACACATTCATTCACCACTATATATATTTCTTCTTCTTCTCATGTCCTCTCTTCATTTTGTACATATTTTATCAAGACGTTTTGTATGACTCTCTCTCACTCACTATTCATATAAAAGACGGAGAGAATACCCTGACTCAATCCATCCATCTTTTTCTTCATTCTGTACTGCTTCCTTTGGGTTACAAGGTACCCTCATGAACGTACCCCCATGTGATGTTTATAATTTTCTTTTCAATTTTCTCTTCTGTACACGTCTTCTCTTCTGCGCCCTCTGCTGGGTGATGTTCCCACGATCATTTGATGGTGCTGCGGCGGTGGTACAGATAAACGGATTACCTACCTAAAATATATTATTCCAATCTTGATCTCTTTAGTTGATGGGTATGTGAAGTTCCATTTAACGTGAGGCATATGAGCATTGAGCGAAGGTTATGGGATATGGGTCTATGAACAACACATCGCACGTTACACACACGCTATTATGTAGATATAAAAAAAAAGAAAAAAAAAAAGAGATCATCTATCGCCTATCCTGCTTAACTCGCATCCCTGTTATAATTAAAAGTAAAAAAGAGGGAAAAGCACCGATTGAACAGAAGCTTAACTGCGGCGCAAGTCCCCGGCGTCTCACAGACAACAAACGATCGGTTGTGATACACACAAACGCCTTCACACGCCCGCACAGACTCGAACAGCAAAAACAGAGGTTTGATTTATCGACAAAGAAGGGGAAGAAGGACGGAGTGAGATTCAGCTGGTAATCTCCATGATAGATCACCAAGCTTCCGACGAGAACACAATTCGTTGCGCTTTCGCTTACATCACCAGCTTGCCGTGGAACTTGGGCTGGTAGGCATCCTTCTTGATGCTCTGGGTCTTGAGAGTGACGGCAGCACGCTTGGGGAAGCCGGCGAAGGAGAGAGCGTAGGTAGCAACAGAGTGGGCGACGAGCTAGACGAGGGAAGCGGATTAGCAACTTAAAGAAAAAATTTGGGGAAAGGCGGACATGAGTGGGACAATCATACCTTGGTGTTGAGCTCCCAGGCGGTGGCGTTCAGGTTAAGCACGTCGTCGCAAATCTGGTGGTAGCACGGATCATACCAATCTCCAGCAACACCGCCGAACATCAAGGCCTCCTCAGCGGTCTTGATGCCCTCGGCACCAGTGGCAATACCGCCTCCAGGAATACTGTTGCGGATGAAAGCATCGTAGTCGGAGCGGCCATCGAAGGGAATGAAGGTGTAGTTGATACCCTTGGCCTCGTACCAGTCGACATACAGGTCGCGAAGCTCCTCAGATCCGAGAGGGTTGACGTCGTTGGTGGCGTTGTAGATCTGGTAGGCAAAGTTGGGGCTGGCCAGCATATCGTAGTCCATGAAGACGCGGATCTTGATGTTCTCCTCGGGGGTGAGCGAAGCGACGTAGTAGTCGGAGCCCAGGAGACCCTCCTCCTCAGCGGACCACCAGGCAAAGCGGACGCAGTTGGTGACGTTGAACGCAGCGAGCTGGGTGGCGACCTCGAGCAGGGCCAGCGAGCCGGTGCCGTCGTCGTTGATACCCGGGCCCTCTGGGACGCTGTCGGTGTGGCCACCCAGCATCACGCAGTTCTCCGGGTCTCCACCGACGGTCTGGGCAAGCACGTTGGTGGTATTGGTAATGGTGACGGTCGAGTTGATCTGGGCAATGCTGTCAACCCACTTGCCCAGGCCAAGATCGGCCAGGATAGGCGCAGCCTCCTCCTGGGAGATCCCGAAGGTAGCGACATGGGTCGGCACGGGGGTTCCCAGGGTGCCATGGAGCGGGCCGGGCTCGTTGTTGTAGATGACCAGAGCAACAGCTCCGGCAGCTCCAGCAGCAGCAGACTTGTCACCGAACGAGCATCCACCGCGGCTGAGGAAGGCAACGCTGCCATTGGTGTTGAGAGGGTAGTCGATCTTGTTGCAGCCGTAGCCGGGAACGTGGGCGACGTGGCCATAGACAGCCTTGGAGGCGTTGGTGGGAGGAGAGAGGCTCATGGGCGAGGCCGAAGTGATGTTGATGTGGTCCATGATCAGGAAGCTCTTGAAGATCTGACCAGTGACGGCGGGGAAGGCCTGGGTCCAGACGGAGTAGTAGCCACCGAGCTTCGACAGCTCCAGCTTAATGTAGTCGATCGTCGCGGCGTGACCTGGAGGATAGAGAAGGGTGGTGGGTTAGTATGCGACGGTGCGACATGCCGACATGACACAGCCTGGCGCATCTGCAGATCTACACGGGAAAAGCTCACCAATGCTGCCAATAACTCTCGTGGGGTGTCCCAGAGTGGCATTGCTCATGCTGGCAATCGAGAACAGCGTGTCGGCGCGGGCCATCAGGTTGGCGGCGGTGATGGTTTCCTCGAGGGCCGGAGCTGCGACCATCGGCTTCGCGCGCACGGGCGCGGCGGTGGCGGGCAGCTTCTTATGCGACGCCGACGACGACGGGGTGAACACAATCTCGTCAACCGACTGGACAAGGCGACCGGCACCGGAGTCATCGGAGTTCATCAGCGGACGCTGGACATCGAGCGAGGCGGCAGCAAGGCCGGCCAAGCTGGCGGCGGCGAAGAACTTCATGATTATCGAGGATCGAGTCAGAGGGGGAGAGGGCCGGCTTAGAGAAGGACGCGATTCCTATCCAGAACAAAAAAAGAAAAAAAGAAAGAAGTACGAGTGTCACACACACGCCACAACGAATGACTGAATAGAGATGCTCCGGACTCTCTAGCAAAAAAATTATATTGCCGGTATCGCAAGTCTGTAGAGAGAAGAGAAGAGAGATGAAGAGGAGAATATGGGCCGAAGCGAGGGAGACGGTTGATAATATGCGGATATGCAAATATCCAGCATATGAACATAGTGAGGGTTTCCGCCCCGTTAGACAGATAAAACCAGCCAAACGAAACTGCTGAGGGATATAATAGTCACCACTCGATGCGATATGCAGGCACCGATGTGTCTAAGCGTCAAAACAAGAAAGAACCACTAAGCGTTGGGGGGGGGGTTTGGGGGTAGCTAGGGAAGCTACGACCGACTAACAAGAGACGGACAGGGTTGGAGATAAGACAGTTCCGTCAGGCACGACCCAGTCAACCAGACAGGCAGGAGCAGGATATTGGCTTAACGGGGCACAGCCCGAGGGTCGCGACTTTGTGCTTTCCTAGTTGGGCGAGGCTCCGATTCACTCAATTGCAACTGGCCTGGGCTGACGTGAGGACATCATCGCTCCTTCTTTCCCTGCATTCCCACGTGGGCCAACGACGTGGACCCGCCTCGATAGAGGAATAACTCAGCGTAGAAGCATATTTATTCACTTACCGGAGTGTACGTAAGTATCGGGGCGGCGGACGGCGGGGGAATGAAGAAGAGGAGGAAAGTGCGGGCGCATGCGCGCTTGACGGCGAGTCCCGGACGTGATAACAAGCGACCAAACTCTATCTAGAAACCTACGGCTCCGGCCCTCCTCCACGCTGTCTCTCTCCACTTGATTGATCTCTTTGGTGAGTCTGGCTTCTGAAGACAAGCCGCGTGTCCAACAAGGGAATAGTGAGCGGCATTTATGTGTGAGTTCTGTCTGTCTCCAACTGCAGGCCTGCCCAATGTTCTTATCAACACGCTCTCTTCTGACATTTCTTTTCAGTCGCATTCTTGGTGCGATTCTGGAGAGCTAATGCGCCCTGACCCAACCTTAGTTTCTCCCACTCCTTTGTTTGTTCTCGGTCTGTCTGTTCCTGGACTTGTGGATTTCCGTCGGCATATCATCGGAGACCTGTGGCGGTGCGCACAAAACTCTGATTTGGGGACCTCCAGCCACATGGCATGTGGCGCTGCAAAACCCTGGGCTTTAACCCTAACTACCTCTATCGATCTGCAATATCAACACAACGGACGGCACACGACACATCCGGCATGCAATCATGATCAATCCTGGTATGCAGCATGTGTGAGAGATACAATGCCTCGGTGAGGAGCGGCGAGTAAGACTATCTTTGCCCAGCTTGTTAAGCTATTCATAGATGGGCGTGTGCGGCTTATACGCCCGTTTGATATGGTTCTCACACCGAGGAAATGTGCAATCCGCAAACCTTTAGGTAAATGCGACCACCCACAGATTTGCCAGTAACCGGCCCCAGGCACAAGTGGCAAGCCACCGCTACTTTACTTTGCACATTCTTGTTCTTGTGTGGCCCCTGTGGCACGTTGCGCGAATGGCCACATGAGTACCGAAGCCATTTGCGCTGTCGGAGCCTACCCCGTCGTGCGGAATGATATGTTCGGCCCTGAGAACCTATTCAGCCGGGCCGAGATTTGCTCGTGTTTGCTGTTTCCTCCTCTTTTCGGCGCCTCACAGACAGCTTCATGCCGGATAGGCCCGGCGTCCGGCCTACGCAGCATGCTGGCCTAGTGCCCGTGGATACCTGCACAGAAGTGGACTTGACTGGAGTTTGGCAGTCCTTTGTTGGGATTTCGTCCGATGTCCTGCGGTGGATGCTCGACGTACAGTTGCATGAGAGTGCCTTGCGTTGTTTCTCTGGACGGTGTCTCTGGAGCTCCCCTGAGTGTCTATCTGAAGCTGCGCTCGCTCATCTCGCGTGTGAACAGGCAGTGGATCTGTGGATAGAGTCATAAGACCGGTGTTCTGTCGCCTTTGACGGCGCGTTCAGTTGCCTCTTTGGGCAGGCCTAACCTTCAATATTAGCCAGCCAGACCAGGGCAGACCATGGAGGCCGATCGGAGCCATGGGAAAAATTTGTCACGTCCGTCCCCATATTTGTTCCTCGTGTCATGTCCCAATCCCTTTGCTAGGTATGTTGCCGGGGTTCAAAATTTTCTCCGGCCTGATATTTGCGCACTTTTGTGCGGTTTGGCGTAATCTATTAACTTGGTTCGTTCCTGTGAGGGAAAAAGGAAAAGAGACCGAATAAACCAGCAGGGCGAAGAAGCATCAAAATGGACAGGGTCGATAGAGGGTTCTTGATGCACCCCAAAGACGACCCAGAGAATTCATGCATTTATGACTTCAAGAACGAAAATACAAGTTGGATACATGTCCAGAAATGACTGCTCATACAGTTTCTTCTGTAGCTTCTCGGATGAGAGAATGTCCTGGCTTCTCTGGCCTAAGTTCAGCCTGCTGAATTGGCATGGAATCAGGCATAGTCTCGGTCGATGATTCTTCCCTGAGGGCCTGATTGCACCCATGCTTGCATCATCCCACACAACATAAAAAACGTCACCATCATCCGAAGATCCTGTAGACCTACCATCGCTGTAGTCGCCATCATCGTTCTGTGCCCTGCTGCTTGCTTGCGAGCCCGCATTGAGGGGGATAGCAGTCTGGGACCCCCCGCCACCGGATAGCAATGAAAGCCGAGCGCCGTCCTGACCCTCGTTTCGGAGGTCTGTGGTACCGTCCTCGTTCGCGTGGACCCGGACAACGTGGCGTGTGAGACCGTCCATCAGGAACGGCTTAACCTGCAAGAGGACGGCCCAGGCAAACCTCGCAAAGAGGAAAGGGCGCGCGCCATCGTTCAGGTGCTGCACCGCAACATTGTGGAACGTGGGCCAGAGCTCGGCCGCCGCGGGCACCAAGATATGCGTGGTGTATTGGGGGAATCTCGCTTGCATTTTCCTAACCCTTCGGAACGATGGCGAGCCATTTCTTATCAAAGCACGTATGGAGGTCTGATTTGAGAGAAATCACGTTTGCAGTATCGGTAATACCGTCTAGCCTGTTGATAGCGTACCTTGACATGCAATTTCGAGTAAACTTGACCTCCTCTTGCTCCGGGACCAGGTGTGTCTGGTCGACCGCAAATGAGAGGTTGCTGATGCTGCAGTAAATAGACGGGCCGCCGAGGGGAACAACGGGCTAGAGACTGGTGAGATGGCGGTGGGGGAATCACGGAAACTCGGGGAGACAGGATACTGGCCTGCGAGACTTGTTAGATGGACATTTTCTAAATACAAATATATGAAGTGCGTACAAGGGCCGTCTCCGACTATCAGGTAGTATTCCTCGTCGACTAAAACGCCATCGACCGGCGTATTGACCGGTTGTTTACCAGCCGAATCCAGGGCGAGTCTGCTGGTGCTAAATGCAATCCCGGCGATGATCTGGCATGCGAGAAGAGCCGTTAAATGATGCACGCCGAAGATATCCGTCGCGGCCGGGGGCGGGTCGGCGCGGGGGCGGCTTAGGAGCAGATTCTTCCCTTGCGGATATCCGGGATGAAGGAAAGAGATGGGGGCTTGCCGGAGTAACTCCACGGGGTGTAATGAGAATGCCATCGGAGGAACGCGTTTCAATCGTCTCCAAGAAGCAGGCTGGAATGACACCAAAAGACTTGAAGAGAATCACGAACGGTTGAGATTCAGAGGATGATGATTATTCCAAGTTCCAGCCCGTATCTGCTGACTTTCATCATTACTTAACAGACTTGCTCCATCCTTACCACACTTGACTTCCATGTATAGGAGAGTATTGGGAAAGACGATGTGCAGTCATTGCTGACGACTTCAGTCCCAAACAGATACAACCGTGTCTCAACGCACTCACTAGGCAAAAATATTGAGTTGGATCTCCTTAGATTAGGCCAAGATTCCGTTCTTGAGAAAGATAGCGGTGAAATGCATGTGCATGCGGCACCTTGGATATATATAACCCTGCTGTTCGTATGTGTGATAAGTATACGTCGTTGAAGATGCTTCCGTGACTGAACGGAGCAAGTCGGAGATATCTAGACCGGCCGGATCTTTCGGCTTCGGCTGCGCGCTTATGTCCCGGGAGTAGCTCCTTCCTAATCGCTCTTTCCGATCGCTCCTTCGCGGACTTTGCGCCTTCCGGCAAGCATGTTATGTGTGTGTATTCTTTATATATCGCGGTATTGTGTGTGTATTTCGAACCCTAAGAGACAGGTGAGTTTGACTCGCAGCATGTTGAATCAATGACTTTCTGACAACCGCTACTTCGAATCACCGCGGTGTTGGCTTCCGGGGTGTGGGTGTTGGTTTTGTTTTCTTATTTTTCCCTTCTTTTCTTCTCCCTCTGACTCTCTCTCTCTCTCTCTCTCTCTCTCTCTCACGTTCCTATGTAGAACACCACCACTGGAAAGGCCACTGTAATCGACTAGGTAGTGAGGAACGAGCCCATAAACGTTAGCTTATGCATTGTGCGCCCCGTCGTCGTCGTCGTCGTCTTTTTTATTTTTATTTTTATTTTTTTTATTTTTAGGTTGCATGATGGCCGAATTCCCTAGGCTGCAAAGTTCTTTGAGTTGGCCGGGTTCACCTCCTCCCATGACCACCGACCAGCCCTTAATGCGCTGCTGCTATAGAACAGGCTAGCTCCAGCACTTGAAGCTGACTGTCTGGCTACGCACAGCTAGTACCTCCTTTTGCCCCTTTCATTCGTCTCTTGACGACAACCCGTGCTCTCGATTGTCGTGTGTTGGCCACTCACTCGCCCCACTGATGTTCCTGAGCTACCCGTCGCACCACCCTCCGGCTTAGCAGGTCTGGGCCCGTCTTCGGCGGTCTGTTGTCTTCGGCGGTCTGTGTGTCTGACTGGAAGTCCAGGCCGCAACAACAGCCTCCGGTTGGAGGGCGCAGTGAAGTTCTTCGGTGTCACTCTGACTTACCCTGCTGGGGACTTGAAAACACCACCACACAGTCCGTTCTGTCGTTGCTCTCACCATTCAGCAGTGCTGTCCTCCCAATCCCGGGATCGCCAAGCGCCAAGCGGTGCTGGTCATACACTCCAGAAAGAAGAAACGGAAGAAAAAACTTCTCGGGCCATTCAGCGTGAGCATACCAGGCACTCCCTTGCAAATCCGGGTCTTCTCGCGCGTCCTGCTTTTTTTGGCACCCGAATTTCATGCCTTGACTTTCTTGCTCTTCTTGATCTAGCCCCAACACGTCATTTTTCATTCCGGCCAAGCAGACCAGAGCAAAACAGAAAAAGAAAAAGAAAAAAAGCCTTGGGACTTGGCTCTTCGCTCATTGCCATGCTTGGGTTCAACCTCTTCCTGCAAGGGACTACCACTCTCGATCTTGAAGACACGAGGAGGGTCTGAGGATATAAATAGGCCGTTCTCTTGGCCGTAGCTGATGATGTCTCAATGTCTTAGTGATGGGTAACAGTGACGATGACGATGTCTCGACAGCATTTCTGTCTGTAAGCTTAATCACGGACTTTTGTCCCTTGTTGGTGCCCGGGAAGCATCGGGATTGCTCCTCTATATCTGGGCACCTATTATCAGAGAGCCCGGCGCGCGCATCCTTCACAGCCATGAATGGTTCCTTCAGCTGCCCTCCTGACTCCAACATGCACCCAAGATTGGTCCGGTAATTTGTCTGCGTTCCCGTCCCTTCACGAAAACAGTGCGTTCTTCTGTAGCCCCATTAGGCCAAAGACGTGCTGTTATACCATTGACGATGATATGAGAGTCGGCAGTCTGCAAAAGAGCCAGTGTGTACGAGATATCTGGGCCCCAAGCCCAACGATACCTGATCCCAACGTACCTGATCGGTACACTCCACAGCCACCCGAAAGTGGTCCGATACTTCCGGGATACGCAGCCGGTTTGTTCCTACCACCAGCGCGGCACGATTGGGAAGTGCGGTAACATGCAATCAGCTTTAACCTCATCTCCACATCATTTCACCATTGGCTCCAGCTAACAAGCATGTCCCCATCCTCAATGTCCAGCCCAATCTCCACGACACACGCGCTCACCTTGTGTGTCCCCAATAAACCGGGGAGACTAGAGTCATAGTCTGGACCCAAGTGCGGAATGTGTGTGGCCAACTGTTTTCTTCTCTTCCTTTCACGCACGCATCGTCAAGCCCTGTGCATTTGCTTACACTGTTGCTCTACGCCGTGATCTGGTGTGGTAGTTTTGTTGCCCATGGCCACTCTTCCACCCCTCCTGGGCCCCATAGAATTTCATCGCTTGGTGCTTCCGCTCACGACCCTGATCTATGCCTTCGGCTTCGTTCTCTCCATCCCCTCCTCATTCCACTCTCGAAATGTGCTTGGATCGTCGTGAAGTGTAAACCAGCACCTCCGTGATCGGGTCCCTCTTTTTCTCTTCCCTGCTCTTTTTTTTTCTCTCCTTCCCTTGGCTTTCGTTTGCATTCCTTTTCCGGCCGGTTCTCCATCTAACTCCCCCCTTGTCTCTATCGTCCCTATTCGCTGCCGTGTCTCTCTCTGAATCCCCCCTCTTGGTTTTCATGCTTATTCCTTGCCGGTAAACCTTTTTCCGTGGCCAATTGTATATGATATCTCTCTGCAAAGATACACAGCTTCTCGCTTGGTTGCTTAAATGACCGTCTCTTCCGCTTCTTCTTCATGCGTATATTTATACTCTCTGTTCCCTTCTCCTCATCACTTCAGAAAATCATGCCCGAGTCCCTGGCTAAGACACAAGCACAACCCTTTACCTGACTCTCCATCAGCTGCCCCAAACTGTCTCAAATCCAATCCTATTCACTCATACACCTTTTTGACACACCTCTTGACCCTATTCACGGATAATACCTGTATCCTCAGAGAGAAACTGTGGCCAGCCAACTAGCCACAATCGCCCCTGTGCAGCCCGCTACCAGAATCTTACACTGGCCATCTTTGAAAGCAAACGCACATACTGCGCACCATATAACTTGTTATATCCCCTCCAATGCTCCTAGTGTCTTAATGAGCCTTTCCACCATTTCTCCTGTCTTATTCATATAGAATTGGTGAGAGTCGTTCAAGAAGTGGGATCTAGGAAGGAGCGCAGAGGGGCAGCACTTTCCTTGGTAGAATTCTACACCTTCCATCGTGTGTTCTTTCTTCTTCCTTCCGTGTTCCTTAGGGCTTCTTTTCTTCTTCCCCCAACCCACGATTTCTTGGCATGGTGACTTCCTATCGCCCTTTTACTCTGCTTCTTTCTGCTGAGTGGCATGCGTTCCATCTTTTTTGATTGGAGTTATTCACTTGATTACATCGTCACCTGCTTTTTCTTACGGAAGAGGAAAGGCTTCCTTGCCCTAAAAACTAATACATCACACACACCTTGAGCCACTAGAGGACCGAGCCATTATATTCAGTAGTCTTTGTGTGTCTCTTGCAATTAATGTTTCTCTCTTCTTGATCCTCCTCTCTCATTAACTGTTCCCTTTTGTTCCCCTTACAACCCCAATTCCTCCTTCCCTCCATCCTGTCAGGATTCTTGACAGCCATCATGGATCGCCTGTCTCAAGAGCTCCTGGAGCACATCATCTCCTTCATTCCGGAGTTCGACTCGTCCCTCCGCAGTCCGTTCCTCCCCAACCAGCGGATCCCGTCGTCTCTTCCCCGGCTTGCCACTGTTTCTCTGAACTGGCAGGCCGCCATTGAGCGCCGGACGTTCGCCGACATCGCCATTTCCAGTGACGAGCTGCCCGACTTCACGGCTGTCTTCTCGCACGACCGCCACCGCCGCCGTGGATGCATCCGAACCCTGCACTACCGCCCCGTGCTTCCCACCTACGACCGGGCCGCCGAAGCCCGCTTCGAACGCACCTGGGAACGCCGGGCCAACGACGAGGCCTTTACCCGTGATATGGCGATGCTGTTCCAGGTCTTGAAGCTGTGGGAACTCGAGGATGCCGAGTTCGGCTCTGGATGTCTCTCCTTCGAGCTTGCCCTGGCTGACCTGTTCTCTCCGTCCGAGATCGCCACCACCCGCACGCACCCTCAGCTCCTCAACGTCAATTCCGGAAGCACCGACACGGTCTGGCCTCCCACCACGGCTGGCTTCACCGATCCGGACCCGAACGACCCCTTCGGAAACATGCTGGCTGAGCAGAACCGGGCCCGTGCACGCTACTTCACCCGGGTCCAAAGCCTGTTTAACGCTCGCTACGTGTATTCGCGTGTCCGGCTCCTCCGCCCCGACACCCTGCCCGAGCTCAACTGCATCAAGACGTTCACCCGCGATTCCCCCGCCAACCGCTACCTCGATCTCCCGACCTGTGCCCAGCTTGCCTCACGCCTCAAGGGCCTGAACGAAATCAGATGGGGCCTGAACGACAACGACCGTCTGTACAGCTCTCGTCGTCGGGCCAGCCGCGAGGCGCTTGCTCACGCGCTTCGCAGCCTGGGCGAAAACACCATCGAACACGCCACCCTGCATCTGCTGCATAAAGCGCCCTATGACCACCTTTACCGCCTGCCCGATCTCATTTCTCCGGCTTCGTATGACCCGCTGTCCGCTGCCATCTGTGTCTTTTCGCAGAACCTGACCAGCCTGGTTGTGACTGGCGTCATTGATGCTGCTCTCTTCACGCCTCCCCATCTTCCTGGAGATTCGACCTATTCCGGCGGGGCGTTCTGGCCTAACCTTAAGACTCTGCAGGTCGAGTTCGATCTCGTCACTCCTTCCGGAAACTGGTATTTCGGTGCTCCGTCGCGGACAGCTACTATCGCCGCGGCCCGCCGCTATAGCCACACCACGGACCCGGCCGAGCTTGAATCCCTTGAGAACAGCGTTCTTGCCGACCCGGAACCCGTCAACACTGACCCCAAGCTCGTCAGCCCGGACGTGCTCGATGGTCCTCTCGCGCTGACTGGCGAGGGTCCCGACCCGCACAACGAGTTTGAGGAGCAGCGCGCCTTCGGCTTCTGGCCCATCGTAACCTTCCGTACTCACCCGCACCCGGTCACGCTCCCGCCGCTGCTCCGGGCCTTCGCCACCGCGGCTACCGAGAACATGCCCAGCCTGCGCAGCGCGCGCATCTCCACCTCGGTGCCCATCCCGGGCGATGTTGGCGCTCCCTTCATGGACCAGCCGTGGGGGCTGCAGTGGACGGCCCCGGGTGTCAAGTCGGACTACGACGGCGTCCGGGACGACATTGCCCATGTCTCCAATGCCGCCCCGCGTCTGTTCTACGAGGTCGGCTCCTGGCGTCCGGATGCGCGCCTGCGCGCTACTCTCTCCAAGATCGGAACCTCCCGTTTCGGTCCCCCAGAAGAGATCTTCTTCTAATTTTCCTTTCCTTTTCCATTTTTCGACTCTGGGCTATCCGAAGTCTCGGTGGTTTGGTCTGGTTTGGTCCACGGGCCCTTTGCTTCGTTTTCGGTACCCTGGCGTTCTTAGCTCTTTGATTCACGCCGTCTGTCTCGCGTCTGTTTTCATGATCCCTCTGGCCCCCTTTTTTTTTCTACGCTTTGCTTTATGATTCGAGATAGAACCTTTCTGCTGTTCATGCTTTTTCGGCATTTGTCTTTCTTCGGTCTTGGGCATTTAGGTACATAGATGGCCAACTTCAGTTGGCTCAGCACCAGAGGCATATTGGCAGGAGTGTCATCATTCTAGAGTTTGCTTTTGATCATAGAAGGGTCAGTTAATACAAGACGAGTTCACACTCTATCTCTATCCATGCTACCTAACCTATTAAGGTTCTTCCACTTTCCAGCCATGCTTCGTAGCCCGTGTTTGGCTGGTCCATCCCCTTTATCTCCAGTGAGTCAACTCCCCAACTGCAGCGCACATACTCACTCTCTTTAAGTCGGGCAAGTAATCGTTACAGCCACACACAAACGAATATGTAGACGAAGTAAGCTCTTCAACTGAGGACTAGTAGAATGCTCACTAGTGTTGAGCAGAATAAGTAACCGTTACGGCTATGCACACATAGGTAATTATATATAATCAAGAATGCGTAAAGCCAGAACGCGCTGAAATTGACCGCCACCAAACCACCCTTCCCTTTTGCTCATCGCCCTGTTTTCATCTCTCCAGATACCTCTCAACCAAAGACTCCAACACCATAGTATTCAAGGTGTCATCGCCATCCTGCGTATCGTGGTTGATGAGCCGCTCCCACGATGCTCGATCGATCCATTGTTCCTGGAGCTGACCATCGACAATTACCATATACTTTCCACCAGTCACACTAGGGACATGAATGGCAATAGAAGCAGCACAGCTCTTATGGCCGTTCGCCAGCGCAAAACACAGCGCATGGAAAGTGATTTCCCGGCCATAGAACGTCGTCTTTGACGTCACAGCGGAGGGATACTGGCGGCCCAGCAACACGTCGATGCAGGCTTTGCGCCCATACGCGGCGGCGAAGTGGATGGGAAGCAGTCCGAGAACCGGGCAAACCGCTGTGACAGTTTCCCGCTCGGCAAAGTCGAGCATCGACACGAGAGCAAAGTCTGAGCCCTCGCGGCATGCAATGTGCGCTGGAGTCAGGCCGTCATCGTCGGCAAGAAGCAAGGCGGCGCCCCTCCTGAGCAAGAAGGTGACGCAGGTGGATGAATTGGCACATGCCGCGTGCCACAGCGCAGTACGACCGCCGTTGTCGACTTCGTTAATGAACTCAAACTTGAACTGGGCGGCTAATGCGCTACGCCGCCACATCCCGGGGTTCTCCACCAAGAATTCAAGGGCCCTGAAGTTGCCCATTGCGGCTGCGCGATGGATTGCATCTTCACCAAGGTTGTTGATAGTGCGACTGTCCATGAAAATATTGTAGAACTCTGGCGTTTTATCAAAGAATCCTTCTGCGTAAGCGGCGGCAATGTGGAGAAAAGAATCACCAAGGCTTGTCTCACTGTTCTTGAGTGCTTTTGGTTTAGTCGACACAGCGTCTATCAGCGAACGCCGTATGATGGTGTTCAAGTACGCTGCTGCCGAAATGTTACCCAGTGCGCACGCAAGGTGCATGGCGGTAGATTTAGTGCCGGGAATGACGGTGTCAGCAGCAGCACCTTCGGCAATGAGCTCTATGACTGCATTAGGGCTTCCCGATACCACTGCCCAGTGAATAGAGGGCATCTTAAGCTCATAGTTGTTGCTCTCTCCGTAAGAGTTACTAATGGGCCTGTTGAGGGAGCTCATCGTTGGAAAGAAAGTGGAGAATTCAGTCCAGTCACCCTTGGAGAATATTCTGAGCAATCTGCTGGCAGGCGACCCTGGATGTACTGATTGAGAAAAGTATGACTTCATGAAGACCCTTGGATCGGATGAACCCTCTGTATCGCGGATCCCAGGTATCCGGGTGGTGCGCACAGCATCCTTGGGAGCCAGACCCAGGATGCTAATTCCAGGAGAATCCACAATGATATTGTCTCTGTTGAATATCCTGGCAACATCCTTATGATTCCTGGCAATAAATGATTCAAGAAACATGCTGTCGGCTGGAGCCAGTAAAGTCGAAGAGAGGCGGTGCAACTCATTCGACCGTTCGGCCCATGCCGCAGTGGAAGCTCGTGTAATGGGTGGTAAGTCGATAACGCGTTCGAGGTTTGAAGAGTAGTCTCCGTGCTGTCTACGGGTGTTTGAATTATGTGGTCTAGGAACGAAGGGATGCATGAATGTCTGGATCCGACGCTTGGTGTTTTGCTCCGACACAGCAATCCAAAGGGGACACTCGCCGCCGTGTATGGTCTGGGCCGCAATCCTGGGGAAGAGATCATCGTGGGCACCGGCAGACTTGATAAATTCGGACACCCTTTCCCAGGAATCTCTAATTGTATGTTCCACAGCCTCGGTCGTTGTAGGGACACCTGCAGTTCCGGCTTGGCCCACAACGCCAGAAGGGACGGTCAACCCATTTGTAGATGCAGCCAGTTGACTGGCGCCGATGGCCAACCGACTGGCAGATGAAGCCAAGTGGTTGGGATCTGGGTCCGCCTCGGCGGTCGGAACCTTTGGTTCCTTGTCGATAGCAACAATCTGACACCAGGGCTTACAGCTCTGCTGCCCAGAACCATAGAGGGCCAGACCGACAGCAACATCGATCCATTTCTCGTCATTTTTCCCGGCTTCACTCGGCAACCGAAGCCGGAAGATGGCAGCAGGGGCGTTCATGGTGATGGTGGCTGATTCGAAAACCTTGGTCTCGGTGTTGAATGCAGCCGGTGGATAGCACGCAAGGATCTCACCGTCAACGGCACCAGGAAGTGTGAGTCTTGCGTCATCAGTGGCGATGGAGATGGTAACTGTACGCGCACCTCGCTTCGGGTCCTGCCGCACATAGATGACTTCATAATCCTGATCGTTGACCAGGAAGTTGTCCTGCGATTTGAAGAGACGTAGATCCGCCCGCACACGGGCAAACTGGTCTCCGACTCCCAGCATCCGGCGGAGGTATATCACAGGCTTTTCATACCAGCCGCGGTCACGGGTGCGGCCGCAGTCTAGTACAACTTGGTAATCGGCCCCTTCAACGTTATGGCACTTCTGGAGAAAGAATCCGACACGGAGGCCGCGGGAAGTCATGCTGGGAGTGTCGCTCAGCGAAGTGATCGGGGCTGAGCTTTCAAGATCTTCGCAGTCCTTGAATGCATTGGGGGACGGAGCTAGTAGGCCGGAGAGTTCAGACGCGAGGGTATTAGTTTTGGTGCCATAAATATTGGCATTTGGTGAGTACCAGGCAAACAGGGACTGATCATCCTCTCGTAGCAAAATGGCTTCCTGGAGGCGGATAAACGCATTGTCTCCTTCGCCGTAGAGCAGCGGCATATTAACGCCAAACAGACCCATAAGGCAGTATGCGATATCTTCCTTCCTCGTAGTCTGGCGGGCCGCCGCCCAGCGCATACGGCTGGCAGCGCTGACATCGAAGATGTCTGTCTGGTGACGCAGAACAGAGGGGCTGATACCTGTGATCTCAGCAACAAGGTCGGCGCGTTCGCTAAGGGTTCCGAGATCGGTCCAGACTTTGGAGTGAAACCAGACTTTTCCCGGCGCAATCAGCTCCTGTAAGGTCCAGCCGCGCTTGAACCACCGGGACTTGCGAAACTCCGAGTCCTCGGCGTTGAGTGGATTTTCCAGGGTCTCCGGCTCGACGTCGGCGAGATAGGCGTAGCAAACGGCGGCGTTGGCATAGAAGTTGAACATGGAATTGATCGCTTCCGCCAGTTCGGAGCTGCTTTCCTTGTCGATGCAGCACGTATCAATCCAGATGTACTGGTAATTGTGCTGGGATGCCAGCTTTACAGCGCTGATGATCTTGGCCAGGGCTTTTTTCCGCAGCGGCGATGCCGCAGGGGCGGTTGTTGGAGATTTTCTGGGAATGGTCGACCATGCAAAGCCGTGGATATCGCGGTGGTAGATGTCTCGGAACAGAACCTCGACATCACCCCAGGTATGCGATAGAATAGCATACGAGGGCACAATGCCGTCATTACAGTCGAGAAATTTGACATGCGCGGTGTCGAGAAGACGCATTGTGCTAGCACGACGTGCCACAGGTGATATGGCGACAAGGGCGATGGAATAAGGCGCGAACAGGGCAGTTGAGCGGAAACACAAGAGAGGGGACGGTGCGGAGATGCAATGAGAAAGGAGAGGGTATCTTGGGCACGAATTGAAGAAGAGAGAAACGTGGAATACTCGGCCATGTGGAAACCGAAAGGGAAAAAAAAATCCTTCAACAAGTCGACCCGAACAGAGGAGATGCTATTTTATATAGAGAGAACCACAGCTTGTCAACTCAATTAATATGGACGGGCTGTGATCCAATGCAGGGCGGGCTTACTGGTCCGGTTTTGGGGGTCCTCCATCTCTGATACATCCCTGACAACGAGCCAGAAACGCACATTCAGCAAGGCGTTAATCCGGAGCCAAGAATTGGGTGAGATGGCTTGTTATGGATTTCGCCTGCCGACACCTGCAGCAACATCAAGGGTTCGTGAAACACCGAGCATATATCCAGCCACCCAATGGCCAGCGCTGTCAACCGCCAGGTACTAGAGATGCAGAATGTAATTTCGCTGTCTCAACATTGACAGCATCGTAACAGCTGCCTTGCTGGTTGCCTTGATCACCAAGAGCTGTTTGCTGTTCCATTCTGTCAGGTTCGGTTAGGGCGGAGCCACTCGGTAGAGGGGCAGTACCAACTTGCCATCTGAAGTTGAGTCTAGTCCTGTCGTTCTCAACTCTAGCATGCCAAGTCTGTGTACGTTCCTCCAGATCGGGAAAATCATCCGGGTCGCAAAATGTGGTGTCCAGTGGACATTCTGACATCTCGAACATTTGCATTGTCGTGATGTCATTTCATGAGTGGTCGTTGGAAACGGTCGCAACATAGGGAAGGAGCAACCCATAAACAAGCTTTTAGCTCAAGGGCCGGGCCGCAATAGAAACGGGCCGTTGGTCGCTCTTTCTTCAACTTCATGCCGGCAGGTGTTTTGGCCGGCCTGTTGGATACACATCTGATGGTGATTCAGGAGAGATCATATCCCACGAACCTTGCTGAGGGCGGGTCATGGCCGCAGAAATGGCCCGCCGTCACGTCACGAATCGCGGGCTATAGTTGGCAGGCGATAGGCGCCCCGTTCAGGGGTACGTACCTTCGTTTCGATGAAAAAAAACGGCGGCTATCACTGGCCTATCACCTGGAACTGGGTGGGTTGTGGGTTATACCCTAACTTCGGTTGCCATGGGTCGGGTGAGTTTCCTCAAATTTGCGGACAAACAGCATTCATCAATCCATGTCTCTATTCCGCTACATCGAACACATCAAGCGTATAACTGTGCATCAAATAGCAAAACAATCGCGCCTAGAAGTGGCCTTCCCACTGGCTATCGCTTGGCCGAGATCCTCGCGTTATTCCTGGGCGAGAACACAGCTCCCTCTCAGCTTGCCCAAGACCATGGAGGCCGGTTGATACCAGCTCGTCGCCTCGCACCAGCAGCTGCATCAGCATTCCCGCCTGGGCATGCCACAGATTATGGCAATGCAACGCCCACATGCCCGGGTTATTGAGCGTCACGCGCAGCAGCACCCACTGGTACGACCCGACGGTGACAGTATCGCGGCGGAGAGGGTTGTGCAGCGCGCCGGTCTTCTCGAGAAACGCCGCCATCTGTTCGCGCGTTGGCGGGTATCCGAGGCTCGACGGCGAGAGCACCCAGAACTTGTGGCCGTGGAGGTGGAACGGGTGGGCGCCGTCGTCGAAGTTGTTCAGCGCAATGTCGAGCGTGACGCTGCCGCGCGTCTGCAGCACAAGCTCGGTTTGCGGGTCAAACACCGCCGAGTTGACTCCGAACGCCGGCGTCTCGTCCCCAGCCGCACCTGCGATTTGCTGGTGTTCCGCCGGGGCATCCAGGAACCGGTGCAGACTGGGATACGTGATATTTCCTAGCCACGACGAGTCGTTCATCGTACCCCGGCTGAGAGCCCACGCGCCTATGCGAAACGACGCCTTGAGCACCATGTACCCGTCGCTGGGTGGCACTTCAACCTCGTGCACGGGGTGCAGCGCCGATGTGTTCAGGTCTCGGCACTCGACTTCGATAGCCTCACCCCAGTCGCGGCTTGTGGGGAGCTGATCGGTATTCTGAACCGGCATCAAGGATGCTGCCGACGGCCCATCGACGTACCGCACGATGGCGCGGACCTCTGGATCAAGGAATTCGTTGTCCCGGCGGAAGCAGTGCGTCACCATGCGAGCCCGCAACCAAAACGCATCACCAGTGGTGGCATTGGCAGTCAGCACGATGCTATACCGCTGGGCGGGGAGGATGTTCAAGCGATGGAACGGCTCAGGGTGCACTTCAGTGCCGTCAACCTCGACCACATCAAAAGGGTGCTGGTCGATCTGCATCTGGAACTCCGCAAACGCACCCGCGTTGACCACGCGCACCCGGTGCGCTCCGCCGCGCGAGATATCCAGAGACGGGAATGCCGTCGCACTGTCGTCACACGCCCAGCCGGGGAAGTCAGTACACTTTCGCACGCCCCGACCGTTGAGCAGCGCGCTGTCGGGCACGGGCTCCTCGTTTTCGCGGTCGGGCTGCAGGTAGTCTTCCAGCAGGGCGGCGCTGGAGTTGTGGTAGTGGTCGTGTACGAGGAGCACGCGGTCGGACGCGTACTTCGGAGAGTCCGGAGAGCCTGCTGGCCGGCGCGCGTGCACCACGACGGGACCGACCAGTCCGTCAACGGCCTGGGAGCTGAAGTGCGCGTGGTACCAGTAGGTTCCGGCCGGCTGCCCGGCCACGCTGAAGCGGTAGGTGTAGTTCGATCCCGGAGCGATCGGACACTGTGTGATGCCGACCGTGCCGTCCATGGCGTTGGAGCCGGTCTGGAAGATGCCGTGGAAGTGTATCGACGTGGCGTTGGTCGCCTGGTTCGCGATGTGCAGCACCAGCGTGTCGCCCTCGGTCAACTCGACCAGCGGGCCGGGGAACTGGCGGTTGATAAGCATCATCGGCCGGGTCACGCCGTCCGGCGCAAGCTCGTCGTCGGCGATAGTCCAGAAGTGCTCGTGCACGGTCGGCGGCGCCGAGGCGTTCCAGGAGGGTGAGAGCACGTAGTCGGATGCATCGCGGAGCTGTGGTGAATCGGGAATGGTCTCGATGTGCTGGTGCAGTGGTAGTGATGGCCGGGCCGGCGAGTGCACGGAGATGTGGGTAAGGGCCGGTCTCCCGCCCGACAGGAAGGCCGGAAGGAAGCTGACAACGGTAAGGGACAGTATAAACGAGACGGCGATAGTTATGCCGGCCGATATGCAGAACGGCCGTATGCTTCGGGTTCTTGCTATGCGTTCCTCCCAGCCGCGGCCATTGCTCGGGTCCGCGTCCTTCCCAGAGCCCAACAACGGAACTTCGGAACGGGTGTGCTCCATGATGATAGAGGGTGAGACGGAAAATAGGAGAATCCGACTGGCCGAAGTTCAGCTCACCGCAGATACATACTCCAGCTTCACCAGAAACCAGCTGAAGTCTTTATCTGAAGCTTTCAAGCCCGACTAACACGGCAGATCCGGCATCCACCCAGACGCGGATACACACACTGAAAGAGGGAGTAAGAGGCTGGGCTTTTCCGTAAGAAACGAGCGAGCAAGCGAGCAACACACATGCACGAAAAGACAGAAGAAAAAGAAATGAAAGGATACATCCAAGGCTACAGATCACCGAAGTCTTTGCGTCCTACGCCGTTGCTGTAGTGGAGCTGGGCACCCGGTCCCAAATTGGTACGTGCCAAAAGTCGGGACCGGCGGGGTGTGGCTCTATCGGCGCATCCACTTAGCCAGGCGTGCATTTAGTGACGGCATTTAGGATATCAAGGTTCTCGAAACGATATCCTGCGATCGACGACCACGTTTCTGCTCTTTCCAATGCCGTCCACGTCTATTCCCGCAGGCCTTGACAAATTCCCCGGCTTCTATTGGCACGGCCAATACTATCTTCACCGAGGGAAGTCAGGAAGATGCAGACCAAAACGTGCTGGGTGGGAACAAGAACCAGCCAGCCCTAACAGGCGATGACGACACAGACAACGAAGTATTAGAAGCACATGGGTGAGTACAAGTCCATGCTGTGAACTCTCTGGTATCCAGCTGTTCCCGTACCCATTGGATGGCTGTTCAAGATACACAGCATTGTGTAAGGCCGTGCAGCTTTGCACGCAGACACGATGGTTGTTGATAGGCTGATAACTTCAATCGGGAGCCCTTCTACCTTTTGCTGAACATCGGGAGTTCGAACAAGCAATCCCGGGGATTTTGACCGCTCCCGCCGTCTGTCTCTCTCTCCTCCAGTCGACCCAATATGACGGGGAGTGGCGAAGTCTCTCGCCACTAGCCAGCCAGCTCAGATCCCTGAAGCCACCCGAGTAACCACTATAGATCATCGAACAAGAACGAAGAGAGACAAAAACGTCTTTCTATTCGACACGTGCGAGCAATTCGATATATGAGACGCTCTCAAGTGTTCCCCTCTGCGTTTTCTGTGGTCGTCCACCCCGCCCGCCGGGACTTCAAGGTGGGGAACATCCTTCCCGGCCCTTGCACCTGGGGAAATAACCCGGATGTGACAGCCCGTGAAAGTCTCTGCGTCTTTCTGCTTCGGGACACCGATTGCACCAAGACGCCGTACGGGGCGGCGAAGGCGGCGTCCAGGATGTACGGTGTTCTGTTTGCCTGCCTATAACCTTCTGGAAGATGGGCGTGTTTCTGCGGAACACCCGAGGCAGCCAACCGCTGACGCTCGATTAGAAAGCTGCATGGACTTCTGGCAAGCACGTTTCTGCTCTCTCTCTCCGCAGAGCTCGGCGGACATCGGCACCCTCTTCCGTTCCATGGCCTCATCGAACTTGGGGATGAGGCAAAATACCACATGGGATGAACGGCGCCCCAGCTCCTGGTTGGCGAGAGCTTGCTTCTACGCCTTTGGAACGCAGCCAGATGTTATACGGGCGCACAGCTTGGGTCCAATGACCGAGTCAGCTTCCCGACTTGCACTTGTACCGGCTTGCTGGGAGCTAGTTCCAATCCATGTCGGTGGTTGAGAGAACATTTGCTTTTCTTCCATCTTGGATCTCCCTTCCACTCTCCCAGACTTCGTCCACATGGATAGACGGCAAATGTTTCATGGTGGAGAAGGGCTGTTTTCTTGTTTAATTGAGCTCCAGTCTCATATGCACACCTCAGCACATGTGTCGTCGGCCACCAACGCATTACCACCCACCAACCTCGGGGCTATAAATCTGCGGGCTGCGCCTCTCCTCATGATCGATTCCTCAACTGTTCTCTCTTGATTCCTCAGCATCCTCCAGCCAACAGTCAATCCATCTGATCGCCTTCGCCCCTCCAGAGTCTGTCACCATGCTTGTCACTATTGCTGCCGCCGCCCTCACTGTGGCCGGACTTGCCTCCGCCAGCCCGTGCCAGCCGTCGCCGTCGCCGACGCCGTCCACCTCGGTCGACTGGCCCGTGGCTTACACCAAGACTGCTGCCTCCGATGTTGCCCAGGCCGCTGCCACTGCTCTGACCAGCAGCCCGACCAGCAACGTCAAGGGCAAGGTGTTCGACCGCTACGTGTCGATCTGGTTCGAGAACACCAACTACGACAAGACTGCCGGTGACCGTAAGTTCTTCCCCTCTTCTTCTGCTTCTGTAACCCTTGCCCACGCTAACACTGCCCTTCCCACCCATCCAGCCAACTTCCAGTTCTTTGCCAAGCAGGGCATCACCCTCAGCAGCTTCTTCGCTGTGACCCACCCTTCCGAGCCCAACTATGCCGCCGTCATCTCGGGCGACTACTTCGGCATGCAGAACGACAACTTCAACCGCTTTGACGCCAACGTCAGCACCGTCCACGATCTCCTGGACGCCAAGAGCATCACCTGGGGCTACTACCAGGAGGACATGCCGTACTCCGGCTTCGAGGGCCAGCAGTTCAAGAACCAGGTCAACGGCGCCAACGACTACGTGCGCAAGCACAATCCGGCGGTGCTGTTCGACAGCATCACCGAGTCCCCCGAGCGGCTGTCGCAGATCAAGAACCTGTCGATGATCGACCGCACGCGCTCGCAGTTCCACATCGACCTCGACAACGACAAGCTGCCGCAGTGGATCTTCATCACGCCCAACATGACCTCGGACGCCCACGACACCGACGTGACTGTGGCCGGCACGTGGCTGCGCAACTTCCTCGAGCCCCTGCTTGAGGACCCGCACTTCATGAAGAACACGCTGGTCCTCCTCACCTTCGACGAGAACGAGACCTACGGCCAGCAGAACCACATCTTCTCGGTGCTCCTCGGCGACGCCGTCGACGCCTCCGAGCACGGCACCGTTGACGGCTTCTACTACAACCACTACTCCGAGCTCGCCACCGTCCAGGCCAACTGGAACCTGCACAACCTCGGCCGCTGGGACGTGGGTGCCAACGTGTTCAAGTACGTTGCCGACAAGACCAGCCAGGCCGTGCGCTCCTTCGACTGCGACAAGCTCGACACCTATTTCTTCAACCAGTCGTATGCTGGTGTGTTCAACACCGGAAGCAAGGGCGTCAAGATCTACCCTGCCCCTAACCTCTCCGAGAACACCACCTTCAGCGGCCGCACTCTGCTGTCGTCCATCCGCGACACCTGGAAGCACAGCGAGCTCCCCAGCTACTACACGGACTCCATTGAGAACAACGACGGCCTCAACCCGCCCGCCGGCTTCTCGACCCTGTAAATAGACCGGTGTCTACTTTGTTGTATATATTATGGCTGATGATACCGGACCAAGTTTTCTTTTCCATCACACAAACAACACTCTGGCTCTTCAATAGGCGGAGGAAAAACGATGGTGATGTTTGGGAAATATTAGGGTCAAGGGTTTGACCAACGACTGAGGACCATGACCATGACACCATGACCCAAGTATAGATTGTATTCTAGATGTCTCGTTTCCATGCAAAAATACATGCAAGCTGTACTTGTCTACCTGGTCTCTCTCTCTCAAACAAACTCCTCGTAGATTCCAAAAAGCCCATCTCAACAGCTCTAAACTCTAAACAACCAGCTCGGCTTTTCGGCCTTTTGAGGGGAACTTCTGCAAGCCGCCGCTGCATTGCTTCAGCGGGCGAACGAAGAGGCGTAGTAGTGAAATAGAACCAAAAGGACTCGTCCAGAAAATCAGAGGAAATTAGACTCCCACCAAAACAAAGTTTTAGAGTTGTAGGTTTGCTATAAACTTTTCATGGCTTTATCCGGCAATAAAGTTTGTATAGCGGCGAGTGCATTTTAGACCTCATATTCTCTCGCTCAGTTGGTCAATTTTTTTCAAAATAATATTTGCTTCTTTTGCCCCGTGTTTCCCGTCGTCAATATATCTAATCTCAACGGCCGGCGGTTCTCTCGTGCTATATTTCCCAAATGTCGTTGGCACAATACAACACTTGGCATGGCGCAGACTCAAGCTTTCGCCAAGCCGGCGTCTAGGAGAGTCAGGAACCTCAGCGACAGCAAACATCGTCGTCGAGCCAAGTTGCACCAGGAATGTCTGTGGGAAAGGCATTTTTTGCGGCAAGGAACCTCTGAAACTGCAAAATGCATTGCCGTCCGGGTGTAAGTCGCGGGGGAGGCGGAATGGGAGGGAGACTTGTTAAGCGAAGAGGCATGGAAGTAGTTGATGGAGGGTCCACGCAAGTATTGATTCTTTTTTCTTTTTTCTTTTTCTTCTTTTTTTTCTTTTTTTTCCTCGGTGGCTGGATTGTCGACACAGAGCTCAAGATGTCCCCACGTGTTGGCTCTCCCAATATATGCCTTCAGTGGGTTTCTGCGCTGTGTTGCCTTGCACGTGTGCTCCAAACCATGTTCCGGGAATGGCATCAAAGCTGCAGATTCCGGACCCGGTAAGGCCGTCGTCGTGTCCTCCACATCTTCCACTTCCTTCCAGTATCCCTCCCACCCACCTTGGCCATTAGGGGGATTCGCCAGCCATTGCCAATCCCGCTGTTGAAAATCCATCCATCTTTCCTGGCGGAAACTTGGCTGTGAACATATTCCGGGGGCCGGGCCAGCTGTTGCATTCGGTGTTGCCTTGGAGGCGGGCCGGGGATACAGGTACGTGTGAATTTTGCACGGCTTTGGGTGCCGTGGAAATAGCCTCCCGGCTTTTATCGCCGTTTACACACCCCCCCAACGTGCACATATGTCGCGGTCCTAAATTGGCTGGATCGGTGTCCAACTGAGTAAGGAGACATGTGCTAGATCTGGTAGCAACGGAAGGCGATTCGACAATGGTCGACAGTGTCTTACAAAGAGACGCGGCCTCTCCATGCAATACGCTCGGGGGGAGATGTGTATCCCAAGCCTTGAGGTTCGCCCTACATATGGGACTTTCTGGTGGCACTTGTTGATTCAAAGATCCATTGGGTTCATCAGCTCTTCCTCCTCTCTCAAATAAACTCTTCTTCCTCTCCTTTGCAATATCATCTGTGGCGTAGGACGTTGCACTCACCGTGATACCAGAAGGATCAACCACGACTGTTACACCACGCTCCCAAGAGAGCCATCCTCTCCTGGCGCAACACCCCATATCCGCCTCGTCCACATCGCCACAATGGGCCGTCTTCCGTCCCGCAAGCTCACCATCGTCTTGAGTGACTTCACTCTCGGCTTCTCTGATGGCCTGACCGTCCCGTTCGCCCTGACGGCCGGTCTGTCGTCCCTCGGCCGGACAGACACCGTGATCTACGCCGGCCTTGCCGAGCTATGTGCCGGAAGCATCAGCATGGGCATCGGCGGTTTCCTGTCAGCCCGGGACGCATTGCCACAGAGGGAGACTTCGCATCACGACCACTCGAGAAGTGATGCTGGCATCGGAGATGCAGAGGAGGCCAAAGGCATGTTGCGGATGTCGCCGTGGGCGTCGGCCACCTCGGGCCGGGGCAGCAGCAGCAGCAGCGAACGGAGCTCAGCAACTCTCGAAGAGGAGGAAGACGAGGATGAGGTCAAGACCAGCTCCAGCGATCCGGAGTCCATTGTCCGGAAGTACCTGGAGCCACTGCATCTCCGCGCCGACGAAGTCTCCCCCATTCTCGCCGACTTGGCCCAGTCCGGCCGTCTCCCCGGCGTGTCGCGGCATATTTCACAACTCTCAGCACCGGCCCAACCGACCCCCAACTCCGACGCTCGCCGAGCATCCCTCGCATCCGACTCCGACGATGCCGACGACGCCCTCGAGCCCGCGCTCTCTCCCATCCTCAACGGCGCCGCCATCTCGGCCGGCTACATCTGTGGCGCTCTGATTCCGCTCGTGCCGTACTTCTTCGCCTCGACGGTCGGCGTCGGCCTGATCTGGAGCATCATTCTGTGTGTCATTGGCCTGTTCACATTCGGCGCATCCAAGAAGTTCCTCCTCCGAACCACGGATGACGCCGCTGGGGAGAGTCGATCTGCGTTGTGGCGCGCGTGTATGTGGGAAGGCTTTCACACCTTGTGTCTTGGTGGTGTTGCTGCCGGAACCGCTGTGATTTGCGTCCGACTCGTTGAGAATGGCCGGTCAGAAGGAGAATAAAAGGCAACCACTGGCAAGGGAATCACCCGCCCTTCCGGTTGATATATCTGTTTGTGCTAGGGTTAGCGTTTGGCGCTTCGATATCAGTAGCCGCTTCCTGGCGAAGATGGGACAAGAGGCGTTCCGGTGTTGTTCTGTTTGCTTGTGGAGTTATGTGGAATTCGTGTATATCAGTGCTTATGATTATGTTCATCTGTCCTCTCTAGGGTGAGATGTTTCTAGATAAACAATGCAACGGTTTTATGACACAAGTCTTTATCTGCTCTTCTAATACGGGACTGTCATATCAGCAATGGACCTATGGGCAGAACTTTATTTAAGCATCTTCGAAGACCTAAGGATTAAATAACGGACGTCCAAGAAAAGCCAAGACGTGGATGTTACAACTTGGGCCGTACTGGAAGACAATGTCACCAACCTAACCCTAGACAGCTGTAGATATCATGATCTCGATGAAGGCCTGATAACCGCGCCAATGGTGTGAGACTTAGTATCTTCGGGACTTCATCCAACATGATAAGAGTCACGAAATTGTAATATCACCCAGGAGTAATGTTTTTAGCCAGTGTGATACCGATTTGCTGGTGTGCGGCATTGTCGGCCGCCGGACTTCGAAGGAGAGCCTCGCAAAGATGACGCCCCCCCGACTTTCGGTAGACAATGCATGCATAGACAATGCCTCCGGAACAAAATGCCGAGATCTGATAGTTTCGTAATATCAACGGCAGATACAGCTCTATCTCTACGGATCTTCTTTGGTGTATCTCAACGTGGTTAGGTCTCTGAAACTAGCTCTCCAGACTACATCTGCTCTCCGTTTGGGCAATTTCCGCCCTCGAAGAGCTACCGCTTGGGCATGACGGACATCCGAAAACGGGCAATACACAGAGGGTCGACCTGGATACAGCCCAATCATCGATCAAAGTTCGTAAAAGCTACATGGAGAGTGGGCGATAGCCATCTCCGTAGATTTGAGATCTGACTTGGGTTGGGGGTTAGCTTTGTAAAGCATTCCAGATGGCTCCCAAGGCTAGAGAAAGATAAAGACAATAGTCAGAAAATGTAAAAGAAAAACGTAGGATTGTCTAGGTTCCGACGAAAACGCCACCAGCTCAGCACAACCCTACTGTGCTTGTGCATCTTTTCATCGAAGTCAGTCTATGTTCGATCGCCAGCAGCCAAGTCGCGTAAATAAATAGTGGTTAACCCAACGTCAAGTTTCATGATTGTAATCCAGGTTTAGGACAGCCTTCCATTCATGGATAAAAGAAGACCATTGCGTCAGTCGATTCTTGCATGGTCTTCTACCTGTTTTGGGCCACGGTGTTGATAATCACGGGGAGCCCGTATTCCCGAAAAAATATGAACGGATGGGTTGAAGAGGAAGAAGAAGAAGAAGAAGAAGAAGAAGAAGAAGAAGAAGAAGAAGAAGAAGAAGAGACAGAGGAAGCAGAGGAGATGGGTGATTATCATGCGGTACAGGCATGTGTGCCAGTATAACCAACCTTGTGGGCAAACAAACCACCCCCAAGCTCGACGATTAGAAGTCTTCTTATGCGCATTCCACTTGCAGATCCATGTTGAGCAACTCTCGCAAATCGTTCAGATTTCAGAGTTTCTTGCTCTAGTTTTCTAGAGTCTGATTCGCTTTCAACAAGGTGGGATGGTTCAACCAGCGGGTGATGTGGGAGGAAGCATATCCGGCATGGTGGTGTCTGTGCAACTAGACCAACTACTGCATACTACATCTATTAGTGCGATCAATATTTGGGAACAATACAAGTGCGAGAGAAGAGCCAGGAGTAGCCGTCAGATGGAAGTAGTACATGTGTGGTGGTATAAACCAGCAGAGATTTCCCCGGTTTCGGGATTGACTTCAAGGAGATTGATATACATACGATAAGATCAGTAACGGTCAGTATTATGGTTAAAGTCTATGAGAGTTAGCATATCGTCCATAAATCTCCTCCTGTCCTTAACTATCGACGGAGACGAGAAACGAGAAAGTAAAAGGACAAACATAACCAACCGACAGCCACAGGGAATGACATTACTTCTTCTCTATTCAATCTTTTGCGAGACTAGCAATATCGGCCGTGGATCTAGTTCTCTTTGAGAATGGACTCGAAACCACAAGCCTAAAGAGTCCAAGTGCTCTCGATCTGCTTTGAGCCACATTCGGTGCCGGCCCAGAAACCGCGAGGACGATGGCCGATCCCTGCAAGCGAAGCCTGAAGATAGAACTATTGCGTTTTGGGGTTTCCGGTCTCCAATGGCTGGCAGGTATTGAGAAATGATAACCTAAAACGTGAAAATAAGAACATCTAATCAGAAGCGGAGAGTCGAAGCCGGCGAATTCGGATACCCCTGCCAGTTGCTGCGTCTTGGAAGCCAAGTGAATGCCCAGAAAGAGACACAGACAGCGTTGGACACCTCCAGATTGCCTCCATTAAGTGTGTAGGGCATGCATATGCTATCCTGAGGGGAGGCCAAGCTGCTAGACCACACCGGAACAAATCCAAGAGTCCACGATATATGCAGGCACCCAAGCACCGGACGGTCTTGGCTGATCTTGTGCACCACAACACAGCACAGTTGTGCAAAAAGAAGACTTTGGCCGTAGGTATCTAGGATGCAAGGGTGGTGATCTAGCCTAAACCAGAACCAACTCTTATCAGTGCTCTACTGGGCTTGGACAGGGAACAGAGGATCCGCATAATACGAGCCCACACGTGCCTAACTTGGTATCCTCTTAAGTGCATGGAGATACCGCTACACCAGGAAGAGGCTGGGAGATAGACGGTGGGAGAGTGGGCGGCGATCCGGGGGCCGATGGTGCGATAAGTTCGATCTCAGCTGGGGGAGACTGTGGATTTAGTGGCTTCACTCGTCCCTGACTACTCGGAGCTTGCAAAAGTCACTCCTGGAGCTTCACATTGGCCGGACTGGAAGATCGCAGACAGAAAACAAGAGACACATCACAGAAGATGCTAAGAATGGGAACCGACCCCGCGATCAAACTAGACTGATAGCCCTTCTAAGGCTCGATGATCGACAGTAGCACTGAGACGGACTTGTATAAGCCATACACAACAACATACACAGCTACTGTACTGTACATACACAAATACTAACGAACATTCCTAGCAAGCCAAGTCGCATCAGAGGAATAATGGTCAGAGCGGCCAGACACATCACCGAGCGTCCGTGACACACACGCACACCCAGGAACCTGGAGCCGAAGGATCTTGAACAGCGTCATTCAAAAAGTCCCCTGCGGTATCGTGCCTGTCAGAGACCACTGATATCGAGTTCCATTTACGTACAAACTTAAAAAGAGGCTCAACTTGAAGAGTGAACCAATCGAGACGGCCGATACACCGCTAGAGCTGATCAAAAACTAGTCTGCGCCGGCGCCGCGAGATTTAAGATTGGCCTCGTATAGTAGCGGATAAACCGAAGAATAACAACCACCCTTCCCATTTTATTCCTTTTTGACATTCACACCAGAGTTGGGAGTCGTCGCGATGAATGCTCATGTACGCAGAATACTGGATATACCAAAATTGCACCGGTATAAATCAAACGACCACTGCCGTGCCGTGGGGGTCAACGTTGCCCCGACTGGACCGCCATGTGTGGAGACGAAGCACCACCCTATATATTGAGGCGAGACTATGGTCTTTCCAGTGGTGAGATACACTCGTGAGATGGAGCAGAGCGCCCAAATAGGCTCTGAGTAGGCCGGGAAGATGACGACTGAACAGGGTCCTCACAGACGCTCAAGCACTTTTCGCCGTGTGTGCGGTTCCCTGTCAGACTCTGGATAATCATCGCCACCCAGTGATACATTGGGGAGCAAACCCCCAGGATTCTTTATCTTCATCTCAATGGCTTCTGACTCCCGAAATTTCTAGCCTTTTGCATGCGAACTTCCCGAGAAACAATCAAAAGACGCCGGAATTCCACAACATGCCGCATATTGTCTCACCACCCCTACCCATGCACGAACCTCCTAGTATCTTGCCCGAAAGAAACGCTGTGCTGTTCCCAAGAGATGTTCTAGAAAGCCTGGCTTCCACTGATTTCGCTGACCCAAAATTCACAGCTATACACCCCCCGAGATCTTTCGGAACAATCAAACGCGCTCCACCCTCCTCCTCCCCTCCAGCCCACCCACCCACCACCAGCCGCACCTTGACAAAAGACATGCAACCTCTGGCCTACCTGCTGCTTCTGGCCTGAAAGTACTGCCAGAACCCTGGTCCATGAACGGAGAAATGTAGATTCTTGGCACTTTTTCCCACCACCAGCCAGCTCCATATAAACTGCTGTGTGTATGTGCTCGTAGAACAGGCATCAGAGATTCCTTCAACACGCTCGATATCCGAATGCTTTACTTCATTGAATGTGTCTGTCGGAAGATTCTCTCGCTCGGCCAGCCAATCACGGCACTCTGATTCTCTGGCTTGCTATTGACGTTGGCAAAGCTCTGGGTGTTGTGAAGCTCATGCCATGGATGTGATCCGACGTTATCAATGTCTCGCCCCTGGTTGGGACTCCCTGATTACCTTAACAACTTTGACCGGGATTCGGCTGGGGGAACACCGCCATCAGGTTTGATGTGTCTTTGTTTCTTCTCTCTCTTGTTCGCCTTTATTTGTTGTTCAATCTCATGTCGTCTGGTGCGCCCTTTGTCCGATCTGCTTCTCTTCCCTGGCCCGGGTTCACTTCGCTAAGCTCAGGAAAGCTGCGTTGCCACGTGTGAGTGTGTTGGCGTGTAATGTGATGTGAACTTCCATGTTACAGAGTACTATTCTTCCTTCGCGTCTGGCTTGCAAACATTTGTGCCATCCTGTTTCTTTCTCCTCTGCCAAGTTGATTCATCACTGCCCATACCAGGGCTCTTGCACTCTAACCACCATGTCATGTAACCCAACCAGTTATCTCGATAGAGTAGCTGCAGTTGCATGATTGATAAGAAACTTACCCTTGATTTCGGCCATCATGGCCATCTCCCGGTGTCTCGCATTTCCCGTAATTCTCCCCATCCTGACTTCTCACCATGATACCTCTCCCAGCTCCCACACACTCTGCACTCTGTGCACTCTGCCCTCCCACTTACACGAACTCTCTCGTTCCAACCACCGCATCTCGCTCGTGGAACTCGGTATCTACTAACCCATTTCATCACCTCCACCATCAAGTCTTCCGCTAGATCGCCGCAAAAACCCTCAAGTCCAGGAACATCCCTCTCGACTGACCAGACCTGTTCATGAAGGTCTTGGCACTCCACCGCCACCGAGCACTCGTCAGCTAGTCAGCCGTCTTTACTGATTGGCTTCTGTTACTATCTGATAATGCCAATTGTCAGTCAATCTTCTGCTGGTGGTCTAGGTCCTCGTCGCTGCCTATCTGTCGTCTAGACGCAGAGGTACCTGCAAATGAAGGGTGGGAACGTCCAAGAAAACCGACCTGAAAGTCCACTCCGCTATGCGGGCCACTCTCCCCCGGCCAATAGTCCCCGATGGCCCGATGGAGCTCGTCCGGGGGGGGCAGTCGAAAACCATAAGCCTGCTTATCTAGTATGCCAATTTGGTTCTTCTCCTCGTACGTGAACCTTCGAAGAGAAGCTCCCTCCCTCGCGCCCCTCCCCTCCACCCCACCCTCACCCCAATCCTTCCAAGGACTACCAGCCAACGTCAATCCTTTTGTGCATGATGCCCTTACCCTCGTATGCACCTCACTCTGGGCATGGTGATGTGGATGCCTCTCCAGATATTGAATCGATAGTCTGGTTTTGTTGACTGATGGTAATCCCTGCGCTCCAAACCGTCTGCCCGAGTTTCGTGGCTGGCGATGTAACTGTGCCGATATCGCCAGCTGCCTTCGACCACGCCGAGCTAGCAGGCCGGGTCCGGTCTTGCTTTCGGTTTCTTCGTGCTCACTCGAGAAAGTCGTGGTGCCAATCTGGGTATCAGCCGTTGGCTTGGGCAGGTTGTCTCGCCCGTGTGCCGTGTATATAAAGCATGACTGCTCTTCCGTCTCTCATCCCTCTCAATCATGACCATCTCGTGTCTCTTCTCTTCTTCCTCAGAGACAACTTGGCCTTGCTTCAATCTCCTCCTCTTCCCCTTGCACCAAGTCCTCTTCCTTGCATCCTGCCCTTTCCTCTTTCCCTTCCTTGTCAAGCCAGAAAAGAAGAATCACCATGGCTCCGTCCACCTCCACTGCTCGCCGGGGCTTTGTCCTCAGCAGCATTCTGGCTGCCGTGGCGACCGTGGTCGAGGCCCAGCTCGCCGCCACCGGTTTCAACGTGAACCTTGGCGCGAACGCCTACTTCGTGTCGCCCTTCTCCAGCGGCAAGGTTGAGGTGCTGCCCGGCCTTGTGCCCAAGCTGCAGTCGGTGCTCGGCTTTGCCCCCGTCACCGTCGTCTCCGACGCCGTCTCCAAGGCCGACCTGACCAGCCTGTTCTCCAACTGGACCTCGGTCGACGATGTGTTCACCACCGACTTCACCGGCGCCATCTTCCTGGCCGGCCGCTCGTGCGCTAGCAAGCTCGCGGTCGCTGGCAGCGCCGACTCGTGGGTTGTCCCGCTCAACTCGACCGAGGCCATCGCCCCCGGCCCGTACTTCCTCGAGACGGCCACCGGCTCCCTGCACAGCGTCTACCGCCTGTACGATGACTCTATCAGCGCCTTCACCGAGTCGGTCATCATGACCCCCGAGGGCAAGTTCATTCCCCTGGCTGGCAAGACCGCCGCTTCGGCCACTGTCTCCGTCGGTGTGCCCTCGCGTCTGTACTACACTCCCACCGAGGAGAAGCCCCTTGCTGGTGTGCGTATCGCCGTCAAGGATATCTACCGTCTTGCCGGCATGCGTGGCTCCAACGGTAACCGTGCCTGGTGGCACCTCTACCCCCCGGCGGAGTACACTGGCCCCGCCATCCAGAACCTGATCGATGCCGGTGCCGTCATCGTCGGTCTCCAGAAGACTTCACAGTTCGCCAACGGTGAGAGTGCCACCGCCGATTGGGTTGACTACATGCAGCCCTTCAACCCCCGTGGTGATGGCTACCAGCAAACCTCGTCGTCGTCGGCTGGTGCCGGTGCCTCGGTTGCCGCCTACCCGTGGCTCGACCTTGCTGTCGGTTCCGATACCGGTGGCTCCATCCGCGGCCCCGCCGGTGTCCAGGGTCTGTACGGCAACCGCCCGTCCCATGGCCTCGTGTCTCTTGACAACGTCATGCCCCTGTCGCCCACTCTCGATACCTCGGGCTTCCTGATCCGCAACCCCGAGCTGTGGGATACCGTCAACAAGGCCATGTACAAGGACAACTACGTCTCGCTCAAGGGCAAGACCCCCAAGTACCCCACCACCATCTACACGTCCGGCTTCAGCACCAACCCCACCTCGGCTTCGCAGATCCTCATGACCAACTTCATCAACGCTCTTGCTAACTTCGTTGGAGGAACCGTTACTCCTATCACCCTGGCTACCAAGTGGACCGAGACCAAGCCTTCTGACGTCCCGGATGTTTCTCTGTCGACCCTCCTCGGCCCCACCTATGCTACCCTGATCACCAAGGAGCAGATCGCCCTGGTCCGTGAGCCGTTCTATGCCGACTACGCCGCTGCCCACGACGGCCGTCTGCCCTTCGTCAACCCCGTTCCTATCTCGCGTTGGGGATGGGGTGACACCCAGCCCGACTCAGCTCTGCAGGAGGGCATTGCCAACAAGACCATCTTCATGGATTGGTTCGCCAAGGAGATCCTCACCCCGGTTGAGGACCCGCTCCAGTGCTCGTCCGCCTTCTACGTGTACACCGGCTCGTCTGGTAACAACAGCCCGCGTAACGTCTACCTCAGTGCTCCGACGGGCGCTCCCCAGGGTTTCAGCAACTCCCGTATCAGCGTCATGGCTGAGGTTCCCGACTCGGTCTTCCCTCTTGGTGAGGTCACCACTCTCAGCTCCATCACCAAGCACAATGAGAAGCTCCCCGTCACCGTGAACGTGCTTGTGGCCAAGGGATGTGACGGTATGCTTGCTCGTCTTGCTGCCGATCTCGCCAAGGCTGGCCTCACCGTTGTCCCTGAGGCTGGTTCCAGCCTTTACGGTGGCGAGATCCTGTTCTAAGCGAAACACCCATTTGGGAGTATCCGACCAGGAACCGAACAAAAGGAGGAAAGAAAAAAAGACAAAAATTAAATTTTGACTCCCGCAGGGGGGGAAGCCTTTGATTGCAATGTAAATATGCCTTTTATGTATATATGTGAGATCTTGGAAACATGATTTTCGGGCGGGAGGGCTTTCTGCATCTAGGGATTCTTGGGGGAAGGTTTTTGCATTCATGGACTGGGCGTTGGTGATAACTGGAACTGTTTAGGGTTCCCGGGTTCTCCAGCGCCGACATGAAAGCAGCGACGAAGAGAGTATGAAGCGATGCATGTATATATGAATTCTTGAGTTAATAATGAATCGGTGGTGACTTTATTGTTACCAATGCCGTTGCACTGAATCCACAGTTTTGATCACAGGAGTGCATGAACAGCTTCTCCAATCTTCAACAGCTCTTCGTCTTTCATCGGACGTCCCAACAGTTGGAACCCGCACGGCGCGCCCTCAACAGCCTCAGGATCATCTAGACATGTTTGAACAAGAAAGCAGTTAGATACACGACTCCCGGGTGTAATAGAGCTTTTCTGAAAGGTAGTTGTTGACTCACAGGGGGGAATATATGCAACGTCATCTCGGACGAACGGTTCGTCCAGAGCTTTGTCTGCCTGGAGGAAAGGCATCGAGAGAGCCGGATACTAACTCAAAAGGAGGGTCAGCGTGTTGATATAAGAGGCTCTCCGGGATCCAATGGGAAACTAACATCTAAGTAGTTGGCCAGTACAGTATACACAGCCAATCCATAAGTATCATGCGGCACAGCCGTGGCCTGGTACGTCGGAACCACCAGCGCATCAAAGCGATTTGCCGCCATGATACTATGAAAAGCCCGAATGTCCGCGTTGCGCTGTCCAACCATATCCCACAGCTGGTCCAGCGACGCTGTCCACCCGGCGAGTTCCGCGTACTGCGTGATAGCCACGCTGGCCACAAACTCTTCGCCGCCAGACCTCATGATAGAAAGCGGCGTCTTCTGCGGGTCGAGCAGGAAGAACTTCCACGCCCGCACCGACATCTCATAGAGTCCTGGAAGGGTCGGATCACCATCAAGGGTTGTGGTGGTGTGGCCAGCCAATATAAGCCGCTCCTGAAGCGTGGTCATCATGCGCAGCTGAGACGGATGAAGAGGTCGACGGGCTTTGTCCTCCACAAGGATGCCAAACCGGATTCCATCGCACCGGCCACCGTTGGCATCCGGGGTCCGGACGTCTCTCCACGGAGTGGAAACGACCGTTGAATCGGTTAGCCAGGGGTCTGACCCAATAACCGCGCTCATGAAGAGCTCGATATCCCGGAGACTGTGGGTCTGGGGTCCGACGACGGGAACGATGGGGCTCGGACTACCTGTCCGTCCCGGTAAAACCCCGCCGTAAAATGGGACCCGGCCAGCAGTTGGCTTGAGGCCGAAGAGCCCGCAACACAGGGCCGGGATTCGGATAGACCCGGCAATGTCCGTTGCCACACCCAACGGCGATCCGCGCATACGGAGGAGAGCAGCTTCTCCTCCCGTGCTCCCTCCGGCGGTCAGAGATAACCTGATAGGGTTGAGCGTTCGGCCAAACACCCGGTTCTCCGAGTCGGCCGTCATCATGCCCTGAGGCAGGTTCGTCTTCACAAACGGGACGGCTCCAAGTTGAAGTAACACATCGACAATCGTCGAGTTTTGGTTGGCCGGCGGGTTCTTGAGAAAGGCGATGTATCCAATGGTGGTTGCTGTACCGATGACATTGAACGAATCCTTGAGACTAACCGGGAGTCCGTGAAGAGGCCCAGCAACATGCCCGGTGCGAGCATACATCTCGTCAAGATGTTGGGCCCGCGCAATAGCCTCGTCAAACATGATTTCCGTGAGACAGTTCGTCTGAAGAGAACTAACATTAGTTACAACCAACAGAAGCGTAGTATTATGCCGTAGTATTGAACTTACCAGCTGCTGGGCAATAGCCGCGCGTTTGCAGAATGCCCGCACCACTTTCTCCGACGACAACTCCCAGCTTGCAATCTTCCGGACCAGGGCCGTCGCGTCATGATATTCGGTGATTTCGAGTTCGGATGCCGTCAGGAGGCCGTGTGACTGGGGAATATCCAACACGCCAACAGTGGAAGTCTCATCGACGATGGCCAGGATTTCGGGGGAAAGTCGCCATTCGATGGGGATCTTGGAGTACAGCGACTCCCGCTTGGCATCAACGGCCTGAGAAAGAGACGACGGGCCACGCATAGCTTTGGCGATATAGTAGCGGCTCCGAGAGTCTGGGATGGTTCTAGATATCGTATAGGTCGGAACATATGAGGAACAAGCCCGGTGAACGAGAATATGCGAAGGTGGATGTCCTCGGTCAACATCTAGAATGTAACCTATACAGTATTAGCGGTGATGGTCAGACTTCGGATTCCCCCATCAGGACGGTCCGGCATGATGGAAGAGTGATTCAGAAGATGCCACACTAGTTCTACCTCCCAGGTTTCACGGCGTTAAGGGAAGATAAGACAGGCTTAAGCAGAGTTGCATTTAGAAGGGGATGAACATAGCAAAACTCTAAAAGAGCAACCGAGGAACGGGAAACACGGGATTAGCTGGAAGCAGCGAAAAGGGATAACATCATGACACGGATTTTATTACCCAGTAACCAACATACAAAACTTGTGAAAAAACGGCCATGCAACCCGCCAGAGTACTATTACATTCCAACTTAAGGGAAAGGGGGAGGAACCAGTTCATATTCCGAAGAAGAAAAAAAGAGCGTCAGAACGAAGTAGAGGAAGAAGAAAAGGAACATGCCTTGGTTCTTCTTATGCCGGAAGCCCGCGCTTCTCGCTTTCGGTAAAGAAGATGACCATCCGCCAAAGCTTCTTGACAAGATCTTCGGCTTCATCTCCAAGAACCTATTGAGAAAGAAAGATATAGGGTCAGTCAATGTGCATACTTAGAATCGGAAGTGAAGGGGGGGAAGCATATCGTAAACGTCTGGGCGGAAAAAGACATACCTCGGCAAGCTCCTCCACCAAGGCATCCGGCGCTTTGTGCTCGCGCAGATGGTCTTCAATAACCTCAACAATAACCTCCTCCTGGACACCCAAGTACTCGACAATCTTCTTCTGCACAAACGGCCGGAGCTTGTCCCGCATAATCGCATCGTCGAGGAAGTCCCACTGCACCGACCACGCCCACAGTCCGGCGCGCTCGGCCGGGATCTCCGCGGCCAGCGCCCGCACCGCCGCATTCAGCTCCTCGTCAGTCATAGCCGCAGTAGCCGCCGTGGCGGGGTCGAACTGGATCGGAACCAGCTGGCGCCGTGTACGCGTCTCCTGCTCTTCGTCGTCGAGCAGACCCTCGACTTCTGCGATTGTACGCCGTTGCGGGACGCTGCGCTGCGCCTGGGCACGCTGAGCAGCAGCACCCAGAGACAGTTTGAACGGCTGAGGAGCGGCAGCAGCAGCGGCGGCCGGAGTCGACGACGTGCTGGCCGGGGTTTTCGCACCAGCAGAAGCCTTGGCCGCAGCCTCAGCAGCAGCGGCCTCGCGCTCTTCAATCTCCTTGGACTGCTCGTCAAGGAACGAGTCCGCAATGCCCCGTGCCCTCTCCAGTTCCTGGGCCTCCCGGCGCTTCTCCTCGTTCTCTGCCCGTCTGTCAGCCGCATCCCGCGACTCCTCCTCTGCGCGGTCACCTGCACGCTTGCGGACCCAGGTGGCGTGGTCGCGATAGTAGATATGGCCCTTACGCTGGATCTCCTTCTCGTCGTCCCACGCGCGGTCGCGCTCCAGCTGGTCCTTTTTGCGCCGCTCAGCGAGCTCAGCGTCCTGCTTCTCGCGGTCCTGCTCTCGTTGCAACGCCGCCGCTCGGGATCTTTCCCGGTTGGCCCACTTCCGCTCGGCTTCCTGGAACAGTTTGTCGGATTCAGCCTTCTTCTTCGTCTCAATACGCCGCTGCAGCTCGTCGTCGCTGGCATCGGTATCGTCCTCGTCGGCAGATTCGGTCGATCCGCCATTAACAAACGCGACCTTGCTGCCATTCTGCCCTTTGGAACCGGTAAGAGCTTGCGATCCACGCGGTCCCGAAGGAATGGTCTTTCGGCTCGGCGACGATATCCGGGTTGACGTAGATCCGCCATTTCGTAACCGCTCCCGCTCTTCCAGCTCCTCTTCTCGCTTCAGCCGTTCCATATCCCGCTGGTTACTACGCTCTCTGAACGCCGCAATCTCGGCGGCAACAACTTCGCGCATCTCTGCCGGGATATCTGCAAGCTCGTCGTCTTGGGCAAGCGGAATGTTGACGACTTCGACATTGTCGCCAGCCGTATCGCCGCTATTTTCCATCGCTGTGTCGCCATCACCGTCCTTCGCGGCGGTGGCCTCGGGGTAGAAAAGGCCGCGAACAACCGCTTTGAGAGTCGAACGCGCCGCATCGAGGAGCGCCGAAGAAGCAGTGTCCTCTGTCGCGGAGGTGGGTGTCGCGCCAGCTGCGGCCGAAGAAGCAGCCTTGGACTCCCTGTGCGCTTCCAGATACTTGGTCGAGCTCTCGTCAATCCTAACCTGAAGCTTGACTTTGTCGATGCCTTCAAACTGATCATCGGGATCCTCTTTGGGGGGCTCGGAAGAAGCCGTTTGCTTGGTGGTGGGCACGTACACATCTGGCAACAGCGCGACCGCGTTTGCAACACTGTCAGGGTCCTCGAACTGCGCAAAGCCGAATCTGCTGCCACGGTTATCGGGGAGCGCCGACTTGATGGTATCCCAGCGCTTAAGCCGTCCCACGGCATTGAGAATCTTTTCCACATTGCTGTCGCTCACACTCTCGGGAATGCCGCCAATGAAGATGGTTCGCAGTTTTTCGTCGGGAGTAGGAGGGAGCATCGCTTGGATGCTTTCACGGACACTGGCACGCGTTTGCTCGTTCGCCGTGCGGTCGCCGCCGAATCCTCCACGGCTGCTCGACTGTCCCGACGCGCTCGTCGGTGTCTCGCTATCTCGTCGGCCGGGCACGCCAGGCGCGGAAGAGGGTTTTGTCGAGGAGGTGCCGAGACGAATCACACGCGCGTTAAAGTTAATATTCGGTAGGTTCGCCGGGGCTTGGAAGTTCGCGGGAAGGCCACTTGGTAGCCCGCCTGGACGATTAGCTTGGATCGCGGGAGGCATCGCAAGGCCAGGAGGAGCCATTCCCGGGGCTGGAGACATGCCTAGTGGGGGTCCTGGAGTCGGAGAAGCCAGACACGTCACGTTAGTTCTGGCGTAGCACAAGCTTCAACAAACGGCACTGCAGCAAGAAGATTTAGGACTTACCCATCATCATTGGTGCAGAAAATCCCGGCGGCCCCATCCCCGGAGGCGGCATCCCGCCGGGCATGCCACCTGGCATCCCACCCGGCATACCGCCCGAAATCATACCCGGGGGCGCGTGCCCGCCTGGGTATCCGCCATATCCCGGAGGAGGTCCATAACCCGGAGGAGCTATGCAGAATCAGTTAGCTATTCCATCCCAATGGTGCTCAGAACTTGAGATCCTAGATACATACCTCCATAAGGGTTATACGACATTGCAGCTTAGATACCAGTTATCGCAGGATTGGTAGCTTGAAGATGATAGGGTTGGTTAAGGATAGGAGACAAAGAAGAGTATTGAGAAACAAGAAAAGGAATGAAGAAAGAAGTAAAACCAAAGAGGTAATGATAATATAATGGATTGAAAGGCAAGCAGGGAAGTCTTGTTTAGTTTGCTGAGGAAAAATTCCTGATTTCAGGGTTAAGCAAAATGTTTTCTTTCAGCCTTGCTGCTGAGTCAGCGGCTTCTGATTCCTCAGCCTTGTGACTTTTTTTTCTTCTTTTTCTCTTGGCCAATAATAGGAGCTTCAATATTTTCTCTTCTCCCCTTCCAATTCATTTCTTCCTTACAGGTTTGAGGATAATCCAACGGTCTAAATGTATGGCCAACTGCCCACCTGTTTGGTGTTTCGGTATATTCATGGAATTGGCTGCTAACTCTCCTGTCTAGGAATTCCACAACTATGCTGCGAAGATTAGTGCAGCGCGCTGATCTGCCGCGGACTCTGGCCGCCAGCCGCACGTTTATGGTGCTCTCGGCGGCACCACGATATCCTTCGGCGCTCGCGACACCGGCTGTTCCCCGGTTCTTTTCTCACGCGGCCGCTTTCCGCTCCTCTAACTCGCCCTCCTCCACCGATACTACCGATGCATCCGCAACCTCCGCTGCTCCGTCCACCGATGCCCCGACCTCCACCACTCCAGACGCCACAGCCACCCCGACGCCGGCGCTCTTCAGGAACGTCCCGTCCAGTTCGGCCGAACGTCGCAAGACCCCCGTTTCACCGAACCTGTGGAAATACGACGCAACTTCAGACAACGATGCGCTGACGTCGATCATCTACGGCGACTCGCGCGTGACCGCCGGTGCGCTGTTGCCCAAACAGAACAGTCCCCAGCGCGAACTGGACATCCGCCTGCGGCCGGTGACAGGTCGCACCGTGCACGTCAACCCACATGCCGGTGTCGATGGTGCCTTCCGGCTACTCAGCTCCAAGGTCCGCCACAACAAGATTCTACGCATCACCCGTATTCAGCGGTTCCATGAGCGCCCCGGTCTGCGCCGGAAGCGTCTATACCGCGAGCGCCAGCGCTCGCGGTTCAGGACTGGCTTCGTAGCGACTGTCAAACGCGTCCAGGAGCTCTCTAGACAGGGCTGGTAGAGAGTTCACACTGACTTGATGCTAGATCTTTGAATTGTCTTTTTTTTTCTTGTAATTATATTCATCATGTGTTGTTAGGGTCTAGTGTCAGATACTTTGTACCAATAGATTAAGGATCAAGATATAAACATGAATCATACATTCTATGGCTCCTCTAATATGCAGGGCCGTTGTTAATCTTTGGCCGGCTCTTGAACACAGCTTCATAGTCCTCAACCTCCATCAACTCCTCCAGCACCGAAGTGTCCCCCGCCTCCTCGGCAACCTCATCCCATCGAGATGACCCAGCCGATGGCCCAGACGTCGACGGTGGGATTATCCGCGACTTGCGCTGCGATCTTCGGCGCTCTAGTTGCGCTTTCTGCCGAGCAGCCTCGAATCCTGCCATACTGCGTCGTGTACGCTCGGCCAGCCCTTCGTGCTTATCAAACACCGGAGCCTCTTCGTAAGACGACACCGCAGGAGGATCAATAATCACCGGCTCGCTAATGGGGGTGGGCGCAGTTATAGATGTGTTCTGCAACGCCTTGAGGGTGTCATCGAGCTCGTCTTCATCCACTTCAACGTGGAAAAGACCGGACGAACGCCGGGCCAGTGACTTGCGCGTCCGATCAGCTAGAGACAATGGCCGTGTCTTCTTTGCTGGAGACGGAGAGTAGCTATCCATAGACTCGAGGATTCTCGCCGCTTGATCCTGTGTTGCGGTTATGCGCTCATCCACCAGCTTGTCCTCGAAGCCAGACGTGTCAAGCCGGTCTTCTTGTGGAGGAAAGTTCTCGACGGGAGATATCGATCTTCCAGGAGAAATAGATCGCTCCTCTACTGGAGGTGGTGTTTGACGCTGGGGAATGGATGCCGGCTTTGCTCGGCGGGTCTGTTGGGAGCTCATGCGGCGAATCGACGGAGACCCGAAATCTAGGTCTGGCTCCTCCTCCAGATCCCTATAGCTGTTGGAAGCTTTCAGCGACGAGGGTATAACATACGTGGATGGAATCTCTTTCGGTAGGGGCGGAAGAGCCTGGAAGCCATCACTCATATCACTAATATCAGATATCCGGCCTTCAGAAGGTCCTTCGAAGACACCCAGGGAAGATTCTCGCTTAGCCTCGATAGGTCGAGGAGGAGGTGGGGTCGTAAACACAAAGGGCAATGGCGTCGTTGTGGTCTTCGCAGCCGCAAGATCGCGTTTGAAAGTGCTGAGAATATCGGTATATTCCGGATACATGCCGAGGGGTTTAGCCGGCACAACCGACTTTGCTGGTGCGTACTTCTCACATGAGAGCACCAGGTGCTTCTGGAGCACGACACCAAGGCCTTCTTTGGGCCGGGGTGCATCCACGGCAGCGTCAGCAGCGGCCTGGGGTTTTGATGTGGCCGTCGAGGCGCGGGAGTCGGAAAACTGATCCTGGAATTGCTTCCACTTGACCAGCCGCTCTTTCTGGGTCCGGACGCGAGTGTCCAGTTGCTCTAAGAGACCGGCCGAAGACCGCTGTTCCAATTCTGATAGCCTTCCAGCCTCGACTCTCCGCCAGACCCGATCAAACGGGGTCGACAGGAGTATATCTTTGCTGGTCGCCCCGTCGCCGCCAAGCAGTGTGTCCATCCACGCCTCGCTTCCAGCCCAGTTCTCACTGACCAACTTCCGCATTCTAGCGACCTCCACGTCCGAGACGCCACTCGAAGCGGCACTGTCGGCAGCAATCTGCTCTTTGCGCCGGGCAACATTCTGCTCGCGCACCGCCAGAAGCTCGGAGAACTCTCGGTATAGCGCACGTGCCTGTTTTTTCTCACGAAGATGTTTGTGCAGCGACGCCTTGTGGGCCAGGTTGAGAATGTTCAATTCGGGTCGTTCGCCGGAGTAGCCCCGGTTTTCGAGGGACAGCGCCTGGGAAATGGCGGGGTAGCGGCCGGACTCCGCGTCTTCGTCGCCAATGACCTTTCGGAGGACCGCTCCGGAAAACACCGCCAAGACTTCTTCCAGTCGTTCGCCCTTGCATTCGTCGAGCATGGTCTTCCGCACCACGGCGTCCCGGCCCAAAACGCCGTTCTTCTTTGCGTTTTCGAGACATCGGAGGAGCGCAGCTCGTAGGTTGACAGATTGTGTCTGATCGGTCGCGGGGAAGTAAGGGAGGAGTTTCTGCAGTGGGAGATAGGGTTAGGGGGTCAGCGTGGGGAACGAGTTGCGGTCAAGAGAGGGCAGGGTCTAAAGACACTCATACCGTTCGCGCTTCTTCGGGATCCCACAAAATAAACAATTGGTACAACGCCCACTCCACACTCTGGATGCGCCGTTTCTGTCCGAGAGAGGCTGCAGCAGTTCCAGCGAAGGTCTTGGGGGTGATGCCAGGCCAATCTGGCAGAAGATCCAGGTCCAGGACCCTCAAGTTGGCCACGAACTGCAAAACGTGGTGAGAGTATGGGCCGACGGCATATGAAGAAGCTGCCGCGGCAAGAGACGACACCGAGCCGGAGGCCTGTTGTAAGAGTTGAATCTGCTGTTTTACAGGATTAATGAGAGACCTCACGGTTCCGCGTCTCGGAAGGGGAGCAGGAGCGTGACTAGTCGCCATTGCATAGCCATGGAATGAAGAGAGAAGATGGAAGTGTAGGGGGAATAGGGGGTATCTGGGCAGGAAAATATGTTCGAGAAAAGAAAACAAAAGTGGTGAGAAGAAAAAGGGTGAAGAGTCGGAAGAACTTGGGGAGGAAGTCCAAGTGTGTTTGTGTTACCCTGAAAGTGCATACCGGGATGTTTATGCTGGATGAAATAAATGGTAATGAAGTCGTAGTGACAGGAAAGGTCAGTGACTAAAGCAGGTATAAATATGTACAGGGTACAGCACAGGTTATCTTGAATTGATACAACACTTAACCCTAACACTTGCGATCATGTGGCGGCTAGAGCTGTCAAATTCTGCCACAACGCCACACTTAACGCGTCTTGATATTGATTTTTTCGTGTTTGTGCTTAAGCTTCACATTGTTTAGTGCATGCATCAATTAATTCTGTGAATTTCCAGGGTTGCCTGAAGTTCTGGAGTTGTTTTTTGTTTTTTTGTTTTTTTTATTTTTCTGGGGCATGAATCCTTCAATCTTCCCTCATTCCCAGATATTCTCAGCAGTTGGCTAACGTCAATCGCGAGTCACAACCCTCTTCCCTCTCTATCCCACCCGCATTTCCGTTCTCCTTGCAGTCAGATGGACTTACCTCTAGCCTACCATGATCTGGACCGGGCCTTTCTCCAGGCTCTGATGGCACGCGGATTCCTGCCGTTGGATGAAGCCCCGGCGCTGGTCCGCGCCATCTACACGGCCGCCGATCGGGAACTTGCGGACAGCGACGTCGACCACGAAGTTATGCATCTCGTTTCACGGAGCCGCGAGGCCGTCTCCCGGTTCGACTACGACATCCGCCAAACCACCCACCAGACGACCCGGCAGCGCGGCTTTGCCTTCGTGAACACGGTGTCGGACCCGTCCACCCAACTGTCTACCACATTTTTGCCGGAAGAAATCAGCTTCATCAACCGTCTGCTGGACTTCCTGTTCGACGGCTACAACTCTGAGCGGATGGAGGTCATGGCTGCAACCCTGCAGGACTGCATCCCGTACGGCCGTCCGCCGCGGACCGGCCGTGTGTCACTGGCCGGGGCTGCCTCTCAGAGCGCCGGCGACGGCTCCCAAGCACCCACCGACCGCGGCCTCTCGCACAGCGAAGTTGCCCGAGTGCTTGCCGAGCTGGTGGAGGCCGGCTGGCTGGAGAAAAGCCCCAACCACTTCTTCTCGCTGACCCCGCGCACCCTCGCCGAGCTGCGCGCCTGGCTGATCGAGACCTACAACGACGCCGATGCCGGCGACACCGAGTGGCAGCGCATCAAGATGTGCGAGGCGTGCCGTGAGATTGTCACCTACGGCCGGCGGTGCTCAGACCGCGAGTGTCTAACCCGGCTGCACGATATTTGCGAAGACGTCTACTGGCGCACCCGCCCGTCCAAAACATGCCCGCGCTGCGATAAGCCGTGGGCAACCGGAAACCATTTCGTTGGTGAGCGCGCAGTAACATCCACGAAGCGGTGGCAGCAGCAACACCCTTCGCTCTCGCGCCAATCTGATATCGCCAATGGAGCTGGCGATGGCGATAGCGAAGAGAGTGAGGATAGAGAGGAGCAGGAGTAGACAGATCTGGCCCAACCCCAGACTCTGGAAATCAAATCACAGATCCGATCGGTGCCAGATGTTGGTGCAGCCACGATGTTACGACGCCATGAAATCTTGGAGGGTTATTGTTTTAGTTTTTGTTTTGCGGCGAAATCCGGCACGTTCCACGAGACGAACACACAGCATTCTAGAAGGAGTTCACTTGATCACAGCAATAGAAGACACAATTAAAAGTCTCATCCGTGAGGCCAGCGTCTAACTTGTTCCCAACTGTTGGAGTCCTCCGATCTTCGTGATTTGGGGAACTGTGGCGGTGCAGCACTAGCCACACGTCATTCTTAACAGTCGCTGACGCTTGATTCGTGCCGAAAAGTCACAGGCTGAAAACAATGACAGCTCAAAGTTTCCTCTTCTTGTCTCAACATTTCTTGCGCAACTCCCTCCGCCTCACCATATTCTCCTCTTCCAGATTCTGGCTCCTCTATAAGTATCTTTATCCAGCCTCCTCCCCCGTTTTCTCTCTTGCTTCTTCCCGCCCTCTCCGTCTTCTGTCAGTTAGAAGATACCTTGGTACATCGGATCCTCCTCTCAATCTTGTCACCTGCTTTCACCTGCCAGCGACTGGCCATACTTGGGCGGCCTCCGACCGACGACGCATCATCGCATCATCGCCACTTCACCATGCTCGAGTATTTCGCCTACAAAAAATACAAGAAGCACAAGCGCGAGAAGGAGGCCCAAAAGCCTTCCAGCGTTTTCGCCTCAACGCCGTCTGATGAATCAATCCCGAACATGCGAGTCGGCGATGTCGGCGTTCCAGACTCCGACTCGGCGCTGCAGCCTGCGCGGTCATCAGAGTCCTCACCCAGCCGCCAACCGACGGGCCCGGAGGTTCTCCGCGACGACGACCAGTCGTTTCTCGAGTCGTTGATCTCCGACGACCCGGCCTCGCGGCCCCCGCTGCCTCCCCGCATGAAAACCCCCCAGCTGTCGTGGGACTCGGACGACTTCCGCGAGCACGGCTTGGGAGGCAGCTCGTCAGCAAAGAAGCCTGGCGGCCCGCGCAGCTGGTTCGTGTCGCTGCGCCATGGAAACTACAAAGACGCGAAGCTACCGGGTCCGAAGGCCACCGGCGCGCTGCTGGCTGTGCCCCCGACCGCCGCCGCCGAGGAGGAGCGCGAGCGGCGCGACCTCGCGCGCGTGCTCGAGGACCTCAGCCTGGCTGCCCGAAACGACCGGGCCGTCGCACTCTCCCGTGAAAGCCGCGAGCTGGCGGCCCGCTTCACCCTCGTGCTGCGCGACCTAGTCACCGGTGTGCCCACGGCGTACCGCGATCTTGCGTCCCTCCTCGACGACCGCGACGGCTCGCTCTCGCGCACGTTCGAAAAGCTGCCGTCGTCCCTGCGCCATCTCGTCGAGTCGCTGTCAGACAAAGTTGCCGACGGGGTCGGCCCAGAGCTTGTTGCAGCTGCGGCAGCGACACAGGGTGTCAAGACCGAAAAGGGCCTCGGTACTAAGGACGCCGCGAAGGACTTTGCGAAAAAGCTATTCGTTCCTGCTACGCTGCAGCAGATGGTTACCAAACCCGGGTCTATTGTGACCATGCTGAAGGCCATCGTGAACGCGCTGAAGCTGCGTTGGCCGGCGTTTATTGGCACCAATGTAATTTGGAGTGTGGCCATATTCCGTAAGTCCTCGCGTTCCGCTGACCATCCCTCATCTACATGTCCAACTGACCAAAACCCTAGTCCTCCTCTTTGTGCTTTGGTACTGCCACAAGCGCGGTCGTGAAGTCCGCCTCGAGCGCGAGAAAGCCGGAAAAGACTCAGCCGAAACCGTTGATGATCGCCGGTCAAGCCGAGGCGCTCTCCCGGCTCCACCGTCCGATTCCGACTCAGAACTACCGTCAGCTCGCCGGCGGCATACGGCCCCGGTCAAGTCTAAGGAGAAGGCCAAGGTCAGAGCCAGGTGACGAGCATTCACCCAAGCCTAGCAGCTTCTATCCCACACCTGATGTAGATTCCAATCTGCCAATCACCCCTGAGCCACCGGCATGTGGCCACTATTGATTTCTTTGCACCGTTGATGTTTTGCTCGGTTCAGTTCGCTTAGCCTTGCGAGAGGAGGAAATTCACGAATCATATCATTGTTATCATGCCCTTATGTACACGAATGAACTAGTATACCCCTCCTTCATGATTTTAGCCCTTGATGAATCTGCTTTTAACCCATAGGACTCAAAGACGCCAGCTGAAAACAAAACGAAAGAAACAACCCCCAAGGACGAAACGCCAGTGTGAATGTTGCGTAAAAAGGCAAGTATCAATCATTATCCTGCACCAGCTCCTTCATGTCCTCGTCCCCAGCGCCAGAATCAGCCTGGTTCTTGCGCATAGCACGCGCAGCCGCACCAGCGCCTCCGCCATCTTGGATCCAGAAATCCACCTCGTCGATGATATCGTACACGACGTCCTCGACAATCTGCTCGACAAAGCGCTCGCTGATGGGTCGAATACGCTCGGCCCCGGGCTCCAGCGGCGCACGGTCTCCGCCAACCATGTCCACTTCGTCGTCATCGTCGGCCATGTCAGCGTCCTCGCGCGGCGGTTGCTCGTACCCCGGCGGCGGGAACCAGAAGCGCGGGCCAAAGTTGGCCTCGGCAGCGCCGCCACGGAACACGCTGATGGCCGGGTAGTAGCCCAGCTGTCCGTCATCTAGGCCCTCGCGCGCCCCTGCAAGGGGCTGGGGCTTGGACGCGGGTGGGAGGAACGCCAGCAGATTCTCAAAGGCCGTGCCGATCAGCTCGCCGTTCTTGTACACGCGGATGGCCGATCTCGGCAGAGTGCGCAGTGCGGGCACCGGGTGGTACGGGTTCGGCGCCTCTGTGGCGGGGGCGTTTGGAGCAGGGTTGGCGAGGTCTTCCAGTTCCTTGGAGGTGTGGTATGCGATCTGCTCCAGGTAGATGTGCGATTTGAATCGAATGGGGATGAGGTCGCGGACAATGTTCGGTGCTTCCACGGGAATCCCGGGGTCCGCACCCTCGGATTGCAGGCCATCATCGGCGTTGTCCACGGCATGGTTGTAGGAACCATCCAGAACCTTGCGCTGTAGGTCTTCCGATGGAAGCTGGATCTCCAAGCCGATAACATCGCCCTCGCGGATCTCGTCGTCGGGCGGAAAGAAGGGCTTCGGCCGTGACATGTGCACTTTGTGGCCCTCCTTGTCCCGGATTCCATAGCTGTAAGCGTCAAAGCCAACCGGGGCATCCAGGGACGTCTCGCGCCGCACAAAGCCCACCCGCACGTGGCCATGGACCACATCCGCCTCGCCTTTCCTCCGCTCGACGATGCCCTGGGTTATCCGTGCCTCCCAGAACCACCGGCCCGATCGCACCGACACGTTTGCCTTGGCCATCCGGAAGCCCTTGTCCGTCGTGATATGGAGCTGGCTTCGGTCGAAGAATATTTGCCCTGCCGAGTCCTCGAGACTCATGTGTGCTCCGTACGGCTCGGGCTCGGTGTGACGGTAGTAGTTTGACGACGGAAATCGGGGGTCGGCGATGCAGTAGGTGTAGTGGTAGCCTTTCTTGTTGAATACACTATAGAAACATCACCCAATCAACCAGTCAGTGAACTATAGTCCCGATATATACAGGCAAAGACCGGGACATACTGGTCTGACGCCTCGCAGAACTCAATCTGCCGGCCGTCGCGCGTCTCGATGGTATGGTGGGGCAAGAAGCTCGACTCGCGCGGAGGCTCCACGTCGGTGGGCTTCGGCGGCGCAATCTTGTACCGGATCGGGCTGATCTCGTCCAACGGCGGGCCGAGCGGTGCGGCGCGGGGATCTGGCGTGGCACGTGCACTATCCGCGCCGCCGCCCACAGCCACCGAACCGTCTCGCTTCTTCGCCGCCGGGGTGGCCTTGGTCGCTGGTCGTTGCGGCTGGTCTGGGTTGAGGGGAGACGGCACACTCGGTGCATGGCTGGAGTCGTCAAAGGCGCGTTTTTGCGGAAGCGTGGACGGTGCTAATAGGGGCGAGCTGCCCCGTGGCGGGACCGACACCGGCGACCCGACCTGGTCATCAATGGCGCTGGCAGCTCCATCCTCCGTAGCCATTGCAAGTTGTTTCTAAGAAGATTGTGGCCAGAAATGTTGTCAATTGGATTGGGTGGGTTTTTGGGAATTGGAATCAAGGAATCCAGAAAAGAAAAGCAAAATGAAAACGTGACTTGTCGATGAAACTTGGAACCGAAGGAAAATCCGAGAGCTTCAAAGCTTCTTCTGGCGTTCCGTAGCAATCGCGGATTCCAACAGATTAAGTCACGTGGAGGTACCAGCTAGGGTTAGGGTTCGTTCTATGGGTGTTTTGCACTTATCAGGTGAAGGTTCAAACTTGGAAGCAAGAAAACAAGCACGAATCTCCTGTGAAGAAAAGCAGTTGGTATCATTTACGGCTACACTTGTATTAATAACAATGAACTCTCCGGAAGGCCAGTGAAGGTGAGTTTTAGTTTATGATACATCTATACTGTACATTTCCGTCTGTCTATAAAGCCACAGCAAACATCAATATGGACGCTCCCCTCCAAACAAACGCAAACACCGATCAGCAGGGTGCTCCCAGCTCCTGGTCTGCCCGTTTGACAGCACCTAGGAGCCGCTGTGGAGTTTCCTCTGGATCTGACAAGAAAATTCTATCCCAAGTACTAACGCGGAGGTAAAGAGTGAAATAGTAATAACAAAAAATGGACAGTTTGCAGGACAAGCATCCGCAATGCAATGGTGATTGTACAATGTATATGAGGAGACGAAGAGAGAAAGGATTGGGGGGTGGGGTGAGAGGGAGATTTGGAGATGTAGAATGAACGGAGTCTTCAAGAGTGCCACCAAATTCCCCAACTGATGAGGAATTCACAGCTATAACGGCTGGTCTGACGACTCAGCCGGATGCCATATCTCGAACTGGCGCAGGAGGCGCTGGTACAGGAACAGCATAGTTCCGCTCTGGATAAACGTCCACACCGACCGCGGGCCCAGGCCGCGGAACCAGCCAGGCAACCCTTCCGTCTGGTAAATGACGCGCAGACCGTGGATAACCGACGAGGTCTGCAGACTCGCGGCACCAGGGCGTGGGGTATGCGTGGATGGCGATGATGTGGAAATGAGCCGCTTCTGCGAAGAGGTACTTGCGGTGGGTGGAGGAGCCGGAGGTGGGGGCGGCAAAGCTTCGGGGTTGACTTGCGTTTGCAGTCGGGTTTTTACCACATCGAGTGGTGTTGTGATAATTCCGGCAAGACCTCCGGCCGCGGCGCCGGTCACCAGCTCCAGAGGGACCCCGATATCCCGGCTGCCTTTGTACTGTCGAGCCCACGACTGAAACTGCTCCCAAAACATGAACTGAAGAGCCGAGAACGGAAGATCACGGTACAGAGTTGCTTTGTAGCCGTGGAACAGAGCTGCTGTGCCTTCCTGACGCACAATGGTTCGTATCGCATCGACAGTGCCGCGGTAGTTGTAGCCGGAGTTGAAATATGGGTTGTTGTATCGGCCTTGGAGCTGGAGGCGTGTTTTCAACACTTCGGAGGGAACATAGACAATGGATGCGCCGAGATCACCCAGAAACCCTACAGGAAATCAATCAAACTTGTAAGTACAGTGCTTTAGGTGGAAAAGACAACGACAACTCCAGAGGGCGGGAACCTACCGGCTGAGAGATATGCGACATGCTGCTGCACACCACGGTCAATCATGAAGCGTTTGCTCCACTCATAGGTTCCGAAGAATATCAGCGTGCCAGGGAACGAGCCCATCAGTGCGGGAGCCCATCCTCCGTAGAGACCTCTTCGGATGCCCTCTTGACGGAATATGGTGTAGTACGACTGGCCGAGGGAGGTGTATTTGGGTGGTATATGAGGGTCACCCTGTTGTCGTGTTTTTACGGTATCGAGAGAGTGCATGAGAAGGTCGCCAGTCGATCCGCCGAAGCCACCGGCTAGCATGGCCTAGATGAATAAGAGGGTTAGATACTGTAGAGTGTACGAAGATTTGAATCAATGAGGCCGAGTAGGGTCACAACGTACATGAAAATACGGCGGCCGGCCTTCATATTCCTCGTCGGGATGAATGGCCATGGCCGGTTGCGCGACGTGCGTGGGAAGGGCCGGCTTCGGCAGAGCAGCAGGGCAGCTGATAACTCCGTCGGGCCCGTCTGCTATCTGCACAGCATGGCTAGCTGCCACTAGCCTTATGGAAGAGAATTCGTCGAATGCCTGCGCAGCCCCGCTGATGTTTGTGTTGCTGGAAGAAGGGACTCCGCCGGTGGACTGTTCGGGAGGAGTCTTAGATCCAAGAAAGGGAAGAGACATTCGACTAATTCGAGATGGGAACAGACTTGCGAGCTAGGCTGATGATTATGAGGTGATTACGAGGTGCGTAGATGTGCGGCGGTGGCCACGGAAGTCAACGGAGAGTATCGGAGGTCAGGAAAAATAAAGGAAAGTGAAGCAGGCCGAACGCGACACAGCCCGCAATCGGAGTCGGTATGGCCGATTCGGTGACCGGAGATGAGTTCGGAAACCGAATATCCGTGGAGGCAGGACACGGGCAACGGGTCTCCTCTATTATCACCGGTGTTACCCAACAATCGTCGCAAACAGATGGAGCCGATCGGGGTCGTCGTCTTGGTTCGGGAGGAGAGGAAGAATTCGGTCGGGAGGCCACGGGGATGGGGAAAAAATGAACGGCGTGATCTAGAAATGAACGAGAGAAAACGAACAGATAGGAACAAAAGAAAAGAAACACGCCCTGCCTCCTAAGAGGATGAGTTCGACCCTATCGAGACTGGCCGAATGAAGATGAAAAGCCCAACACGGAGATCGGGAAAGACTATGATGAAAGGGTTCAAGAATTCGGAAACGCGCGCCAGCCAAAAAATTGTGATCCAAAAAAAAAACTTGCGCGGGAAGAAAATCTAGACCACCGTCCCGATGGCCAGTGCACGTGACTTCTTCATATGGGAAGCCAAAAGTTTCGGAGCGCAAACACGAGAGCGCGCATCGCAAGAAGCATAAATAAAGCAAAAATGTGGTAGTAGACAGCTCTATCGGTGAAGAAATACATGGTCTCATTGGATACACGGTACGGGAAACAATATTCGTACACATATGCCGCCGTACTATCGCAACCCCGTAACCACACCCCCGCCCACACGGCCCGGCCAACTCTTCCAGTCCACTGGGCCAAATTTGTAGAATGGGTATAGCATGTAGACTATACGGCCCTCGACCAGCCGTTTGGATATCGGTCCGTACGTGTTGCTGTCGAGCGTGTTGTCGGCGTTGTCGCCCTCGACCCAGATGTGGCCGATCGGGACCCGCATCGGCTCATGGGGCGCGCCGGGCAGCGGGCGCGGATATATTAGGTCGCCTTCGAGCGCAACCACGCGTTTAACAGCGAGGCGGCCGGGGTTTGCCGGGCTTCTAGTCCAATGGCAAGGGGTGTGTACATTAGCGATGCGTTTGCCTCAAGCAGAGGGCTGGTGATCTGCGCTTACCGGAACGTCACGACCATTCCGCGCTGAAGGTTATCGTGCACGTCGAGCTTATAGCTAAACCCGACATCCCGGCGTGTTGTCGAATCTTTCTCCGTGTTCATGTACGGGTACATGGAGGGCCCATCAACCACGGCGAAGTCGCCGATGTAGGTCTTGGCCGCCACCAGAACGGGCAGCCATCCCAGCAGCGACAGGACTCGTCCCGCAACCATTACGGACGGGGGCAGGCGTCTGCCGGCCCACGATGCCATATTCGCGGTTGTGTTGAGATCGGGGGATTCGGAGAAACTGCCGCTGTTCGTCAAAGTGCCGTCGGTTCGGCTTTCAGCTTCGGGGTTCTGGGGCGCTAAGACCGGCAAACGTCGAAGTCATGGTAGGAATAGATGTCCTATGTCGCAGTACATAAACGATGTGTGGTTGTCGTATAGTGCCATGAAGAATGTACGCAATGCTCCGCCGTCGAAACTGCAGAGACAAAAGAGCTCGGCAAAACAGCGAGGCCCGTATATATATATCTGGCCCGGTCCTTATCTTATCTCGGTGTGTCTCGGTGAGACAAACGACATCTCCCCTCCGACGACGAAGTCTAGAATAGCCAACCAGTGAGTTCCAGCTACTTCAGTATCATTTGTTCAAGGGTCACGCCACGGCGAATCGCGATATATGCACTGGGCCCACACCCTGCTCCCTCTCACCTGATCTTAGCATCTTAGACAGAAGAGATGCCTCTCAAGACCTGGCTGGAGATCTGCATGTACTGTCTCGAAACCCACTCTACGTTTTTCGAGACATGTTTCCCATCTCACACATTCATGACTGTCTCTGGCTCCGGTCTGTGACCAACCTGTCCAACGTTTGATTGACCTCAGCGTGACATGGGTGCATTGGTTCACGATATCACGAACAGCGTGGCGGATATGAATTTGAAATCATTCATTGATCCCTCCAACGTTTTTACTATTTTGTTTATCGCCTGTATGAGACCCAAAGCAAACAAGAATGGGTAAAGGGGAGAAGAAGCATGGAAGAATAAGATAAAAACAAAAGAAACCTGTAGGTCGCGTGCCGGGTATTCAGTCCAAAACTCTCAACCCCTCGAATTACACACACACACACGCCTCCTCGTCTACCCCCCTCCGTCTCTCCGTTCTCGGATAAAAGAAAATAAAAAGAAGAAGAAAGTTTCAAATGATCTTTGCTTATTCTCTAGGGTCGAACTTTTGCTTTTTAGGGACGACACCTGATGCTTACAGCTCGTTCTCGTCGCTCTCGCTGACACTCTCGTCGCCGCTAACCTCGGCGTTCTCACGCTCGCGCTTCTCCATGAGGGCCTGGAGCTCGGCGTCGTCGCTCTCGGTGACGGCCTTGGGCTCCATCTTGACCACCAGGTTGCCGCCGGCGGCCTCGATGTTCTGGCGCACATCGACAATAGCCTCCTCAAGGCGGGCAATGCCAACGGCCTTGTCCAGGCAGGTGCTGGTCAGCACATACAGCGGGGGCGACACAAGCTTGACCTTGACTTGGGTCTCTTCGGTGTTGCGTGACTCGGCTGTGCGCAGCGCAGTCTTCACGGCGTCAATGCCTTCGTAGCCGAAGCAGGTGACTTCAATGTCGGCACGGATCTTGGTGGGAGAGGGGGTAAGACGCTTGCCGATATAGGTCTTGAGTTCCTGGGAAACAGCCTCGTTGGTGAAGGTGGTATCGCTCCACACATCGGGGTTTCTAAGCTCGGGGATGAAGAAGTGGTTAGCAAGCCAGAATCAAGAGGGATCTCGAAGTGTCCAGTTCGGCGCGCAGATATGCATATTATCCATGTATGCATGAGTCCAGTCCAAGCTGAGACAGCGCAAGGGACAAAGGAAAAACGTACGCTATCGACAGCTTGAAGGCATCGAGCGAGTGGCCGTATTTGCGGTTAAGAGGCCAGGCGATGTTCTCGTACAGCTCCAGGATCGGCACCTGGGTCTTCTCGGCAACGTGTCTGAGGATGGAGTGCACCATCTTGCTCTTGTTGTATCTGTCGTCGCACTTGACGATATCTTCGGGAGAAACACGACGCTTCGACAGATCGATGTAACCTGGAGGATGGGGGTCTCGTTAGTCAACATGGATCCTGGTGATGGGAGGAAGCGTGGAATGGGGCTTCCTGGGTGGCAATTTCGCCCAACGGGAGGAGTCATCCGGTTGGACTCGGGGGTTGGCTTGCCTTTCTCCTTGTCTACTCTGAGAACAACGACGACCTCGTTGCGGCCGACACGGATGAGCTTTTGGATACTTCGGATTCGTCGTCTCGAGAGTTCGCTAAGGAGAATCATGCCGTCGATGTTGTCGTACTCGAGCAGCTTCACATACGCGCCCATTTCGGCGATCTGCTTCACGTTGACCATGACGAAGCTATCCACTTCGGGACTAGAAATTGGGCCAACGGCATTGTCGATTAGTATGTGCTTCGCGACGAGTTAAATGAGGCCGGAATGTGCCCTAGGTGTCGATTCAAATGTTCTCGTCTGCCACTCAAGCGCGAAGTTTCGATTCGGTCCTGTCGCCCACATCCAGCCCGCCGCTCCTGGTGCCGCATCTCCCTTCGTGATCTAGGAGACATCGACGATTCGATACGATGGGTCTCCCCTCCGTTGGATGGAAATGTTGGACGGTCCGGATGCGCAAAAACCGCGAGTAGCCCCACTACTATCTCGAGATGTCGATACAGGCCGGCGGGGGGATGAAGACAGGCCGCGGCGGCCAGGGTCGGGGAAAAGACACCGAGCTTTTGCAGGTGAAGACGATCTGATGGAAAGATAACTGCGGCGATTCAACTTACTACTTCTCCTCGTAAAAACGGCACTGGGTTAAGGACCCCATGACTGCGGTGATCAAGAACTTCGTACTCTGATCTTAAAGTGGTAAGATTATCAGATCGTGATGGTGAATGGGGGGGAAAATCGAAAAGTTGGGGAGACGAAGAAGAAAAGAAAATAGGTTGTGATCATCCAATGGATATCCAGACTGGTTGGGATAATGGTCACGGGGAAAATAGATTTCTTCGATTATTTGTTTTTTCCTTTGTCCTGGTGGTGATGCTGGATTTTGTGGGTTGTTGATTTGGAGGGGGAGAAATTCCCTAGAATGGTTTTTCTTTTTCTTTTTTTCTTTTTTTTTTATTGTTTTTTTTTTTCTGTATGAGGGGTGGTGGTGGACAAAGGACGAGCAAAGCCAAAATTCACTAGCATATTTGCTAGTATTTTCTGCTTATACTGATTTCAGTTGCTGAAAGACCACCAAAGGAATTCATTTTTGCTTTGGTGGGGTAAGTGTGGCTGGTAAGTGTGGCTGGAGCTGGGAAGCCCTAACTGACCGGGAATTAGGGTTATTGCTAGGGTTGTATTTCAGTAGGGTTGGGGTTGTTGTTATCCGGTCAGATATATTTATACGAATGCCCTGATTTTGCCCAATCAAGCGGCCGCATCGAGCAAATACAAACAACCTCGCAAAACACTATCACGGCCGTTCAGTGGAAGATTCAACTTCATCTGCAAGAGACGACATTCCGGAATTGCTCAAATCTCATACACGCTTTTCCAGTCATGGCTCCAGGTACGTTCAGAAGTATCCCGGCGTCTCCAATTGCCATCACCATTGGGCCGATCTCTGCATACTAACTCTCGCATCTTCCGCCTAGCAACGCAATTCGAGCTCGCCTCGCCGCCTTCCGACGCCATCTCGGCCCTCACATACGCGCCCACGACGGCGACACGCCTCCTAGTGGCCTCGTGGGACCGCCACGCATACCTGTACAGCGTGTCCCCGCCGCTTTCCGGCGATGCAGTCGGCGGCGGAAAGTTGGTACAGAAGTTCGAGCACCGCGCACCGGTGCTGGACGTGTGCTTCGGCGCTGACGACGACGAGGCGTTCTCGGCCGGCATGGACTGGCGCGTGATGCGGCTGGATCTGAAGACGGGGGAGTCAACACCGGTCGGCAAGCACGGTGCGCCGGTCCGGTGTGTGGTGTACTCGCGCGAACACTGTGAGCTCTCTCCGGTTCTGGTCTTCTCTTGTTACTGTTGGTAGTATGCTAACACTCTGTTGTTCTCAGCCCTCCTTATCTCCGCCTCATGGGACTCTACCCTACACATCTATAAGCCCGGCTCGTCCTCACCGCCCCTCACGCTCTCGCTACCCGGCAAGCCGCACGCACTCGCCGCCAGCCCGTCGAAGCTGGTAGTCGCCATGACCGCGCGTATCGTCAGCATCTACGACCTCACCGCTGCGGCGGGCGCGCTGTCGTCGGGCGGCCCGCTAGAACCTTGGCAGCAACGCGAATCATCGCTCAAGTTCCTCACGCGCGCGGTAGCCTGCATGCCCAACGACGCCGGCTACGCGACCAGTAGCATCGAGGGCCGCGTGGCGGTCGAGTGGTTCGAGGACACGGCCGAGTCGCAGGCGCGCAAGTACGCCTTCAAGTGCCACCGGCAGCCCGCGGCCGCCGGTGACGCTAACGCGGGCGATATCGTGTACCCGGTCAACGCCCTTGCCTTCCACCCGCGCTACGGCACGTTTGCGTCTGGCGGCGGTGACGGCCATGTGGCGCTGTGGGACGCCGAGGCCAAGCGCCGCATGAAGCAGTACCCCAAGTTCCCGAACAGCGTGGCTGCTCTTGCGTTCTCGCCCGATGGCCGCGCCCTTGCTATTGCCGTCTGCCCCGGCTTCGAGTCCGGTCAGGAGGATTACTCTGGCGAGGGCCAGACGAAAGTGATCATTCGCGAGTTGAGTGATTCAGAAGCAAAGGGCAAGGGTGCCAAGTGACGCAGTCTATATTTTTTATATGAACCTATGCAATACGAGAAGAGTTATACCCCTCGGTCCATCCCGGGTCTAGCATGAACGGCCCTATGGAGTCTAGGTATGGCACCTGAGCCCATATTGTCTAAGGAGCTGGGCCACGTAGATGTTTTTTGTTTGCATTTTTTGTGGGGGTGATTGGCGTACTACGGACATACAAAATGTTTCACGGGATTGAGGGGAGGAGTATATTGGCTCACTGCAAGTTTGCTTTTGACGTAGTATAACCTTCTATCTATACTGTAGAGGTACTGACTTCGTTCTACTGAGAGTTAGCAGTGCCTCACGAAGCAAATGCCACCAGGATGGATCATGACATACTCTATGAGGCCTTACTACAGCATCGAACCTGAGCATCTTAACCCAAATTGAAAGATCAACCGGCCCCATGACTTTTTATAACCCAATAACAAAAACTAAACGGACTCGATAAAAAGCTACAAACATAAGATATATACCTCTGCTGAGAGGAACCATCCCATATCCGAAGAAAAGCACAGAAAGTACCAACCATGCCATGAAAGACAAGAAGAAAAAAACAACTAACGAGGGCTTAAACCAAGGAGCGGATAACAGAAGGTGGTGAGGGGATCTTCCCGAGATCCAGGATCTGTCAGGATAAGTATCAAGACCTTGGGCATATATATATATATATACCGAAGATAATAAAAAGCAGGGAGAAAGCAAATATTGGGTCGTGGCGGCGTCAGGTATGAAGAGGAACAGATAATGAAAAAACCGTAGACATATCTGCGCGGGCAGTGTATACCGCATGGGAAAATGCGGTAGTAAGGCAAGACAGCAAGAGAAAAAAAGGATATGAGGGTATGGAAACACACAAAAAACGAAGAAGCAAGAAGAAAAAAGTTTTTAGACCGAAGAACCCCCCCCCCCCCCCTCCTCCCAGCCGTCATAGATAATCGTATATATATAAAATCCCCGTGCCGTCTTCAGTACTCTCACAAGCCGCCGCCCTGGCTCGGAGCTCCAAAGTAGAACCCTTCAAACGGATTCACCTGCTGCTGGCCATCGCTGAAGTCGTTGCTCATGCCCTCCCAGTTCATGCCAAAGCCGAGGTCCAGCTGGCCCTGGTCGAAGGCGTTGCCCTCGTTTCCGGGGCCGGTTTGGATGTTCTGCAGAAAATCCATGTCGAAACTGGCATACGGCGGCGCCAAGGCACCACCGCGGTACTGGTGATGAGCTCCGGGGGGTCCTCCGAACGGCGTAGACGTCGAGGACTGCCGGCCGGGCATCCGGGTAACGAGGGTGGGGGTGGTGGTGGTACGGCCGCTCTGGTCGATCGGCGTTCCGTCACCAAGCGGGCTGATCGAGGTCGACACCATGCCGCCGCCAACAGCGTCGCTGTCGAAGGTGCGCGAGCGCGAGATCTGCGGCGATGGGAGATCGCCCGCGTTGGACATCGAGGGAGACGAGAGGCTGTCGGAAAGAGCCCGGTCGAGCTGGAAGTTGCCAGACTGGTTTTGGCGCGAGAGGCTAGAGTCGTCGGGGTTGGAGATCCAGTCACGGGTATCCCGGTTGGACCGCTGGCGGCGCTGTCGCTTGTTGGGGGGAGTTCCAAACCCGCCGGTCGAATGCACCATCTTGATGGTCGCCTTTGCGGTACGGTCAAACGCATCCCGGCAGGTTTCGGCGGGAGGGCAGATCTCCACCATATCAGTGAACACAGACTTGGCTGCAAGAACCGTGAAATCCACTTCGTCCATGGTCTACTTGTGAGAAAAGGGTACTGTTAGTGATCGTACTCTATCTAGTAGCGCTGAAAAGACGAGGACAAGAACTTACCAAACGGCTGCGAACAATCGGGGAATGCCAGATCGCATAGAGATACGAGATTCCGGCAACAAACAGATGGTGGGTCGACAAATACGTGTAGCTGACCAGGCTGCTCAGATGCAACTGGCGGTAGATGCGCACAATCTTCTGGCCAGCCTCAGCAACCTTCAGATAAATACGGTCCTCGTCCTCGACGAGCTCGGCGTGGTAGCTCGACGGGCTGTTGACTTCCCGCGACGTGTTGTATTCGCCTTCGAACATGGCTGGCACACTGAGGCTCTGGCGGTACAGCATGACAATTGCCTGCCAGTAGTTGAGCTCGAGGAACTCGGTCGAGAAGGCCACGCCGGTGTCTTCGCGCGTCGGCGCCGATTCCTTCCATTCCCAGAGACGGCGGTCGACGTCAATGCGCCACGAGCGGAATGAGCCGAACTTTGTCATGAACGGCGACTGCAGGTTCTGAATGCTGGGGTTCAGGTTGTTCGAGTTGTTCTCCCGCGCAATGCGCGCCTGGTTGTACTGGAGGACCTGCATGATCTCGGACTGTAGCAGCCGCAGGCGCAAGTAGTGCAGCGACACGTGCTTGTAACTGGGCTCCGACATGTCTCCGGTGGGCTTCAGGAATCCATCCGCGGTGATGTACTTGTCGTCGAGAATCTCCGGGAACTCGGTGGTGATGACAAGGTCGCTGATGCCGAAGGGGCGGCCGACGCAGGTGCTGACAAGTCGGTCGAGGGCGTACGTACACCACCACAAACGCCGGCGCATGTCGCGGATATACAGCTTCTTGCCTCGTTCGCGCAGGAGAACCTGGAGAGACTCACTTTGCTCGCTCTTGATGCCGTTGGTGCGGGGATCCGCGGGAACTTCGATATCGCTTCCGTCTTCGTAATGGAGGCCAAGATCAACAGCAAGTCTCACAGCAACACCAACGATATACCTAAGAGGGTTTCAAAAGGCCGTGGTTAGCGGGAAATTACAGAAGAAAAGAGCGCGTTAATGAAGAATTTCAGTTACCAGAGTCCAGGGGGAACAGGTCGCAACAAGGCAAAGTTCGCTAGGAGCAAGACAGCTTGAAGCACGTCAAGACTGCCGCTGCTCGTGCTCAGACACGCTTCGAGGTGCACAATGGCGCTGGCATGATATTCCTCGGGTTGGGCGGCCTCACTGGTTGTGGGTTTACGGGCAGCTTCCTTATCTTCAGGCTTGACGGGATCACCAACGATAACTCCACAGCCAATGGCAAACACCATGTTGAGCATGTACTGTTCGCGCGGGCCAAGCTTGGGCGGTGAGGTGGAGTAAGACTTTTCGAACATATTCATGAAAGCAACCCGGTGCAGGATCGGGATCTGAGGGTTCGCGTGCTCAAAGTACAGGCGCACCAAACGCGCAGCAACTTCCTTCTCCGGCATTGGCGCCGGGCGGATGGTCGGTTTCGTGTGGAGGCCAAAGAATGAGTCTCGCATCGACGTGGCGGCAGATGGAGGGCCGAGGACACCGGCCTGGCGGGGACCCGTCCGGTCTAAGTTGGAGCCATGGTCGGACACGGAATGCTGGACCGCGGCCAAAACGACTCTGGCGAACGAAACTCCCGAGGCCGAGGCCAGGGATCGGGGCTTGTTTTGACTGACGATGCTGGGCATTCCGCCGTGGGTGACGGGCTTGACGGATCCGGGGACGGAGTCGGGGAAGCCAGATTGATCGGGAGTAAGGATCATGGCATCGTCGCCGTTTTCGCTCTGGCCAATGTCCAAGGCCGAGCGAACGGACTGCATGCCGGGCCGGGGTTTGGAGCAAATGTCCAGGTTGTCGGCTCGGGGGATTTCAATGCCATTTTCTTTAAGAAGGCCCTCTAGCTGGTCGATTCGGGTTTCTAGGTAGTAAACATAGCTGAATTCGCGAGCACAGTCCGAGTCAGTATCGTCATAAGGGTTACTCTAACAAATACCTGGTCCGATATACAGTGTGTGAAGCAGTACAGAAAAAAAGCCAGAGTGGGTAGAGAGATTGGTAGGGTAGAGATACAAGGCAGGGGAGGGGTAAGTGGCAGGAGATATCTGCAGAAATTCAAAAGCGGCAAACGCAAGAGACCGCAAGCAGTCCAAGCAGAGCTTTGAGCGGCCGTGATAGTTTGGCGATCGTAAAGGAGGCTATGGGGAGGTTGTAAGAGGCATTGAAAGCCAAGTAGATCGCGCGGCTTACCTTCGGGGAATCTCCTTCTTCGTAATTGGGTCATATCCAACACATCGGACGCCGACCTTTGCGCAACTGGCGCAGCTAGGGAGTTTCTGGTCGCAACGATTCTTGCGCAGTCGACAGCGGTTACACGCGCTCACGTTGCGGAAGTTGTTGCTCTGGCCGGCCGCGCCACCCCCGCCGCCACCGGCAGCGCTCCCAGGCCCGGCACCGGACGACTTGCTAGTGGCCGGTGTGTCGATGTGCAAAGAATCATTGGCGGCAGTACTGGGGCCGGCTGGAGGCGAGTTGTCGTTTGTGATTGAAGCTGGTGATAGATGGTCTGGCGATGGCTGACGGTGGCGCTTCGTCGGGATGGTGGTAGCGGAGGGCGCAGCGGTTGAGGCAGCAGTTGAGATGGGAGCAGAAGGAAGAGAGGTGGATGGCGAGGCAGGGTGTTGTTGCTGCTGGAGAGTGTTTGTGGCCGGCATTGTGTCGAGATCGCCACGAAGATTAAAGGACTGGTCAGGGTGGTTTGTGGCGTAGAGCGCCATGAAGACGACAAGACGTAGATGTGTATATATAGAGGAGGGATACGGGGGCGATAAGGCGGAAAGGATATATTCCAAGAATTTTCAGATATGGACCCTGCGCGCAGAGGCTAAGACAGGGAGAAGAAGGTGTGTGAACGTCACAGATATCCAAACCACAGGAGGTGATCCAGAAATCGGAGGTCAAGCTGGCGACAGATAGATAAGCGGAGAGGATTACGGCTGAAGCAGCGCGAATAGATGCGACCAAAGATAAGGCCGAAAGGGACGAACCAGCCGGTTGTCTCAGTTGCGTTGACAGCTAAGAGCAGCACAAATAGGTTGTGTTAGAGAGAAATTCCGAAGATATCAGTCTCAAGACACAAGAGATACGGGAAAGTCGAAAGTCGCACAGTCAAGCTCGCCGGCGAGCCAGTTGTTAGCCGGAGGAGACCATAGGACGTGGGGCGGAAAACAAACAGCACAGAGACAATAGTTGCAGTTGAAGGAGGGATTTATATTTATGAGGTGGCGAAATACTCTCAGAAGACGATTCCCTTGGAGTTACAGCAGAAAGTGAGGCAAAAAAAAAAAAAGGAGGAGAAGTGGTGATAAGTTGAATTCAGATGAGGTCGGCGATAAAAAGATAAAAAATTATGGAGGTCGTCGTCGAGATTGCTGACTCAAAATAAGGCGGCAAGAGCGAGCCGAAGATGAGGAAGTTGCGACTGAGAGGGAATTCAGACGGCAGGAGACGAATTGTTCTAAGAACTTCGAGAATGATTCGGGAAGAAGGGAGTCAAAGACCAAAAAAAGTGTGGGAAGGAAAGAAGAAGAAAAGCTAATATGGAGATGCCGAAGAACCAAAAAGAAAAAATTGGAAAATGGACGGTTGCTGAAGGTCACATCGAGTTTAGTCGGGGACGACGAAACTCGCAAACGCGAATCCAGTAGGCAGGAATTAACAAGCAGAAAATGATATAAAGAGCTAAAAGACCCAAGCGACCCCCACGGCTTGGCTGGGGGAGAAACGAGCAAATGAGGGGAGCAATTAATTCCCAAGGGACTGACTGATAACGTCAACCGCAAACTCCAGGCTTTATTTCCAGGGCTGGGTTTCTGGAGGACTTTTCCTGTCTTTTGGTGACTGCCAAGTGGCTCCAGTGCGTACTTGAGCCGAGTTTAGGGTAAGCGAATTGAGAAAAAAAATCAAGAGAAAAAGCCAAAGTGAATATATATATATATATATTCAAATGAGGCTTCTCAGGAATGATACAGAGCAAGAGAATGAGAAGGATAGCCGAGAAGGAAGAGATGAGAAAGGCCGATAGGACAGAACTATACGCACATTGGTCAGCATAATAAGCCACACCAAAGCGAAAATCCAAAGGATTAAAAGGCTCGGCGAATACTTTTCAGGCTCTTTTCAGCACATGCATAGTATACGCTTAGTCTCTGTATGCATCTCCAGTGGCTGCTTTCGGGTCGTGGGGAGGCAGGAAGCGGTTAAGCAGAGGTATCTTCAGTATTTCCGAGCCATATCAGGACGACTTCCGACATCAACGAGGTGGGTTCAAATTCACCTTCACTGTCTCACTGGTCCAGCATTTACTAGGGAACCTGCATTTGGCGGCACTTGATCGCCGGGGGGCGGTATATGGGCAATCCCAGAACCCCAAAAAGAACCTGGTAGGTCGGCGGGAAGCTGGCATTGTGTATACAAAGTACAAACAGCATGTATTCAATGTATTGCTGTTTACACGATACGAGCCGGGGCGGGATGTTCAGCGGCCAACGAGAAGCTGATCCCGAGCTTATAGTGGGAGTTTAACCAGTCACGGCAACAGAGTCGCCCGCAACTATTGGGGCTCTCATTCTTTATCTTTACTCGATTCGATGGTGTCTTGTCTTGGCTATGGTTCCCACCCTGGCCGCTGATAAGCCCGCGCACAGAGACGAAATAGTCTGGGCAGCACTAAAAAGCATGTGCCAACCCGCATCTGAGCTTCCTAGACGGACTAACAGTCGGCCCAGTTTCGACTTCATCTGAAGAACACGGGTACTTCATCTGAAGAACACGGGTTTGGATCTGTATGTCAGTAAGTAGGCCGGATGGATATCGAATACCCCTGGATATGCCGCTCGAAGAACGACACGCGACAAATCCAACGTACATGTACTGTACATGTTTCAACATCACAAGGCCGTCAACCGTGAACGAAGTGCTGCTGTTCCTTGTTCTCCTCACTCTGGCATTTGTCGCCACTCATGGAAGCTCTGGTACTTGATTGGCCGGATAAGACACAAAGCTCACAGGCTGGGTACTTATAGCGCTCTACGGCATCTGAAAAAGAGCGCACGGAAATCCCTGCCAGCTACGCCGCAGCACGGAAGACGACATGAGGGAGATTGTCCGATGTCTGGAGGAGGTTGGAGAGGTGCAGTGGTTGAGATGATCCCCGCCAATCGAAGGCTCCTGATAAGATGCCGATAAGGCATGTGGTCTTATCGCCCCAATAGCGGCTCGTGGATTAGGAATGCGCGCAAAGCCGATCACGGCACGCGATGTCTTTCTTCACTTCAACACCAACACAACTCAACTTGGAGATGCAATTCAACGTGGAGGTGCCAATGCAGGCACCAAAAGAGCCATTCTGTCCAAATTGGAAAGCAAGACACAACCCTAATCCACTCGCGCCGTCCACCTGCAGACCGATGGCCCGGCCTGTCCTGCCTATCTCACCGCCTCAAGCCTCGCCATTCATGTGCATCACTGAATCCGTCACCGACGGATGCATGCAAGGCAACCCATCACAGGAACAGTCTCAATATTACCGCCTCGTGAGCCCTAAGGAGTCATTTTCCTGTTCCTCCAAGTCAGCGTACCTCATCTTGTCTTTGTAGAGTCGTCAGAGGGCCATTCAGGGTTTTCAGAGGCTTTTTCTGTCTCTTGATTTCCCAAATCCCACGATCCGGGGCTCCCGTTCCCGACTGTTCCCGGGAAGCCCTGCCTCGTGCGCTCGCGCTTTCGCCCTCGCCGGGCCTGTCTCTCTCTTCCTCAATAAAGAGCGTAAGCCCTCCCAGAGCAAAAACTCACCAGTCCAGGTGCCCCCCTAATCAACATCTGGGGAATAGACCACTTATGCAAAACACGCAACGCTATTCGCCTCCCGAGCTGAAGGGCCGACGCGTCCTCCAGAAAGAAGGGGAAAAAATTCTCCCCGGCCTTCGAGAAAAAAGACCGCTTGAAAAAAAATTTCACCGTCTTGTCCCACATCGTCGCTTTGACAGGCCGGCCGTGCTATCCCAAGAAAGCAAAGATTTGTCGTCCAAGAAGGAGAATTCCCCAGTATACTCGCCGCTTGAGCCTAAATACAATGAGACAAAAGAAAAGAAAAAACCCAAGTCGAGGCACCTGATGCCCTCTTCACGAGCTTTAGTTACCCGCCTGGTGTGCTTTTGACAGGAACTCTTTTTCCATCTCTCCACCTCGCCACCAATCTCACTGTGTTTCTCTCCACACAACGTTGTTTTGTTCATTCTTTACCCGTGAGTAGTCTCGCTTCCGCGACTTCGGTGAACCCACCCGTCTTCAAAAGCGCGAGGTGCCCTTGTCCTAGCCCCCCGGGTCTCCGTCCCTTCCCTCCGGGCCCGCCGATGTCGCAATGTGCGCACGCAGGGCTTGGATGAGCACCGAAAATTTATTCTAGTGATGTTAAATATGAAGAGAGTCTAATGAAAGGGTTCTGAGAAAGGGGTAGGGCGTCATTATACATGGGAAAAATATATTCAGATTCGGAAGCTAAGAGACAGTTTCTCGCGCAGTCCTACCTCGAGTTCGTGATAGGGTTATTCACTGGAGAGTATTTGTTCGAGAAGGGACTGATGGGACTTATGTTGAGTGATCATACCATCATAGGACAGCTTAAACGGACATGACTCCCTTTCCAGACATATGGCTCGAATTGTCTTGGTGATATTCGATCGCCCGATTCACGCACCACGTCATGTGCAACCCTAACCCTAAAATGTCACAGTATCACAGACGACTGCATGTAGCTTGAAGCGTCATCCCCCCAAGACTGATACGAATCGGAAATTTCCAAACTCAATTAACTTATTCTTTCGGATACACCGTAATAATTTCTAAGGTATCCATGAACATAGTACAACTAGACCCCAACGTAACAGACCAGATCACATGCTTAGTCTTGTTAAAAAGGAATATCCTGACAGTGTATAAAAAAATGTGTATGTCCCAACAAAGTACGCCAGCTTGCTGATAAGAAGATATCGATCCCGAACCCATTGAAAAGCAATACGAAACCTAGATAGATATATGACCCTAGGTGTAAATCTTAGAACCCAATCCGATACGTGCAGGCAAAAAGACACGGCCAATATTCCCAGCAAGATGAATTTCCGAAATTCCAGAAACAGAAAAAAGTCGAACCATGTTTGAAGAGTAAAAATAAAAACAACACCCCAAAATCCATAAAACCAAAGAGATGATGTCCGCTTAAGAAAGAGGAAAGGGGAACCAGAGGGTTTGCCTTCGTAGGAGGATATTATCAAGGGGGAAAGAGGGGAAAAGGCCTAAGAAAAACAACAGGACGTGAAAGTAAATGTAGATGTGACGAAGCGTAAGATAAAAAAAAAAAAGAACGCGGGGTATTTCGATGAGGAAGACAGCGTGATTAGAACGAAGTAGAAGGGTAAAAACAACCAGTGATGGAGCCATGTGTAGAGCGTGCGTTAGAGAACAAAAACCGTAAGGTAGTAGTAATAATGATAAACCGATCATGTGAGACGTTGACGGAGGGGAGACTGCGTGGGGGAGTATAGAAGAGTCCAAAGCGGTATATGGAGGAGCCTATAGCGGCCCAGAGGGCCTACCAAGAGACAACACACCAGCTACCGTTATAGGAGGCTTTCCGTCTCATTCTCGGACTCCGGCCGCCCCGTCTCTCCATCATCATCCTCCTCCAGCAGGTCTTCATCCTGAATATCGCGCCAGCCGCGGGGCTCAGTGATGTGCAGGCTCAGTGCCGCGCCGACCAGCGTGACAGCACCGCTGAACCACCAGGCCAAACCCGAGTACCCGGTGCGCAGTCCCAGGGAGTAGATGAAACCCGAGATGGTCGGACCGAACGCACGGCACAGAGACGCGGTAGACGCCGCCACGCCGTTGATGGTGCCCAGCGAAGTCAGCGTCGGCGCCGAGTTGGTCAGCAGAATGGCGTTGATGGGGTATGCCATCGTCGAGAAGGTGCACTTCCAGACAATCAGCACGTAGATACCCGTCATCCGCACATCTTCCGGGAGCAACACGAGGTATGGCGTGGCGGCGTAGAGCAGGAAGTAGGTGACGGCCAGGAAGCGGAACAGGCGCAGGGCCCCGACCCGCTCGCAGATAAAGGGGAAGATGAACACGGTTGAGATGAGCGAGTACACGCCCTGCACCGAGAGAATCACGCCGATGGTCTTGGTGTCGAACCCGAAGCCGTCAACGAACTTGAACGGGAGGTGGAACGGCTCCTGCTTCTCCGGCGGCATGGTGCTGAGGAACACGGGCAGGAGCTGGTCGAAGGTCATGGTGTGGAATGCGAGAATGCCGTACGAGACAATGTTCAGGACAACGGCCTTGGTGAAAACGGTCTTGGGCGGCCGGGACCGGGCCGGGGCCACGGACGAGACCTCGGACTCCTCCTCCGCCAGGTCGATTCGTTCTTGCGGGTCGGGTCCGAGGAGAGGCGTCAACTCGGGCGAGCCTTCGTTGGAGTGATAGCCAGGAAGCTCGTCTTCAAATTCGGGCAACAGCTGCTGCTTCTCGGCCTTCTTCGAGCCCGAAGCTCCACAGCTGCGGGCGCGGAACCAGGCCGTTAGTCGCTCGCCGAGCTCCAAGCAGGGATCGCGGCGAGTCTTCATGTCCTGGTGAGTCTCCTGCAAAAAGAGAAGGCCGACGACGAGGCCGAAGAACACGGCGGCGGCGCTGATGAGGTTCGGGAGCATGTAAGGGTACGTCTCAAAGATGGTGCCCTTGGGGAAGATCGAAGGGTAGCTGATGCAAGGACGCGCCAGGGCGCCGCCAATCATAGGTCCGACAATCGAGCTGTGAGGAGACGTTAGTATGAGGACTTATACCGTGATGAATACGACTTGAAACGTACCCAAGGCACCACACTAGAGGCATGATGGTATAAGCACGAGCTGCAACAAGATGGTCTGTTAGTTTTGTATGTCCCTTCGGATACTGAGCTGGAGGACTACGTACTTTGGTGCTCCTTGACGGTCACGATCTCGGCAACAGTTGTTTGCAACACTCCAATGTTTCTGCAGTTCGGCTACACGTTAGTATGACTGTGACATCGGCAGTTTTCGCACACACACACACACACACACAGAGAGAGAGAGAAACAACATACCCATTAAGGAGCCCACCGAGAGCACGCGCAACGAGAGCCACAGGAAAGCTGGTGGCAAAGCCGAACGCCAGGACACTGATGGCAGTTCCGGCCAGACCGCACAGCAAGATCGGCTTCCGGCCCACACGGTCACTCAGCTTGCCCCAGATGAAGCTTGTGGAGAACTCGGCGAGAGTAAAGGCAGAGGTGATCATTCCGGCGTACACAGAGATCTTGGCGGGGTCTTCAGTCATGTGGAAGTCCTCAATCATGTAGTAGATATACGGAAATATCGACATGAAGGCAATGGGTTCGCAAATGCGCACCATGGCTGTCAGAGAGAGGTATGTTAGCTGGGAACACATGGATTTGGGAGAAAGCTACAGCATCTACGCTTCCCGGCTCGCCTATAACAGAAAGAATCACACCATACCTAGAATCAGAAGTTGTTCCCACGGGAACGGAGTGGTGGTTGCGGGCTTGCCGGCCCTGACCGGAGCCGGGGCCGAACCAGGTGGAAGCCTCGAATTTCCCCTGGCCATGATGACAGAGTGAAAGAATGAAGAGCTTGAGGCTATTGGACTAGATGGTAAAGTACTGGTGTTGAACTGTTCACAAGCAGGACAGCCGTGTACAGCTTGAAATAGAAATAACCAATGCAGTAGTACTGCTGTACGAGGTAGCGACTTGGAAGACAAAATGAGCAATGCGTCCGTTTGTTAGTTAGTGAGTCAGGGTTCCGGCGTGAGAGCGGCGGGGAAAGGCGAGTCAGCCAGACGATAGATGAAAAAAAGGCGCCCTTGGTGAATCAGAGTATCTCAAATATCAGGATATAGTAGCGGTAGTAGGTGATGGAGACGAAGGACTTGATAGAAACGGTAAATCGTGGAACCTCAAGGTGAGATATGAAACAGTGGAACGGATGAAGGTGGATATAATGTGAGAAAGGGAGATCCAACAACGAGAAGAGGCTTATAAAGGAGAAGAACGTGAGAGTGGGAGCTGCGTGGGGAGGGTAGTAAGGGAGCAAAGGAGAAGAGAAGTGGGTTTATATAGGACGTGTATAAGGTGAGAGGTGAAGTCGTCCGGGAGAGAAGGAGCAAGTAGAAAAGCTGTGGTTTCTTCTGTTGAGAGACGGGATGGAAATGGGGGAAGGGAGAAAGCCAGGAAGAGGAAGAGAGGAGTAGAAGTGGATGTCGAAGACGGGAGAAGAAGGAAAATAAAAAGGAACAGCACGGAGGTCGGGTGGTGAAGATGCTGTTGAAGGTGAAGATGGAGAAGAGGAGGGAAGAAGGGAGAAGAGACTCGGAAGTGTGGGAGAGACCTGGTCTATATAAAAGACGGAGAGAAAAAAAAAGAATAAAAACTACAATGTAAGTTGGGTTGTTCCTGGAAGGCGAATTCTAGGGCTAACTGGGAAGTGTTAGTGTTCCCGGTAAAAGGGATAGAACGAAGTTATAGGGAAGGGTTGTCCGCTATACAGGATGTGTTTTTGGAGAGGCTATGGAATGGTGGTGTGGTTCTGAGTTTGGTAGGGTCGACCCAGTAGGCCGGGGGAGCCTGGGGCCGGCGTCTTGGGCCGGTGTTGCCTGTCCCTGCCACAAAACAACGGGGAGGGCGGCGGTACTGGTGTGTGTCGAGGGGTTGGAGGGAACAGATGGGAATAACAAGGGAATGTGAGTCTGAATGTGAGTGATTCTCCGTCGAAGAATCAAGAGACGTAGAATGGAACGAAGAAAGGGAAGGAGCCAACCCGAGACCATAGAGCTGGGAAAGCTAGAAGCAAGAACGAAGAACGGAACATCTCCAGATGACGAGACTTTGGGAAGGTGCAAACAGCCTCCAGACCCAGAGCCCGTTCCTCGGTAGCAGAGACTGAAGAAAGGAAGGTTATTAGCTCCTTTCCCATCTCGGCTTTTTCTTCTGATTAATTTGTTTCTTCGACTCCGACCAGCCTTCATCTTTGGTACGGTACTGAAAAACACCACGCAAACATTCAGATCCCACTGTTACTGTATCCATGGAAGATCATCCAGTGGGCCTTACCCTTTAAACATCACACGTATTTCCTATATCCTCTCTAAGCCAGGTCCTTCTAAGCTTCTAGCAAAACTTCTACGTGAACTGGCTTTTATTGCATTTTCCTTTGCATTTTTCTCCCTTCCTTTTCCCATTCATGTTGTCCCAGAAAAGCAAATCCGCCCGGGTTCAGGGGTCCTCAGGACACACCGTAACTTTTTGACAAGAGACAAAACCAGAGGGAGAGAAAAAAAAAAAA
>LNGL01000011.1:105285-214493 GCA_001510565.1 Knoxdaviesia proteae | reverse complement strand
AGGGATTAGCCTTTGAAGACCCAAAAACAAGCCCGGGCGGGATGGGATGAGATGGCCAAAAGAAGAGGAAGGGAAAAACAGAAACTTGGAGAAAACCTTACGCGACCGCTGGTTTGGGAATTCTGAGAACAGAAGAGAGAAAACTGACAGCCCCGGGTCCCTGGACACCTCCTGAACTGGGAAGTTCCTTGTAAGAGTGAGGAACGGAGCAGAACACAGAAAAAAAAGCCAACGAACGGGGATGAAACTGCGAGACCACCCCGATAGCGACCGATTGACCGTTACAGGCCTACCCGAGCGAGCCCTTGAAGCAGCAGCAGCACTCTCCCAGATCATACAGTGGGCTTTGCTAAGAGCCAATGCCTATAGCACTTGGCTGTTCAGGCCCAAAGCCGCATCTCTTCTGTAAGATTCACCACTCCCACTGTAACCCAAACGAGCGAAGCATGTCGCTTCAGAAAAGCCTCCCCCCCTCCATCCCGGCGCCCGCATCATGTTCCGAACCCCCGCGCTGAAAGGACAAAGTCTCAGTCAAAGGACACAAACACTGCCAGCCAAGCCCTGCGAGGTCCTTCTCCAGTCAGATGCATCCATCGTATAAGGGAAGGAAGGGGGAAGAGCTCCCCGAGGCCGGCCCGGCGTAGAAACAGGTCGCGCTGGGCCTGTCTCATCGGGGAGGGCTTTCCGTTACTTTGTTGGGCTTCATTCTCCAACCAGCTGGCCAAAGTCCTGCTCCTGTCTGCATGAAGCTATATCGATGATCCTCCTTCTGTAGAACTGGCCACAACATCACTTGTGCCGTGAGTGTGAAAGTACTGTGCATCTGGTCGACTACATACACCCGCGGTGCTAGGGCCAGCCAGCGGCAAGGTTGGTGGGATGAAGTCCCAGCACCAAGAGCGAGCGAGACAAAAAAGAAAATGCAAGCCCGCCGCATGTAGCGCTGGCCACAAAGAAAAACACCCCACGATCACGTTTACGTACATACATGTTCGTACAGCCTCGTTAGCAATCATTCCCGCCCGTGCCTGGTTTCTCTTCTCTCCCCCGCTGCGTTTCGTAGACGGCCTCCGGGAACCCCGTCTCTCCCCTACAGATATAGGCGCCCGCGTGCTCTAAATATAATCGGCCTCGGCCTTGTCAAGGGTTTCCAGTTAGGAAAAAGAAGCAAACAAACAAAAAGGGAACAAAAACAAAGGATATGAAACTGTCAAGAAGGAAACGTAGATGGTGACTCCACGAAGCCAACTCAGCCGCCCGCGTGTTAGAGCGGCGTCGGCCGCACGCGGGGGCGGCGGTGACTTTCGTTTGCCTGTTGTGGGGGACGTATGCACAGTCGTTGTGAGACTGGATCTCTCGGTTGGCGAGTTTCATTGTGGTTGGGGGAGAGGATATAATGATTTTACTATTTTGTCAAATTGGAAATATATATATATATACATATATTAGGGGGGGGGAGGGACGACAGCAATGTTATCTTGGGGCTTTGCATATAACATTCTGATTGATTACATTTTGAGGAGGAAGTGGATCTTCCCGTAAACAAATGAACCAACAACCTAGCGGGTCGACACACTCCCTCCAGACGGCCATCATCTGGGCGGAAACAGCCGGACGGAAGTGTCATGTTCGAGAGATAATACAACGGTCGGTACAATCTCGGGGGCTTTTCTCCGTTGTTCTATGTGTCTCTAGAAGGGGGCGTATGCAGTAACAAGGAGGAGACAGAGGCCACAAACAGTGGCTTGGGAATTATCCTATATAAGCGCTTTACTCGCCCGAAATATATATAACACTGCTAGCGAGGACGGTATATGGGTCTTTGTCCGACGGTAGTGGATTCGTATAAGAGGGTAGTAGAGGCCGGCACGGGAGTCAACAGCGAAGCTCGGTATTGGGGTTGCGGGGGTGGTGGAATATAAATAGATTGGTCATTATAGTAGGTATATTGCAGCCGATATGGCTTCTCCATGCAAGAGACTATACTTGGTCAAAGTCAGGAGGTGGACGGTCAGGCAGACAAGCGATGCAAACGCGCGAAATGTTCGCTCACCAGGGCTGTACAAGTGTTGGTAACACAGCATCTCTAGCTCAGTCTGACTCCGTTACTTGGCAAACAAAGCGGGATTCCCGCGGGATCCTTAAAATTCAAGCCGGAAGACACTTGTAAACGAAAGAGAAAAGAAAGACGAAAGTCGGGTGGCAGCCTGGTAAGGAAGCTGTGCAAAGCGGCGTGGCATAGTGGTCAACACGCCCCCCCCCCCCTCTTCTCTCTCTCTCCCCTGGTGAAATGGATGACGTTTTTTCTTTTTTTTGAGGGGGGGGGGCCGGGTTCTTGAGCGTTTAAGCTCAGCTTATTGGTCCCCATGGGAATTGCAATTACACTCGACATACAGTACTGTATGTACTCTACGAGTTTGGCCGGCAATGTTTGTCTCTGTTTACCCTTTTGTTTTTCCGTTTCCTCTTTTCTTTCACAATCTTTCCCGTTTCCGACGTGGCTCAGCAGTCAGAAGATCATTCTCTAAAGTAGAAGGGTGGCATTTCTTTTTGATGGCATGGACTGGGCCGGACTGGACGTGGCTGGACTCACCTTCATTGCACTTTTGGTGTATGCGGTGCAGCCTTCATATACGCAGGGTAAGATCGAAGGATGGAAGAGTGGATATCTGTTGATGCCTACAAATCAGCTACACAAGAGGGGAAAACCCCTCTTCTGATCCAGAGCTTGGAAGTTCACCATCGTCAGGGTCTGGTGCCTCTGGTGGTTGCACACGGCCTGACTCCCCGACAATCTCGAGCTTTCGTTATTGGACGGAACGGAGAGCGGAAAAGACAGCACAGACCTGGTAACGAGCCAAAGAAGCTAGGTGTCCGTCGGTGAGCGCTAGTCGTATGGAGGTGTGTGTACAGTAGGTGTGTGCGTGCATCTGTCGGCCAGTTGTCTCTGCGTTTGCCCGACTTTTGAATGGACTCGTAGATGCACAATGGCACATCCGTCATGGCCAAAACTGGGCTCGTACATTTGCAATTTACGGGGCAACTGAATTTGGGGCCCGGACTGTTTGTCCATCCAATGCCTAAGGAATCAAATGCCTGCACCTGTTGGCTCTGTTTGCTCATGCACGAGGGTAGTAGCTGTAGGAGCAAAAAGGTAGACATTACATATGCACATTAGAGCCAACAAGGAATGATCACACGAAGTGGAAGGCTGTTGGGGATGATGATATATTACAGAAAAGAAGATTTGGAAAAGAAAAAGGTTGCGTGCCCCCGGTGTGATAACAGACGAGACTGATAAAGGATGTCGTTGAATGACCGCTTTATCACGGTATCACGGTATCACGGGTCGCAATATCATTATCGTCGCTCTCAGAAAAGTCGGTAAGGTGGGGGACGATTGGGGGGACGGGGTTTCCTTGTGAGTGGTCCATAAAACACACGTCCAGAGTGGAAACGTGATATATAGATGTGGAGTCTATTGCGAATATGCCCGCCGGGGCCAAGGCGGAAGGTTGAGGAGGAAGATCATATGGAGACCTGATAAAGAGGGCTCCAGGAGCTTGATAAAGGAATTTGTAACGGTAGATAAGCCGGCGCTTTAGCGAGTCACGGAGATGGAATCGATATTTTCGGCGGGACTGAGAAGAAGACGATGTGTTGTCTGTTTGCTCAAGATGATGTGGGGAGTGGGTTGTGACCCTAACTTTGCTCAGATGTGCATAAACGAGAATGGTTTTACACAGCTCCAGCAGCATCACCCCGCACCTTCCGTTCCTTCAAATTGACTCCTTCTCTGGCATTTCTAGTTTCTCGGGGAAGCTTCCACGGCGAGCTATATTTAGTGCCCCTTCCTAAAATGAAGGAGAATTGCATTTAGTTCGGGGCCGGGGTTGACTCGGGCACTAACTATCACAGAAGGTGCGACCGACGAGGACGGCGGAAGGAGACACAACCCCGGGACTTGATATCTGGACAACTGCGTCGGGCACGGGGCATAAATGTGTAAGTCCGGTACGCGTTGCCGTATATACTGTACATACATAGTCTGTGCAAACTTGCCCAGTTGGTAACGAAACGGAGGTGTGTGCTTTGCTCAAGAGAAAAAGAAAAGCAAACAAATCCCCGGATAACCCAAATCGGAGCAGACGTGCGTCGACCAGACCAGCGGTGGCCTTGCATTTGTTCAAGCCGGGAACGAACACACAAGGCCGACTGGGCAAGAGCGGGGGTCCATGGGGGAACTATGACCAGCGCGGCGGCTCCTTGCCAAAATGAGCGGGCGTCAGTGCAAGCAATTACTACATACATTGGCCTACTATATCACATATACTGTACAGCACATATACAGCACATATTTCGAATGTGCGTCTCCTCATATGGAAATGGTGTCAGTCTGCATTTTCGCTGAATCACCGACTAATACCACCGCCGGACTTTGTTTGCTTATTCGCCGTGTCTCCATTTTATCGGCGATGATGATGGCCCTATGTATACATAAACCCCATGGACTTACTTACACTCTTGCCGTGCATTACAATGCCGATGAGCTGTGTACATCCTGCAGGTTGATGGAGCGGGCCAGCCGCCGAGGGCCATGAAGTTGTTTGAATGGACTAGCCACGATGTGCGTGCTCAAGTTGTTCCACCGCTTCGCCCGTCGGTGGTAGCGGTGGAAGGATCGAAATCCTTCCAAGAGAGGCCACACTTATGTGCATATAATGGCTCAGGCCAGCTAGATGGTTACGTTATGATAAGGGCCCGTCTTCGGTGGATCATGCGTTTTCCTTCTTTTCCAGCAAGCCCCTTCCGCACTATCTGGCCACGCCGCCGCCGTCCGCCGGTTGGGATGTCTCAAATCTAGAGCCGCCCGCACTTTGGAAATCCCAGCACCCTATGAAGGAACAACGACGGTATTTCCATCCAGGACGTCTCGATACCTGACATGGTGCCCCAACCATACTTCATCGTCCGCTTGTTGTTGGTTGTGTCGGACACGCATGGACAGTAAATCGAAAGCTCTTACGCCAAGCTTTGACACAAAAGCCGCGTGACACAGAGGTACAAATAGGTACTGTACATACTTCGTGAGCCGTTGCAACTGTAGAAAGTGCTCCATTACGTTGGCCGAAAAAAGAGCATGAGCGCAAAGAAAGAATATCCACGGAGGCAGAATAACGGAGCAAGCCCTGGACAAGAAAAATACAATGATCGAGTTGCAACTTGGCATGGAAAAAAGTGAAAAGGGACCTCTAAATCTGCAGTAGCGCGACCCTCTTTTTGGCTGTAGCCTTGCCACGATGCTTCAAATGTTACTCTATCCTTCTATCATGTCGTAGCCACAGCTGCTGTCTGCTGCTCGTCCAATTGGACCGAGCCTGGCCTATTATTTTTAGACCAAGTTTGCAAGCCTAGTACCGTTCTGGTGGTGACAGTTCTACATGTCACCATGGATGTACGATAAGGCACACCGCGCAACTAGCACCGACTCGGGAGAGCGTGTAAGTGTGCGTTTGCACCGAGCGAACAGCCGCCAAAGCCGACATCCGTCAGTTCTGCTTGCACCTGCTTGGATTGTATTTTTTTTCCCTCTCATCGGGACCCGTAAGTATGTGTGATTCGTAGACGCTCACCTCTCATTTCAGCTAACCTGGGAATGAGGGGAACAAGGTGAGCCAGACTACACGTCGGCCTCGCCCTATTCGGGATTGTCCTTACTATCATGTCCTTTTGCCAGTTGCTGTAGAGCTGACTTCCACAACTGGTTACGTTCAGTCCCACTACTAGCCATAGTTCATTCCCACTAATGCTGTTGGTTGTGCAAGAGCCTGATCGAGTGCTACGAACAATATTACTGTGGGACCTCTCACAAATGCAGGCTAAGTATTTTGAGGTCAGAAATGCCACGATGCAACTAAAGCCTCTTCCGCCAAAACTGTGCAGCTTGAACTATATCCCTCTTGCATCCGGAATCCTGAGATAATACTACACAGTCCTCCACCCGCCCACCTTTGGCGATATGAAGTGGCAATGGCGCTTACTTGGTAAAACTTTGCAATGGCCAGGACTGGATAACGAGAGAATAAAATACCAAATAAAACCTCTCATCTTGTGACCAAATAAGACTGGATCCCCACGGCTGGGTTGGTCCCAGTTACAGTTCGACATCACAGCTGTTGGACGGCTGGTGCTCCATCCGGTGCATTTATCTGGTTCCGTCTCCAGTTATCTGTCTTCCTATATTACACGTTATTAGATATGATTCGCGCACCCTATAATAATCATATCAATCAAACGTGCGACCTTTTTTTTTTCTTTTTTTTTTGGTCCCTTGTGGCCGGTGATTCCATCATCTTTCCTTTCCTTTCCGGTCTCCCAATGCCCATTGCCGCCCAATACAGAAACAGATCATGTCCTGATTCCCACCAAGCTTCTTGTGTGTAGTAAGCCTGAGAAACCGAAGATGATATCTCACATATACGACAGTGTATCCGTTGCTGTACTAGCATGTCGCTAACTCGCTACCATGGTGGTTAACAATTCAGTATTTAATGCGGGATTCCAACTATGCCAACCGATGTGTGTGTGGTCGGGCGGACCTCCTCTCCTGTCGCAACCTCATCTTTCGGTGTCTGATTCCTCGCGTTTCTAATTCGGCTGACCATGGCCCGGCTAATTTACACACCGCAAATTTCTGCTCCTGTGACCGTTAAGGACGAGCTATTGGACGGCCCATCAAGCGTGGTCCGGGGCCCGGATTTTGCTTTCCTTTTTCTTCATTCTTCTGCGGGCGGCAACTGAGAACAGACTCCGCTCTTTGGTTCAATATGGCGGTGAGAACGAGGCTCGGAGAATGAAATGTGAGGAAGGTGATCGGCCCATCTCTGGGTTAGACAAGCACATGGTCTGGTGGGACCGGAGCAAACTAGTCGGGCGGGCCAGAGAGTTGGAGCCCGAAGAAGGAAGTTTAAGAAGAAAAAACCGGCCCAGAAGAAAGGGGGGGGGGGGGGGGGGGGNAAATAAAATGGCCCAATCCCAAATGGAAGAACAGGTTATAACATGCCTAATTATCGGGCTAGTTTAGGGGATTAGGGGAGACGCACAAAAAAAGGGGATCCGCTCCTCTTGGTACGAAAGTAATGTTCCGGGGAAGGCTTCCGCATCGTCAAGTTTTTGCCACTCATATATTCCTTGGCCCCCTTTTTGGTGCAAGCAAGAGATGATCGCTGACAAGGGATTCAGAAACCGGTAGGTGATAGTTTGAGCTTGTAGGCAAGTACTCGTATGCTATGCAACTTGTGGTAAAGTGCATACATGTACGGAGCACCGGTTGTAAGGGAAATTCTTGGGGTTTGGTGAATTATTTCCACTCGCCTCTCCTCCAAGAAGTTCCCGCTTTTCCAAGTGATAGATATAAACGGACCAGTGTGCGGGTAACAGGGAATTTCGTGGACACGAGACGGAACTGTACCTTCCGTGACTATTAGGTTTTGTGAGCTGGAAGGACGGAAATGCGTCTGTCACGTGACCTAGGCTGAGAGCCTGGTCCTGGCTAGCCTATAAATACCGGACTTCTATCCATTTCTAGTCTAGCTCTTTTCTTCCTCTTATATCTAACTTTTTCCTATTAATGCTTACATCAAATTCTATTAACTTATTCATCTTTATTCTTCGGCCCCGTCAATAGATTATAAGACTAAATAACTAACTAAGATAGATAGTTTTTTTTAGTACTTCTTTTTTTTAGTTTAATTATTTTTTTTTTCTTCTTCTATTTACTATAAGTTAATCCTTAATTTATGAAGCTATTAGTGAAGCGATAATTATAAACTAATAATAAATCCTAGCGATAATCGTCGCTTAACCCGTAGTAATTATCGCCGTCTAGCCGCTCTAAACGTAGCTACTAACTTAGTTATCTAATAATAATAACCTTCATAAGTAACTACTCCGTCAGCATTAACGGAATTCTCGCGTTCCCCCTCTCCCGTCTCTAACTCTAAGTTGAGATTTATTACTAACTCTAAATATTAATAACTTTAATTAGCTCCTAATAATAATTTTACTCCTTCCTCGTCTACCCCGATTTTTCCCAGTCTTTTACGTGCCCCTCTAGTAGTACCTACTATAATATATCGACCTCCTTCCGTTCCTATATTATCTTCTTCTTTATATTTAGTCGTTATAGAAGATTTTATCCCATTACCTATAATAACTAATACTAACTAGGTAATTAACCTCTCTAAATAGAAGTAGACGCTTAATTAGTAGTACTAGTTAATAGATAGCCGTATATAGCGTACGTAGGCCCTATCCTTCCGTACCGTAATTATCCGCATAGGTTTAAAGCCTAATAATTTCGGTTATCTTAATAAGTAAAATAATCTACTCGTAAGAGGTAAAATACTAAAGAATACTACTAGTATTATAAAATAAATTATAGTTAATAGTATAAGTATTTCTAATATTTAGAATAAGCTATCTAATCGCTTTAACTATAATAGTTAGAAGACTAAGTTTTAAGTATTAGAAGATCTATTAGACGTAAGTACCTATACTATAAAGCGAGGTGAGAAATTCGTTACTTTTCTCTCGCGCTTCGATTATAAGTAACTAAAAGTTTAACGTTATAGGGCCGATGTTACGGATAATATTAGGACCGTCCTACTACTAATAGTAGCGAAGGATGCCTTTAATACTAAGACGTAAGTTACTACACGTATTACGGTATAGTTAGGTAGGATATTAGACGAGCTTTATAAATAGCTAGTGTAGCTATTCTAGGAACGTAAGAGAGTTACCTAGGACGTAAAGAAGCTAGATAGACGATCTAATTCTAAGTTCGATAATAATAAGCCTAGTTCGAGCGATAAGAAGGATAATAATAATAATAATAATAGTAATACTCGTAACGGTAGTACTAGTTAGAGTAACTAGAGGAATAAGCCTAGTCTATAACCGATAATCCGATATAAGTACTATAACCGCCTTAGTTATAAGGAGCGTAATTATCGAATTAAAGCTCGTGAATAGTAATAACCGTAATAGTAGAAGTCTTCTACTACTTACGGTAAGGTAAACGTAAGCGCGAGTGCTACTAGTTATAAGAGAGTAGTAAGCGCTATAATATTAACTAATAATATATTTAAAAGACGGCGAAAGACTATTAGTAAGTCTTCCCCTTCTTCTTTTCCTATTAATACTATTAAATATTTTAAAGAAGAAGTAATCGGTTATAACCTATTTACCTATTTATTATATTATTCGAGAATAGATTAGCTATTTAATATAGGTGCTTCTATATATTCTATTAATAATAAACGTTAGTTTAAATAAGGAACCGTTTAAGAGACCCGTATACGTATAACTATAGGTAGAGGACCTATTTATATTACGAAGCGTAGAAACGTCGTAATTAATATTAAGACTTTATCGGGTATTATTTCTATACGTATTAAAGATATATTACTAATAATAATATTTCTAATTTATATTTTTAGTAGCGAGGTTCTATATCGTAATAGAAGTAAGATCCTAAGTAATAGTATCTTTAATACGGAAGATATCCTAATTTCTGAAATCGATATAGAAAATAGAGGCTTCTTTATAAAAGTTATAACTTCCGGTAAGCCTATTATACGGAAGCCCGTATATACGCCTATTATCCGTAATGATATTATACGGAAGCCCGTATATACGCCTATTATCCGTAATAATATTATATAGAAGCCCGTATATACGCCTATTATCCGTAATAATATTATACGGAAGCCCGTATATGCGCCTATTATCTATAATAATATTATACGGAAGCCCGTATATACGCCTATTATCCGTAATAATATTATACGTTTTAATAGATAGAACGACGTTAACCGGTACCTAAAAGCTTCGCGTAAGCATTAAGTATACGTTAACGCTTACGCCTAATATATAAACGACTAGGATATCTAAGTACCGAGGTTCTCCTAAAGATACTATAGTCTATTAAAGGAGTATTAGTAGATAAGTCGAGGGTAAAAGCGTATATTAACGACTTAGGCCTATATAAGGCGTACGAGATCTCGAAAATCTCGAAGTTTAGGCTAAAAGATAAGCGAACGAGGGCTAAACGTATTAGATAGGTATTATATTACGACGTAGCTAAGATATCGGTATAAACTATTAATAGTAAACGATACTTTCTAGTTATTATAGATAACTATTCTAAGATAAAGTTTATCTATATCTTAGATAGAAAGTCGAAAGCTAGTAATAAAATTAAGAGTATAATTTAGTATATAATAAATATAACTAACTCTATTCCGGAGTTAATTATTATAGATAACGGGACGGACGTATAGATTCGTATAATTACTAAGTTTACGAATAGAATTAGTTCGAAAGTCGACCCCTCCCTAGTATATAGCTATATATATAATAGTAGTACTAAACGTGCTATAAAGGAACTAGTAATTCGAGTAAAGGTAACTATAATATAGCAAAATATTCTAATATATCTATAGGGATATATTTTAGAAGCCGTTATATAACTTATTAATATAACGGTTAATACTTACGGTTCGAGTCCTACGGAGCGCTAGTAGGCCTAGATACCGGTAGATAAGACGCGAGACTTCTACCTAAATATTACTTATTTAAGAACCTTAGGCTCCCGTATTATTATCTACGTACCGGCTAAAGTCCGTATACGAATAGATACTGATTTACTAGGTAAATTTACTCTATAAGGAGAGTTTAGCTTATTAGTTAGTTACTAAGGCATATATTTATATAAAGTGTAGGTGCCTAAGTTCCGAAAAGTCTAGATTTCGTCTAATATAAGAATCCTAGAAGACCTAGAGGAATAGCTATCTAATATATTAAAATCGTAGCCTAAGGGAACCTTCGCTAAGAAGAAGACCACTCGCCTCATCACCTAGAATAGTAACCGAGTAGACTTTAACGACCTAGTTATTAAGACTAAGCCCGATAATTTAGTATAGCGACTTACTATAAACCATAATACTAGCCTAAATGCTATCGACTTAATAAGTTCGGACTAACTACTTATTAATAAATATAATAATTAGTCCGATATTAAACCTACTAAAGCTAACGAGGTAATTAAAGCTAGTTTTCGTAACCTAATAATAATAACGTTAGCTCTAAGGGGCGTTAATACTAATAAATAGTTATTAGCTAGTATTACGGAACTCATAAATATATTCGACCGTAGAGTATTTAAATTTATTAAGTTAGTACCTTCTCGATATAGACTAATATTAGCTAAATAGGTACTAAAGTCTAAATTTAATTAGAATAGATAAATCGTTAAACGAAAAGTACGTATTATAGCCCGTAGTTTCCTCTAACGTAAAGGCTTCGACTACTAAGAGACGTTTATAGCTACGTCTTATATAGCGACTTAGAGAGTTATACTAGCTATTACTACTAAGGAACATCTAGTAGTTCGTTAATTAGATATTATAGCGGCGTTTCTATACGGACTCCTAAAAGAGGAGGTATATATGAAATAATATAAAGGAATAGTTTAATTAATATACGAAATTAGACGATATAATCCGGACTTCGTCCGGAAATTAGGTTAGATAGAGAAGTCGTTTATCCGTCTAAGACGAGCATTATATAGTCTTAAGTAAGCTAGCCGATAATAGTAATTAAGACTATATAATATACTATTAAGTATAGGCTTCGTCCGACTATAGACTAATAAAGTATCGTTCTACTAGGAGAAGGATAATATAATTCTAGTTACTTATATCGATAATATCCTATACTTTAGTTAGAAAGAGTATATGTTATTTGATTTTAAATATAAATTATAACATCATCTAAAAGTAGAGCTTATAGGCCAGCCATAGTAGTTACTAGGAGTAGCAATCGGAATCGAATTTAACTTTTATTCCCTATACTAATAGTAATACGCTAAATCGGTTATAGTAAATACTAGATTTAATATTCTAGCTACTCGACCGGTATCTATACCGATATCCGGAATAGACTTAGTTACTTTAGATGGCGAGAGGCTCTCTACTACTAATATAGAGAAGTATCGCTTATTAATCGGTTAACTTATTTACATAACTATAATAATAAGACCTAACTTAGCCTTCTCGGTTTATTACTATACCGTATTCACCGATTCCTCTATAAAAGCTTTATTTATATCACTAAGACGAATTATTAGATACCTATCGGTAACCGTAAGTCTATCTCTAAGATATTAGAAACTATCTAAGCCGGATAGATTACCCGTATCAGTAGTTAGATTCTTAGACGCTAGCTATAATATAATACTAGGTAGTAGGTCTATTATAGGATAGGTCTTACTAATTTAAGGAGGCCCGGTCGCCTAGGTAAGCCGGAAGTAAGTAGTTATCGCGTAGTCTACCGTTAAGGCGGAATATATAGCGGCAAATATAGTAATAAAAGAAGCACTCTAGCTTCGAAATTTCCTTAAAGAAATTAGAAGAAGCTACTAAATCCGACTACGAGTAGATAACGCCGGTGCTTTAAAGCTAATTAACAACCCGCGCTTTCACGATAAAAGCAAACATATTCATCCGAAATTTTATTTAATTCGTAAATTAGTTCGCTTAAAGCTTTTATTAGTTGAATACGTCCCTAACACTAAATAGGTAGCTAATATCTTAATTAAGCCGCTTAGTTTCTAGCTCTTTAACCGATTCCGAAGTGCTCTAATAATTTAAGGTATATTATTTTTTTTTCCTTCTTATTCTAAAGGTTTTTAGGTTTAATATATTTCTTCTTTTCGCTTCCTATACTAAAGTTTTTCCTTCTATCTTATATTTCTCTAATAATTAAGATTTTCTTCCTATATTATTTGTTCCGAGGGGCGTATCGTTAGTTAGTAACGTATTTACGTCCGAGGGGCGTGTAAGCTAGAAGGACGGAAATGCGTCTGTCACGTGACCTAGGCTAAGAGCCTGGTCCTGGCTAGCCTATAAATACCGGACTTCTATCCATTTCTAGTCTAGCTCTTTTCTTCCTCTTACATCCAACTTTTTCCTATCAATGCTTACATCAAATTCCATCAACTTATTCATCTTCATTCTTCGGCCCCGTCAACAGGTTTAGGGTCGTTGGGGTTCGGGTTGGGGTCGGAGAACGTTGAATCGGCATTCCATCGAATGCCTGTGTACTTCCCTATGTACAGTACAGTACTGTCTTCTACTTGGCCAATGTACCTGGTGTTGGTTGATATTGCGTTGGCGACTCGTTAAATGCATCTTTTTTTTTCTGTATTCAATTATCCATCATAGAACATTCCACACTTAGTGCCAGTGTTCTAACCCACTTTCTGTGTTCTAACCTGCTTCTATATATTCAAAAACGGAAGCTGCGATAAACCTAAGTTTTCTTGATCAGGTGACGACAGTTAAATCCAACGACATCTCATAAGATGGACTCTGAGTTAACCTGAATCTCTCTCTCTCTATGAGTAAAATTGCCAGTTGATATTAGAAGGGAGAGTTTCGTTTTCTGTGCCGGCCCTCTTGGGACCCATCCCATTCATCGGCATCGGCGCCAGCAAGAAAAAAAAAAAAAGCACGCACCAAGCGATCCAGCCTGGCCGGGTGGAGCTCCCCCACCTATATCAAGCAAGCTTCTAAGGAGCGCATCAGCACGACATGCAGGCGAAAAAGAAAGCCTCAAAGCCGACAGGGTCAAGGTTGCGAGAGGATGGAGGTTCCGGTTTTCCAGCCTGCTCCCCACCACACCAATTCATCCTGGGATTGTTTGATTCCATATATTTTTGCTGAGTGAGGGAATCCTCGAGTCCAGTTTATTTTCTGCCTCTCCTTCGCTTGCTCTCTTATCGTAACGCTAATTTGCCCTTCAGGCATTTCCCGAAGGATTCACAAGAGTTCTTCCACGTGGCGGAGGGTATCTGAGCATCTGTGCGTATGACCTTACCTGCAGTTGTGCGCTTGTTATAGCAATCAAATCCTTATGTGTGTACTGTATGGGCATGCAGACATGTCCTAAATTTTGGTGAAGACGGGTACGATCCGGATGAGGGTACGTACATTGACAGCCGAAGTTAGTCGCGCACAGTACTCGGTGCTATATATAAGAAAAGAAAAGGATCTATTAAGAGTATGGTGGGATTCAAACAACGAGACGACGAAAGAGTTGGAAGGTAGAGGATGCCACTGGACCATGGTACGAGCAGCACGTCTAGAGGTCACTTGGGCTGACGGGTAAAAAAAAACAGAAACGGCTCGCAACGGAAGGGGACTTGTCGACCCAGGGAATGGGTGACTGAGTCTGAGTATCTAATGCACGTACCAACACTGGGGGACCCGACGCTTCGGAAGTGATGTCTGAAAAGGGAAAGGGGGGTATGTGGAAATGTAAAAGAGGAGACGAGACGAGGTGACAGAATTTTACTGGAGCCAGGACACCGGGCTCCCATGTCCTCCTCTTGCTCCGTTGTCTAACTCACCCGTTGTTCCTCGTCTTGCTGCATAAGGCATTCTCGTACGAGTGCATGTACAGTACAGTACTGTAGTGTACAAAGAGTTATGCTCATAAAAGCGTAATTCTTCTTCCTCCATGCCTGACTGAAGACCGAAAACCCAGAGTGGAAGAGAGGGAAAAAAGGGGAGAGACGCCTTGCCCTGGAAGTTAACAGAGAAAAGCTTCGACGTACCAACTGATTACGAGTCCTGCAGTTGCTACGTGGATGTTTACGTATACATGCCGTAAAAGTTATGATACAGCTGGTTGGAGCGCATTCAAAGGTTGATTGCGTTCATGCTCCGAAGGGGCTGATTTGCATGCTTATACAGTACAAGGTCCTAGGGGGTTTCTGGACATGATTTTGCGGCCCGAGGAATGAACAGTAAGTAAGATCCCAGGTGCATCAACACACAGGGCGGGACATAACAGCTGTTCACGTATAGTATGTACAGTACTCATTGGAGTATGGTGAAAGGAGAGAAACGAGGTGTAGATCCAAAACTCTCCAAAACCCGAAATCACGCTTTATTGCAGGAGCCCGGGTGCATGAAACCATGTGCAGGTGTACTGTATAAACTACCCAAGACAGTTCGGGCTTCGGACGAACCTTGTATTCATAATCGACAAACCTACAGTTTATACATAGTGCATTCAGCACAGAGCATGTACTGTATATTTCACTCACAACCTCAAGAGTTAATGCAGACAATACAGCTAATAGAGCTGAGGAAAGCACCCCCCTCCGAAAATGATTTATAATTGACGATTTTGTATGCACCATGCACATAATCTGTGCTTGCAGCCAGCAAAGGCCCGCCAGACTGGGACAAACCCTTGATCAGTCATATGTACGTCATGCAGTTGTAATTGCGTGCGAAATAACAAACGACTAGTTCGGGGAGTTTGCGTTCTTGACATAGTTAGACATAGCGAGAGGCGTACGCTGGCATGGCAGCCATGTCAGTCAGAACTGGGCACAAATGCATATATCAGTCTGATGTTCAGTCTCGATGCCTCAGTACCTTACTAGTGGTACATAGGTAAAATACTGTATAGGACAAGCATTGGAGTGGCTGGTGGCGGCGGCCGGTGGCTGGGAACGACCGGATCAACTCGAATCAGGCCAGGAGACATGGTGGATGATAGCCGAGAGACTAGCAGGTACGAACGATATTTGATTTTTCTTTACCCCTGAGGCTTTTGGAACGAACCCGAGAATCCGGGACGTTGGGGAGGGGGGGGGGGAGGAAATAACCTCAATAAGATCTGGTGACTTTTTTTGGTTTCAAAAAACTATTGGAAACAGGAAGTGCTTAGAACTCCTACAACAGACAGATCCAGAACAACCCACGGCCCCGTTTGTGACGGAGAACACAAGCAGTAGTAGAAGGGTAGGTAATGTGACCACTTCCCAGCATCCATGTTTTCCCCTATCACACCTTCTGGTTGATTTTTTCCTTGTGAATTTTTCTCACCGCCAGAACATTGAGGGGAGCCGAGCAGGGTTCAGGGTTCAAAGGCAAATGGGTGGGTTTATCGGTGTATCAATGCGATGCCTAAGAGAAGCACAGATTTCGTCTTTGGCTTGCGGCTGGCAGCGTGTTTCGCCACCGTCGCTTGTGCCATGAGCTGTTTGAGGGGCGGGAGAGTGGAAGGGAAGAGGAGTGAATGGGATTGGACGGGAGGTCTTTCTTGAATAAGTCACACGGTATCGAAGAAAGGGAGAATCAAACATCTTGACCCAAACCCGAATGTGATAGCAACGGATTGTGGCAATCGGCGCACCCAGATATATTTTTCGTCTTGTCGCTGTCAGCAACCTTGAACCTGGCCTCATCTGGTGTCCGGAAGTGTATCCGGAGTACGCGGTGGCCTCTTCTTCTTTTTGGGTTTCCTCCTGTCCCAAACTACAGTACAGTACAGTACAGTTCAGTAAAGTCCCCGCGAATCACGAACATCTTGCGTTTTGATTTCCAAGAAACACGCGCCCCCTCTTTGTCGTTCACAATACTTGATCTCAACCTTTGTCCACTGATAACTTCGGAGTTTCTGGGCCGGATACGGTTCAGAAACAACGTGTACATCCGCTTCATATTTTCCTGTTGGATTGCATGCACATGCACGAGTAAGTATGTAAGTCACTAAGGGACTCCTGTGCGGGTTTCCGTGTCAAAAGGTACGACAGCCGCAGAGGTTGAGGTCAGAAGCCATATCCGAGACATTCCCCCAAGGCTGGGCGTGACAGCTCATAATATCTCCCGATTCTTCGTAGTGTGTCTCATCAGAGACATGTTGTCTCTGAATTGAATCTATCCGTCTTGGTAGAGAGGAACCCTCCGGAGGCCCGTAAAACTAGTTCCGTTTACCGATATGTGTAAGTGCATACACACATCAAGAGAAGTAACTCTTCCCAGACCGCAAATTGGGATGCTGAGGCAGATACGATGGGGATTACCGAGCACTGTGACCACAAAGGATCCTGTTAGTGGTATACTGGTATCATCCGATCTCGATTTTATATTGGCTCTGGCCGGCATCAAGAGCGTCTGCTATTAGTGGGGTTGATGGGGTAAAAGTTAGAGCGCACATACGACAGGCTGGCACTTACTTTCGTGATGCGGTGGGCACAGAGAACGTGCTTGCCCCTCAGTTCAGGGATTTGAGAAATCTGAGAATGGGCGGTGTGATGGCACACGTCATATTGTTTCGGCAAAAGCTTCCTGAGTCAGTCAGCCAGTCTGTCGTGCCGCTGGCGTTTTTATGGTCTCAGAAGATGAATGAGGTGAGGTGGACTATTTAACAGTTTGACGGGTGTATGAATGCATGAATGCATGCAATGAAGGTGCAGTAAACACAGATGGCATGCACATTGATCTGATAGAACAACTCATATATGTACAAATCCGAAGTCCGTAGTCTAAGATATCGCTAATGACCAAGGCCTTGGTCTTGAGTGTGGCGGCCAGAAAAAAGAGCCGGTATCAGAAGATTATGCTTTGCGTTGATACACGTGTAACCCCTAACTAGCGAAGAGGCTTCATCCATCTTGCGAGCTTTCAAATTTTCCCGATATCAACGCCTTGGTAAATTCTCGAGCCTGGGCTTTGGGGCCTATATTGTCTGGCAGCAAGGATCAAGCCTGAACGGAAATATTGGGTCTGACCGGATTTGGTGGGAGATCCAAGCACATTCCTAGTTTGGTTGTCCCAAGGTTGGATCACTGTCCGGATTGCGCTCCCTACCACTCTTTGCGTCTTTCCTATTCCCACAGATTCTTCAGATGAGAGGAGATATGGAATGGAAGCTTGTGTGCTTCGATTAGATTCAAAGACCCCAGTCGGAGGTGTGATGGGTCGAAAAAAGGCCTGCTGGAGGGCAAACCATCGGACAGATTTAATCGAAGGGAGAACATTCCAAATAAATCAAAGAAAATTCTCTGGGTTTCAATTTCGGGGAACGTTCAATGTCTTCCGCGGGGTCACAGAGCACACAAAGAGGATCGTGTCTCAGTGGTTGGTTACTCTGAACTGTCCTGATTTATCCCGGGCTTATCATCTGGCTTTCCCATCTCCACACCCCTTGATTGCTTCCAAAAAAGAAATAATATTATTTGAAAAAAAAAATCTAAACCCTCCTTTTCGTTCCCAAAAATGACGTCTTAGGCACAACGCCCGCACACAGAGATAATAGCCCACATTTCCCTCTTTGTTGCAATGGGCATTTGGCCCTACATACAACCCAACATGTGGCACACTAGCAACGGGGCTCGTCCGATTCGCTGGATCCATGGGTGGTGCTAAGTTTGAGGAAATAAACAGAGAGAAGAGTGGCGTTTCCTGGCTACCGCATCTACCACCCCACCGCGGAACATGAAGCCAAGCCCTTTTCTTCTTCTTCTTCTTCTTTTTTCTCTTGCAGCAAACCAGGTGGAAAATGTTATGGGAGCAGAAAATCTCCCCATGGCTACATAAACTGGAGAATCCTGATTGATTGTGTCTTACATGCCGGTAGACGGGAGTACTATACCCGGTGTCTGAACAGTACAGTACGTATGTGCTACGATTTCTTGAATCCTGTCGTGGACTCCAACCGCCGGCAGCACAGTATCACAGCCTCACTCTTTGTGATCGTGTAAGCTGGACTGCGTTCTCTCGCATATGTCGTATTAAAGGAGTTCATTTTCCCCTCGGGGAATCTCTCTCGGTGACTGACTCCGTATTGCATGTTTCCATCAGACCCGCACATCTGTGCCCTATGTATGTGACCTGGTGATCGACCAACCAGAGAAAGAAAAAAAACCGGCCGCACCTCTTTCCACCCCCGCTTTCTCTCTCCTCTCCACTCAAAGCACCGAGAGTCTCTGTCACAACAAAGACCTGTGCCCATACCGGGGAAGCCGCCACATCGGGTCGTGGGCTTTTTGGTCTTCTTGCGCTCCGTTGGGCGCCGAGTGAATCTGAGTTGGGCTGCTTGCAATCTATCCGGGACGTTGCCTGTGTGATCAATTTGTAATGTAAAAATAAAGTCTGTTGACCAACGTAATGTCTCCATTCACTTAGACGCCGCCGCCGTTTGCTTTGGCTTGGTTCATCCCGGTCTAGGGCCTCACCGCTGCTTGCTATCTGAGCGTAATGTTTTAATTGAAAGAGTCAACGTCATGACTTCTATATGCACGTGTCTGCATCTTACAGAGTGTGAGTGCTTGAGAAAACGGAATATGAATGCTGGTGATGCTTGTATTTCGCGTCAAGCCTGGCCAGCCTGCCCCAACAGAGTTGGTAAAGGCGGGGCGCGGTTTCCACCCATCTTGGAAGCAAACAAGAAACGACGTGGTCACTTGTGCAACTATCTCCAGACTACCACTACAATCCCTTCAAGTTGGCCATAGATGGGGGCTGCATGGGATTTTAGTCCTTTGGGCACACCGGCCCTGTCAACCGGCCCCACTAATACCGGCACGGGAACGACCCACTTATGTCGGTGCTTCGGTATACGACATGACACTATGACACTAACGGTTAAATGAAGAAGACGTTTCTATAGGTAAAGTGACATACTGTATGTACTGATTTCTGCTCTTCATGCATGCAACATCAAGTGCCTTGCTCCCCCCCTTGACTTATCGGATGTGTGTGAGAACTCCCGACTCGTAATCAAATCACTTCAGCCACTGAATTACTGGCGCAGAGAATGTGTTGGTTTCTCCACCATTACGATTCTGAATGGATGAGCACACCTATGATAACTTGGTGGTAAGTCCACGTTCCGTTCAAGCTGTACCACCATGCAACTATCCGAACCACACCCTCGCCGGCCCGCTTGCAGATGCTCGTTCATTTGGCCGCCCCGGCTAATGAACTGTCTGCTATCAGTGGGAGGTTCGCTGTTCATACCTCCATGACCAAGGCAAAGAAGAAAGTTTGTTTTTAGTTTTTTGAGCGGGGGAACGGGAGCCCAGTCCGCGGAACGTTGTCGGGCGCACATCGGCGGGAGATACCCAAAAAAAAAGAGACATTCGCAAACGACTCTTGTGACCCGCTTGTCCTCGTTGGGCTTCCAAGGCTTGATTTTTGGATCAGCTATCACGGTTTAGTATGTCCCCGGAAACCGTTCCGGGGGATCCTTCGCCGACAGATGAAAGCCTCACACCCGAAACAACGCCACTGTACTGTACTGTGTCTTGCATGGATGCCGATATATGTACTGTACTGTACAGTACTTCGAGCATCCTTCCATAGGTCACTTGCGAAGATGACCTGACATCCCCCTGAAGCACCTCGTTCGGCTCTGCCACAGGCTTTAGCGCCCTATCCTAACAATATTTTCTTTCTTGTTTGTCCCTCTGCTATTTTCTCGTGTCCCATAGTTCAGAGGTCTTGGAGTGGGGCGGCAGAGCAAACAGAGATCGCGGCGAATTTTTGGCCAGCGATCCTGGCCTCGGGGAATGAGGAGTGCATGACTAGCGAGACATCCTGTGCTCAAGGATGTTCCCTGTCCGATGGCTTACCGGCCTACCGCTCAACTGCCATCTTCCTGGCCTGCACCCCCCTATCTGTGATGAAGTGGTGATTCTGGTAAATTGGACCACTATCTTCGAAACAGACTTGGCTGGACTTCTTTCTTTGCTGGAGCTTCTCGAAAGCTTCTGGGAAACTTGGACTGTGATCTGTCAGTGCATATAGAACGTATACATCCGAGGAGCACCCTTGGAAGGCACCTGGTAGGGTATGTTCTGTGTGCTTGGTTCTCCTGCAACACCGCCGACGTAGCACGCCATTGAGGACACTCACATGCTGCAGGCTGCGGATATGCAGACCTGCGGTGTGCTCGGATGCTTGAATCCGTATGTCACTCTCACGCCCCAAAAGGTTCTTTCTGAGTTGTTGAAAACCGGTGGAATGCAACGTCCGGAGGAGAGTTGCAGATTTTCTAACTCTGTTTTCGGCTTTCATTTCAGTGGTCGGGTTTGCCTATCTACGTGAAGTTACACTTCCCAACCCACAGATCCGTTCCCAGAGCATGTGCAGTACCGTAACCGTGACCACTCTGGTTCAACTGTTTCAACCTCCGATCGGAAGAGGCGAAGGAAAACTCTCCCCGCTGCGTTCTTGGGGATCTCTCGTGATATCCAGGCACTTCTAGTGCGCGTATGAAGGGAAAGTACGGCAGAGCTATGCCTGTTCTAATTTGACGACCTCAGAACGACCTAAGAACACATTCTGTGACGAACGGCCAGTCAGCGTCAGTCCTGTGGGTCAACACCCGAGCCTACTCACTACACACACTGAGTAGATTTGTCGTGGAAGGCGGAGAGAGTGATCATATCGTGCACGACAGACATGCTCAACCGACATTTCCTCTTCCCTGGCCATGAATCGTCGGCGAAGTTGTGTTGCTGACTCCCACGAACACAGCGATCAGGGAAGACGTGAAAGTGTCGTTGAAGAGCTAAATTGTTCCGTGACTTCGAGAACGTTTTGGCCTAAGGTGGATTTTCTTCTTTTCATTCTTTCCTTTCGGATGTGGGTAGCCGATCCGCCTCTTTCCACCGCCTGCCATTTGTGTGAAGGGGCGGCGCCTGCTGTATTCAGTTTCCTTTTCTCCTGGAACGTCAGGTGCGACCGATTTTGTAGTCGGCATCTACGAACCGAGCACCTTCCAAACCTCATTCATAGGGACAGAAAAAGCCCTTGCCCTAATTCGACACACAAAATAAGTTTTATTCTAGTGAATATTACGGGCGAGTCTCCTTGTTTAATAATATGCTTCTCCTATATGAGTTTCTCATCTCCGTGGTGTCTCTGATCTCTCACCGAAGATATCATCAACTCAGCCATTTATGTATGCGCGTGCTATTTCCCCCGACAAGGGAAAATGCAGATAGCACTGGTCTCATATCAAGCGGCAAGGACGGGAAGCTCGAATCTCGCCTGATACCTACTGTGGTTGTCGTGCTTGAACAAACGCAGTGTCACTGGAGTGTGTCCTTTTTGGGGCGACAGCACGTATGGTACACAGATAAGATGCCGTTGCATACAAACCGTCAGAGCATTTGCTAATAGTCTCTTCAACTTGTTAGATACCACTTGCATTCGCATGAATCCTTATCTCTCAGTCACTCCACGGCCCTAAACGGCATGGATGGCTCCTCAGCTGTCCGTCCAACTGCAACTTCGACGTCCGGTAGCACAGCATTCTGCTATGTAACCGACCCGCCGAGAGAGTCCGTGATCAGCTTCCTGCTTTGCATCCAGAGGCCATTTGCATGAGGGTGAATGCAATGAATGAGAGGGAGGTGTGGAGAAAGAGACAAACACGGTGGCCCACCGAAAGCCAGTCGTATCCACCCGCGCTCATGTGTGTCTGTGTGCGTGTGTGTGTGATATGTGACTCAAGGTCACTCTGGTCCATTCATGGAGCAGCCGGGGCTTTTTACCTCTTTCGAATCTGTTCATGCAGTGCTGCACCATGCATGAACCAACCACGATATGGCCAATCCCAAGGTCATTGGAATGGCGGCAAAAATCACGGCCAAACATAGCGAGGAGATGGGGGTCGACAGGAACCTACTGGCCGGCTGGTTGCGGGTTACCGAGGCCTCCATCTCCTATATTGGGCATATTGGGCATATGACGGCTTCTGGCATGTTCCTACCGGAATCCTACTCCAACTCATACAAGGAAGCCCAAAGGAGATCCCTTCTTGAATAGAGATGGCTGAGGCTAGACACAGAGCCCAGCAGAGAAATGCCCACACCTACACCTCTACAGACATGTTCCTCCGGAAAGTCGTGTCTCAGTTACACCATATGGAGTCCGAGAGCCTTGGGCCTTGGCTGGCCGCTGCACCTTGTCTATATCTGCATGGCCACATAATCCCCGTGGGTGCTTGCATTGTGATACCGCTTGTTCTCTGTGTCTTCTTTAACATTGAATACCTGCTCATCCCACCCGAGCCCGCGTCAATTTGTGAGCTCTCACTTTTCTCTCCCACGCTCTTCGTGGCGAACATGTTGTTTACATCCCACTTGTCACTTCTCACCTCCGGCTAGGTATTCCTTGGCTCGATACTGGTATGCAACGGAACACTGAACAGCTATGCCCTGGACAAGGGCTCTGGCTTCCACCCTCCGCAATGAATGGCCGTTTGTTGGAGGAACTGACATGGGCTTACTGTCAGAATGCATCTCTTATCGATGCATACGGAACATCCAAAGTTCCCATTTTTATAAGAGATGTTAGGGCTCGGCTGTACGTCGTTTGGAGGTCTACGGAAACAATATCGACCCGAGAGGGCGCTTATCATGACATATGGGAGCGCTGTTTCCGGGACATATGGCTTCTCTCTGATTCCCATAAACATATGCCCAAAACTTATTGCTCAACGGTCCGCTCCGCCTTATAGGACTTCCCAAATCATATTATTTCCGCGCCCATTTCCTGGCCCTGCTGTAACGTGAGGGCCAATCCCACACCGGGCCGAGAGGAACTTGCTGCAACATGGTATTGCCGTCACTGCCACATTCCTGTTCTGCACAAAGAGGGATTTGGAATCACCTGTTCAAGAGCCCAATCTTCGGTTGGGGCTGTTAGGATCGGTCAAATGACCCGAGGTCCACGGGCAATTGCTGATATCCCGTGTCATATCATATTCCACTGGAAATGGAGCTGCAGCTGCAGATGTTTTTTCTTTTCTGGATACCCTCCACCCCACCACAGTCGGGCTAATGACTGGACTCATGGGGGTCTGGACTAGTTGATGTCAGGTTTCTGTGATCAACGTCTGAAATGAATGCATAAAGCGCAACTGCACTGATCTTCGTCTAGAGAACGGAAGATCACCCTCCATGATCTCCAATCCAAACTTGCCCCAGACGGGCTTCTAGGATGGTCAAATGTCAATCAGTGATGGCCAATGATTCGTGTTGACCACCCTCCATCTTTTCAATCCAGCCGCGGTTGTTCTTTTTTTTTCGGTGACAGCGAGAACGCTGGATGGCCACAACCACCCGACCTCCGCAAGGGCTGAAGGCCTGTTTGGTGGCTTTTCTCATGTTGGTCAATGAGTGGCATGGTCTTGACGCTATACAAGTTTCTGGTCTTAATTCATGCCCATACTGGATTTGGCAATCTCGGGGAGCTTCGGGTTGCCATGCTGGATCCTTTGGCCATCTCAGCACGAGTTTCTCTTCGGCGATCTGTGACATGGAGAGAACAAGGGCACCATCGTCTCCAACATTTCTGATGTGCTCCCCCCCCTGATTCGTAGGTCGATGCATTCTTGAGACCCGTTCTGCTTCAACACCATTGATTCAGTTGGCCAGCCGAAAAACGCAGAAAAAGGTAACAGCAGCATGCAAGATAACACGCTGTTCAAGGCTTCCGCCAACCACAGCGTGAACAGTGTTCGTCCTTGTGGATCTTGATTTTTGTAAGTTGTTCTGACATGCAGGCCATATGGTGGACCATCCAGAGCTTACCGTCTTCTCCGCAGGTTTCCGGACAAATTTGGGCTTGATCCTGGGTCTTTCTTCGACATACTCCTGTCTTGTCTTCTTGTCCGCGGCTCGACTCCCCACGGAAGCCCACATGCAGCAATGCCTGGTAAAAGAGTTGCAGATTTCCTCCGACCGTCTTTCGTCATTATTACGTAGTTGCTGCGGCTCCCTGCGACGTTGAGCAAGGTTTTTTCCTTCTTTTTCCAAGGAGCCGTCGACTGTCACAGGACTTTGCGAGAAGTGGCGTGGCAGTGACGGCAGTTGGAAGTCTGACTAGGTAAGCTGCGGGTACTGTTGTTTATTGATTGAACAGCAACTGATAGGTGGGAGGGATAGTTTGAATGCCGGTCGTGGGAAATGCAATGCTGGCTGGTTTCCGCCGGTGGACCCGACTTTTGCGTTCTCGTCTTCTTTTGGCTCGATGCTGTACGATACAAACCACGAATGCCTTAGCCTCAGGCGCACGCAGAGATCTACGGACACGGACGTGTATTATCCCTTTGCTATAGGCCCGTATATGCGGACGACTATAGATGTATAATCTTGAGACTACGAACTAACACTGCACCAGTGTGATGTTCGTCGCAGCTCAAGAACGCGGGGTGATAAAAGACAAAGCATCACTTCATGGAGAAGAGGCTAACCCCCTCTTTGGACTGGACACATGCTAATCTACGGGCACCACCGACAGACGAAGTATCGCTCTTGACTTCCAGCAGACCCCGAACGGCGAATCTAAGCCCCTTGAGGCCTACTCTGGTCCAAGAGTGAAGACATTCCGAAGGGTCTCGACTTCCTGGCCGGCTTGTTCCCTGGAAGCATTTGGGCGAACCAGGCCGTTTCTGGGCGCTCGCTCGCTGCAGTCCTGACTTCTCCACGAGCACCAAAATGCATCATCATTATGGCCGAGTCGTGTACTGTACTGTACACAGCGAACCGACTGAGGTCCCGGGGTTCGCTGTTCTCTGACCAGGGCCTCGCTGTGCACCCGGGGGGTTTGTTTTCTTCCTCTCCAATGTTCATGTTTCGACCCCTATCAAACACGCGTCCAGCCGGTCTGCTTGCATACAGTACGGAATAGGTTTCCCGTCGTTTCTCGCTGCAGGGAACTTGAACTGGATCCGGAACACTTGAAGTTGGGTTGATACCACAATGTGGGGATTCCATGCCACAGCCAAAACCGACAAAGAACCCACCGGCCTGTCTGATATTTGATATGTGAGCGTTAGGAGGGAATTGTGATATCTCATCTCCCCCCCTGGTCAGACTCGCACGGAGATTTGCCATGTCCGTATACTACACTCTTCCGGCGTGTCTCTACAGTACTGTACAGTACTATACAGTACAGTACTGACCTGGCAAGAAAAAAAAAAGGGTGTATGCACATGTGCAAACCTGCTGAAACGGCACACCTTCTCCGACGATCAGTGCTAGTTTGAAGATTCCTGGCTCTCTGTTCACAGGGTGCTGATGAACCTGAAAATGCCGAAAGGATGCACAGAATTGCTCCCACGCCTGTGCTGATGCCCTGGTCGTCCGTCCAGGCCAAACAGCCCGATTTGTTCACTTCAGGGTCAAAGCCAGGCCTGAACGGGAAAGATCCCCGGCACATTCATGCTCGTTTTGTCCAGGCGCCCGTTTCTTGGGTCAGGGTCAGGCTGTTCGTTTCCGAACCTTTGTTATTACTTCCTGCTCCAGAGCGTCTCTCTCTCTCTCTGCAACCGATGAAGAGGCTGCGAGCCGTCCATCGACGGCGAAGGGGAAATGAAAGCCTTGGAGAGCTGATAGGGAACTCCACCCACTCCAAAACAAAAACAAAAAGTCCATCTTGGCCTTTGGCTGGTCATCTCCTCGCCGCCTTGCCACCTCACTCCTTGAGCTTCCTTCCAGGGTTACCTCCCAATTCGGCGGTGACGTGGATGTCGTCTGGTCTGGCAGAGCGGTGAGGCCTCAGCCTTTCGTGTCTCAAAAGGTCCTTGTTGCTGTTGTTGCGGTGTCAGTGTGACCCTTTCCAGCCGTCCTCACACACAAAGCTCACACAAGCTCCGCGTGAGCCTAGAAGACCTGTGTCAGGAAAAGCAAAAGAAGACGAGACCGTGGACACCTCCGTGGTGGCTGCAAAGAACCGTCGTCAAACTGGCACTGGGGCCTGCGTTCGACATACGACATGTCCATACTGTACATACTAGCACGCCATGCTGTTAGATTTGTGGCCCGTCTCGGTGGCACAGCGCGGGCGTTTCCCGCGGCCGGACGTGGCTCGTCAGTTCCGCGAACGGGGACAACTGGGGTACGGGAAGCTTGCTTTTGTTGTACGCCTTCTTTCTTTTTCCTTGTTCTCTTCCCAAGCATCCCCCCCAGGAGCTGCCCGTGTTGATCGCAGAGGATTTGCGCAGCAAACGCGAAATCTGGTATTGGGAGTGCTGGTACCACCACAACTGTCACGTTGCAGGCAATAAGTTGAGATATATAGGTGAGAAGCCTCTGGTTCGTACTGTACATACATGTGCATGTGATACCGCCACATGCTGTTGGAGACGAACTGGCAAGTAATACGGGAGCATTGTCTTGACATTTCTCTTCTTTTGTTAAGGACAGGACACTCTGTGCACTTCTTTACGATTCCGTTCATATACGACTTGGACCTACAATACTGCTCTACTCTAGTACTCGCATATGGAGGCAGGGAGGTATATGAGCGCGTTTGCATACTGGTGTTGGTCGGCCAGCGTGAGCGTTTCCCCCTTTGACCAAGTGTAAGAATCGGACAAGGAAGTCCCGCGCACTCCCACATGAATATAATCTGGCGGGCTCGGACTTTGGCCCCAAATACTCACCCAGTCCGCCGAATCTTGCATACTGGATGCTTGGGTGGGGGGTGTTTCTTATCCCCCCCCCCATGGCGTCGTATCTGCGAACATGGTTCGATAAATGCTCACGGCCCTTGGAGAACAGGCGAACAGTTCCTTGTACTGGTTGTGTGAACAGGTCCTGCGACATTGCAAGGCCAAACACAGCTCTCGACCGCCCGGGATGGCTTCATCACTTGCATGGGTCCGCCAGTGAGTCCGCCAATCGAGCAGCTCCCCTATTTTTCTGTCAGTTTCTTGCTTGTTTCTTGAGACGTTGCCTTGCGTTGCTCATTCCTCCGGGACTTCTCTCGTGCGAGACAGACAGGGTACAGGAACGCCGCGTCGGGCCGACCTCCCACTTGCTGGGTCTCCACGTCTCTGTCACACGGCTCTGATGTATGTTTTTCTTTTTTCTCCAGTGTAGGATCGAATGATAACGGGCACACAGCACACATCGGCTTTTATGCGTTGTGTGTCAGTCAGTTAACCTACAGGGTCTTTTCTCTTTCTGTCGATATGCATGCAAGGAGATCCTCGCTCCTCAGCCTGCATTCAATAGACCGACCATCCTAACGGCCTATTTCAAGAATCCCAGCAAGTGGTGGACGTGGTTGCCGTGATATTGGACCATCTACCCCCAAACTCCCAGTCGGGTGAAATAGGTTGATGGTCCAGCAACGGAGAATGAGCAAGCAAAAGGAGAATCTCATTATTCTGGGAGGGACGTGGCCATCAGCCATGTTTACTGGAGTGTGTCCCTATTTCCACCAGCCCACCTGATTTCCCGATCTCCGTGCTACACCCACACACCCACCCACCCACACACACACACACACACACACACACACACACACACTTGAACACTAAGACACACCGATATACCCAAGGCTCCCTCTAAAACAATTCCCCCGGGTGCTCTCGCAGTTGTGCCTCTGTTTGCTTTCCGTTCCGCTCTGCTCCGTACAGTACGTCGTCGACAGGCCCGCTCTGCCCACCCCTTTTCGTACACCTGCGTATGCTGTGTGCGGTGAGTTGTCGTGCCTCCTCGCGCTCGTGGACGGTGAGGCCAACCGCTTTGCACACCGCCTATCCCACCCTGCTCCGGGGAAGCCGGAAAAGCAACAGAGGGTTGAAGTGTGAACTCCGCCGACGAAACACAGCATGATGCGGTCTGCGTGTGCGTGACATATTCCGTCTCTGTGTGTCTCCTTCTCGCATGCACACAAACGCGCACACACAGTCTCTTTTAGATATATATATATATATATATATATAAAGTGGGAGTGAGAGCGAGGGTGAGTGTGAGTGTGAGTGTTCTGTTACACGGCCCGGTGTGTACAGGAGAACCTGTTGTCACAGCCTGGAACAGCTCTTCCGACTTCCACAGCAGAAAGGCCGGCCACCTCATCTCCAAACCTCCCAGCGTGAGACACGGCTCTGTTGTTGAGATAGCAGGCCCTGCGTCCCGTGTGCTCCTGTCGGACCAAGAGCGTGGAGCACCCTTGAGCCCGTCAGAGAGAGGGATAGAGAGAGACAGAGACGGCACACAGGGGGGATGGGTGTACGCGGGGGGACGGCCGGCCAGACATCCCAAGCGCACTTACACGACCCTCCCCTTTCAAGGTCTCCTACCACCCCCCCCCCCCCCCCCCCCCNGGTTTGGCCTCGGCTTGTCACCTCCAGAATCTGACAGAACCACGGCGGTGTCAACCCATATCCCCTTCGCGCTTTCACTCTAACACACAGCCGCTGAGCCCCGACAAAGTCAGACACGGGCGGCATTTTCTGGTTTACTCGGAATTTCTGTCCCCCGTTCCTTTCTGACTTGCGACTACAGTACAGCTCTCTCCCACGATTAGAAATCCACGTCGTCTGCGCCCCCTAAGGCGTCGTCGCCCAGACGTAAATCCTGCCCCAACATTACCCATACCCACCCGGGGAAATCGACGACGAAATGGACGGCGACTTTGGTTTCTGCAACGCTAGCACCCCTCGTCGCTGCATGTGCGCCGATGGTTGGAGCTGTGCATACGGGCGGACCAACCAACCGGGGCCCTCGTTGAATCTTCATGGGGGCAGGAAAAAGGAAGCATAAACGGGACTGAAGGTCATGCATACACACACACACACACAATCACACACATACACCTTTCTCCCAGTCTCATCCGGAAAATCAAGACGCCGTTGACCCTTTTGCGCTCGGTTATAAAAAAGGAGAAGAGCGTGTGCACACGGCTGCACCTATGATGACAAGCGGCACTTACTTCATGACTTTGATGAATTTTTGTTGCGGTATCTGCGGTTGTTGGCTGTTGATTCTTGGTACCATCGGCCACTTCATCCCTTTTTTCGGGTGGCCGCCGACCCGGAAGGCCGGTATCGGTACGGCGACGGGATATGTGGGTCCGGACATCCTCCGGGCCGTTGTGAGCTCCGCACAAGGGAGGGTCCCGTGCCAAGTCGGATACAGCAAAAATACACGCCCAGCTTGAGGTTTCGGCAATCGTATGAGCAACAGCGGTACATTCGTATACAGAAATGGGCCCGCATAAGCTTGTAGTGGGAGGTCAATATAGAATCACGACGGGTAATGCGTGAATTTGGCAAACTCTATCTAAATGCAAAATGAAGGAATAAAAAAAAAGAGCAACTTCCTAGCTAGGGCATTGACAAAACATAAACTTGGGTATTCCAAAACACATCCCGACAGACAGACAACTCCAACTAAATCCAAAAGCTTATACAAAAAGGAAGAGAAAAAAAAACCCCCCTTTCGGGGAAGAGAATATAGTGATGGGATGGGGACCCAAAGCCAAGGAGGGAGAGACGCTTGGGGGGCAACGACGCTCAGTCATCCTGAAATCCAGAAACAACATCATTCTTGTGAATATTGTCAATCATCTCGTGATACTCCTGGTCGGCCTTTCTCGCTAGTTCTTGCACTTCACCGAACAGGCCCCGGTGTCCCGACGCGAGGCATCGGGCCATGTCGTCGGTGTACCGAATCTTGCACGTGCAGCGCGACGGCGTGCCGCCAAATATCTGACGCTCGCGGTGGTTGGGAAACAAGATACTAATCCGCCGCAGCTTGGGCCACGCGTTGTCCGGGCGCTTGGTATTGCCGGTCGCGCCACGCTGGCCGGGACCTTGCTGCGGTACGTATCCTTGGGCCAAACGTGCGATGTTCCAGTCTGCCCCGGCACCGGCGCACTCGATCCGTTGCGCATTGATATCGGACTCGCCGCTGCGCTGTTCGATTGCCACTATCTTGCACTCATCGCCTTGGCTGGACGCCATGCGGCAGTCGCAGCGTTCGGCGTTGATGGCTGTGTCGTTGTCGAGCTGGACTGTGACGAAGCTGAACATGCCGGTCTTACTCCGGGTGAACAGGACCAGCTTTGGACGTGATGGCTGTTGATAGACGTATCCTGTGCTCGATGCGCCAAGAGATACCTTGATTGTGTGTGCATCGCTCCCGCTGGAGGAACTGAAGGCGGATGGCGCGAAGGATGTGACGCGACTGGACACGCTGCCAGATCGGCCCTTCGGCTTGGTAGTGGTAGTGCTACTAACCGTTGGTGTCGATCGGCCGAACGATTTGAGACTGAACATTGAAGTGCGTCTCCGAGTTGCTGCGACAGCTGGTTCTGGCTGGGGTTGGAATCCATCAGGGCTGCGAGGACTGGATGATAGCGGCGAAGGAATTCCATTTTGCCGGCCGCCGTATGGGCCGTATGGGCCGTATGGGCCATATGGAGGGGATGTGCCATGTGTTGGTGCCATAGACACCGCAGAAAGTCGCATCGGGTCTCCCACGTAGTTGGGCCCCCCAGAGAAGTGGCCCTGACTTGAGGGGGGCGAGACGGTTAGGTTTCCATTCCCGTTGGACATGAAGTACCCATTGCCGAGTGGCGGTGTCTGGGGGTTATAACTGGTAATCGGAATCGGAGCGGTATCTGCGGTGATTTGCCCGGCACGCCCGCCAGTATCGGACTCTCGGACCAATCGACCGGTAGCCTGTTTTGGAATCCAAAGCTGCAAGCAAGCCTCTTCAATGCATGGCGGCTGTCCGGGAGTAACAAAGCTTACACGGACTCCGGGTCTATACCGAGCAAATGTAGGTTTTATAAGGTTAGTTGGTGCTGAACAGAGACTCCATCAGTATCACAGTCTTAGCTGGTGTGAACATACAGCGAATAGTATCTCCAGGGCTTGAATCCAGTAACGGCCTGCTGGAACTGAAGAACACTCTTCATATCCTGGAAGCTCAGCCGAGCGATCCTCTCATCTTTCTGTAGAATCATGTCGAAATTGTTCCGCCCCGGCATCGTATAGTCGGGATTGATTACAATCCGGTTCAGACTGAAGTCGATGGTTTCCACTGCCATTTCATTCCAGTTAGTAAGGTTCTTATTACACGTCAACAGATTCTGGGCTGACTATATCTCACCTTTTGTGCGTGGTCGTCCCCCAGTCTTCTCAGTTCCGGTGATATTAACCCGGAATTCCCTCCCACCTGCACCCATGCGCCGAAGAAGCTTGACACTTCTCGAAACAGAGCTAAGGGACTTCAGGTCGCTAAATTACGGAAGGCTTTGGATTAGTACAGTTTCTTCGAAGAAGGGGGTGGATGAAAAGAAACTCGACACAGGTGGTACTCACACATCGAAAACCTCCTCCATAAGCTCATCCTTTGTGACAACATCAACCAGCTCGGGAAGATCCCGCTCGGGCCAGATGCTATAGGCATGGGAGGAAAGTGAAGGCGGAATGACAGGAGCTACGAGTTCGGATCGGGTAAACCTCACGCACTGAGCAGAGAGGTCGTCTTGGAGTTGGTTGATATATGATGGCCAGTGGCTCCCAGGCTTCTGAGAGGCGAGGTATGGGCTACTTCGGAGCAGCTTCATGAGCCAGATGCACTTCATCAGGCTGAGGTATTGGTCGACGGACGGAATCCGCGTTTCGACCAGAATGCCTGGGACGAAACGGACAGGGCTCTGCTGGAAATGCACGATGAATGCATCAGCGATCTCGGTTAGGCTCAGGGCCACCACAGGGACATCGGGCTGCTCTATTAGGGATTGCCGCTCAAACGCGGCGGTAATAGACGGCGGGATTTCGAGGAGATGGGTCTGTCGAGTTGACTGTTCTTCCAGGGCACGGTCCAAGTCCGGAGTTATAACACCCATAACCTGGAGCATGACGCTACGCACTTCGGATATTTGGCGCGTCAGGTCAAGATGGGCGTCGCGGATATCCTGGCGGATTTGGCAAAGGAGATCACTGCGTAGGTTCAAGGGCACCCAGAGTTAGTTGAGGGCTAAGTCAACATAACAAGAGCAGAGGGACAGACATTGCGATATGTGGTAGGAAGCAGGCCTAGTAATAAATCACTTACAATTCAAATGGCTTAAGTATGTGTTGAATCTTGGAGTTATGCATGACGATCCTCTGCCGGAGTCTGTCCGCTGTTGGTTGCAAGAGGGCGTTCCACTCCAAGTTCGATCGTGCAGAATGCTGTTGTTGCATATACCGTCTGTTCTGGATAAGAAGGTCGTTGCATTCTTGCAAGGTCTCGTCATAATGGCCGATGATCTCGAACAGACTTTCCTTGTTCCAGTCAAGCCGGTGGCCACGACGATCCTCCAAGCGAGTGTTGTGAGCATTGTTGATGATTTTCGAGAGGATATCAAGACTGTTTCTTAGGCCAAAAACATCCTGACCAAATTCGCGATAGAGTTTCGTCGCATTATGGTCGTCACTCCAGCCAATCCGATAGACCTCCCAGGCGAGCTTGCCGAGGTTGATGATGTCTCCGAGTTGGATAGGACTACCCATGGCAAGCAGGAAAGAGGATCAAGGTCCTCCCAGACTCCCACAGCAGTGGATGGACGGTTCAAAACGATAGGGTTGGTTTGACGATCGGGTTTGTAGTATAGCCCGGAGGCTAAGGCGGCAGGATTTGGCGTCCTTTTAGAGTGAGATGGGTTGTGCGCGCTGGCGAAGTGGCACAAGACAGGGAATCGATGTGTTATGGATGCAACAAGGCCGACGACAGAAAGTTGGCGGGACAAGAGCACTGAGTGTAGTTGAGAAGGAGAAAACGAAGTTGGTGGGAAGAAGATCAAATAAAAGGAAGTAACCAGCAAAAAAATAGAAAGAAGAGAGAAGAAGAACAAGATGCGGAAAAAGGTTTTCAAAGTTGACAGGGACGCAGAATAGAATATGCAAAGAAGAAGTTTAAAATAGGCAGTCGGAGTACCGACAGAACAGATCAGAAATGACAATTCCAAAAAGAAATAAGATTAAAAGACTTGGACGGGGCAACCGAAGCGATGTCGGGGAGGGAGCAGACCAGATGGTTGATTGCGCCTGGACAGAAAGCAGCAGAGAAGGGCTCCGTGGGAAACCTGTTACGTCGATACGATACACTCATTCTCGTCCTTGACCGGGGCGTGTCTGAGTCTATGTTCTGCTTCCGCTCTTGTAAAGGGCTCCGGGGCCGCGTGGGCTTGCAATTCTGATAGAGAGATACAGATAGAAGTGGATGGGGATTCTCAGCGACCGTTCGAGCTGAATGGTGGCGGAGGTTTGCGTTGGCTTGTAACTTCAAGAGAGCATAAATTTCGAAAGACGAGGTAAGCAGTGGATGTCAGCTGGGCTAGGCTGCTGCGAAGTCAAATAAGGAATATTGGTGTGGAGGGTAGCCTCGTTCTCGTCCCGAAATAGGATTCTGCGCAGCCAGTTAGAAATTGGCTCGAAAAAGGAAGTTGACGTGTGAGGTGGCTCAGCTCTCTTTGCAGAGTGGGTAAAAGAAGAGCATGTGTGCATGGCATCCATACATACAGTACACAAAGGGACGGCCGTGTAAAGTGTGGACTGTGATATCTGCTGCCCCTCTAAGAATCGGGGAGAGCCAGAGAGGGGAGAGGCCCGGCCAACGTGGAGGTGGGTGGGAGCTTGCAATCCTAGTCGCATGTCGGAGGATGGCGAAAGTACAGTACAGTACTGTCCTGGTAAAGAGCGCAAATGGGGTCGATAGTGTGGGGTTTTCGAGGCGAATGAAGCTATGGTTCCTTTCTGGATAAGGGACAGCCATCAAACCCAATATGCAGGGGCTTTTGCGCCGATGGTTTCTACTGGATCACGTATAGTCGTGGCATGCAATCCTGCGCCCCTTTCTGGTTTTTGACAGATGGGCACGGTATGGGAGGATTCTGCTATTCTTGGGAGGATGAACCCAGAATCCTGATGGTGTTGGAAGTTGTGGTGGTGTGGAGGAACGGACGGTTCGACGGCTCACTGGGCCATGCAGGGTGCCATGCAGGTTGGAATATATCAGGAAGATGTCTCACTATAGTGGATAATGGCTCATATCACGAGAGCCTGTTGATGTCCGGTCAAGTGGCTTCCGTAGGCTATCTTCAAGATTACAGCTAGTTCGGCGTATAGGAAGCTCCAAAGGCGGTCCTCCCAGCCTCGTCGTCTCTCGAAACACGGCCAAGTAAGGGTCTAGTTAAAAGATAGTCAAGAAAAGCGAGAAGTGTGCCGTCTTCAACTTACTTACAGCGCATTGATAGCGGCGATGGGTCTGGCGTTTGCCGCCCATGGCATCAGGATCCCTGCCCAAGCCACCAGAGATAGACAACTGGAAGAGAGAGATTCAAGTCAAGATCAAGCGAAGAGAGCAGTTGAGTGGCCGTGAAAACTGGGTGGAATGTGATGGGTGAGCGTTTGAGTCATGGTACGGAGGAGGTTAGAAATGAAGCAAATGTAAGTTCTTTTTATTTTTATTTTTTGTGATTTTTTATCCTGTAGGATCCTTCCCGAATATGTCTGCCCCAAGCCCTAATCGCAAAGCTCCCGGCGTGGCAGGAGCAACCAGGACCGCGGATGCCTCGATAGATACATATCCCAAACCCTAATACTGGATATAAAGATGCCCGCTTAAGTGAATATCAGCTGGCGATATCTTCACCTTCATGTTGTGAACATTATTGTCACCACGTTCTACAGGAACAGCCATTCCCATTTCCCAACATCGCAATCACAGTGATGGGCCGATCCCCTGTGGCTTTCACTTTGGTACCACTGGTTCCCACCCAACCAAGTGGATATTTTCTTTTGTTCAGCTGAACTTTAGCCGTTGATCGCAAGTGGCTCGTCCCCTGCCGCCCCCTGCCAGCCTTGCACAGGTCCTTTTACTCTATCTGATTTAGAGTGGAAGGGCAACATTCCACAGTGCTGTGCTTCAGTGGTTTTGCCACAGATAGACGGGCAGTCCCATTCACAGGACTCTTGGCTGGCGCTGGCTCTTGTCCAACATGGGCTCCGAAGGACTGAACGTGGCATAGGCCGAAACCCCGGTCTCCTATCGCCGAGGTCATTTGCCGTGGCTGGTCTAGCGGTTTCAACGCCAAACAACCGGGCATTCCTGCGTGTCGTTGGTCGGTCGCCCAGATTGGATGGTCGCACAGAACCAGACTTCCACCGCACCCCGTTGGTAAGCGGGTGGTTGAGAGCGAACCGAGATGGACAACAAGAGGAGACGAGAGAGAGCAGGGACGAAAGGGACAAAAGGGAATGGGGCGGAGGGCCGGCCGCTGATCTGGTGTGGTTTCTGCCAAGCCGCCTTGCCTATCGACGTCTAGGTTGATTTAGAGTCCTGACCGACCCTTCAGTTCTCCCACTCTGCCAGTGAGTGTGCCCTGTCGATAGTGGACGGCGGGTCCTCTCGCGGGGCCGTGGTGGCTGTGCCATAGACGGTATCATTCCCTGCCCGAGTGGGTGTTTCTGAACTGTGGGTTCTAGCCACTTGCCCAGATATATCTCGCTTCTTCTGTGGAGAACTGGCCCGGGTCGCGTGCCTCAACCACCAGCCCGATCTGACCGAGGTGCGTTCCGTTCTGATCAGGACGATCAGTCACTGTAACCGAGCAGCGAGGGGATCGCAACCCCCCCGTTTGGTGTCTGTTGCCGGGTATTACGAGTGTTTATACCGTAACACACAGCACAATACAACCTTTAGCATGTTGCCTTGGCACATCTGACCACCCGCTCTGTGCCTTTGATGTGAGGGCGTCTGGTTGTGTCTGCCATTACGCCCGACTGGTATGGCCGGTTTTACCAGCAAATTTCCTGGCCCTCTATCTATTTCCGCCAGACGGTGTGCCTCCTTTCCCATCAGCCCGTCCAATATCTGAGATTTCAGCTGCGGTCTGTTTTCCAAACTGCTGCTGCCCGTGTCACCACAAACCAATCTGGTTTTTGTCCCAAATTTCCATGTTGGGTCGAGTGTGGCTGGATTTGTCTGAACGAACATACGGGAAGGGGTTGATTTGATCTGAGTGCCCCTCCCCCCTCCTCGCTCCTCGCTGTTTTCTGCGTCCCTCTTGGGCTTTCACGTCAGATTTAATCCACACAGAATAGACCATGTGCCGTGAACTACTGACTCTGTATTCTCCATATACGGACTACGGCACAGTTACTGTCGGGACACATACCACATACAGCGTGTCATGCCAGCATCCCTCATCCCCCGTTGCCCGGCTTAGCTGCCAATTCGTTATATCGCTTCGAGCTGGGGCTGAGTATCCACAATCGTTTGTGTGTGCCTGCTTTGGGACGGTATAGTCCGTGTTAGGAGGTATGCAAGTCCCGGACACACTTGTACCAGAGGATGGATCACATATCCCCAATCTGCAAAGCGAAGGCTGAGGGCTTCCGCCCCAGAGCCAAAGCCTCTTCCATATGTGAGGGTTCGGTGGCTGTGTCCGCCCACAGCGCCCTTCGACTACTGGTCCTCCACTCATATGATACAGTCTTGCCCAGCAGCTGGCCCAACTGGTCTGCCTCGGTGGAGACGGAAATGTCCAAGAAAATGTCCTTTGCCCCCCAAAGGCCGATTTGGGAGACCGGATCGATTCCGTACCTGCACTCCGACCTTGATATACTCCTGCAGTCCATGTGCCAAATGAAACTGCACTCAGCTCTTAAGGCCAGGACTTATTCGCTATCTGGACCAGCCCGGTTTCTAGAAAGCTTTTCCTTCTTCATCCAATCCCCTCCACTTTTCACACTTCTTTCGACTGATTGTTTGCTACTCCGTTTCTGTCTGGCAAGAGGAGGCCTTGTACCTGGCCCAGACACGAACGTGGATACTTACACCGCCCGTTATTGATCTGAACCCCATTTCCGTTCTTGTCCGACTTCCATCTCTCATACTCCTTCCTGTATCCTCTCAACGCGTCTTCTTCTGTTTCTGCATTGAAGAATACAGCAGCCATGAACGACTTTGGCCCCGAGCTGAACAATGGCCCGCTGGTCGAGCAGCCTCCGAGGCCCAGCTTCGACAGCGATGTCGACAATCTATACAACGACAATGGAAACCCAGGCCGGATTATGACTTCGGCACCCAAGGAGGAGTTCAAGCTTGGATATCTCGATGTCATGTGTCTTGTCATCAACCGAATGATAGGTATGTTCACGCCAGTACTTCCGCAGTGCTTGTATTATCGGTGGCTAACTGACTGTCTGTGTGATGGTCGGTTTAGGAACCGGCATCTTCAATTCTCCGCAGTTGGTCATGCAGGGAACCCACAGTGTTGGAGTTTCCCTTCTCCTGTGGTTCGCCGGAATTGTGTACGGCGTATGTGGTGTGCATGTGTACATCGAGTATGGTCTATCTGTGCCACGGTACACCATCAATGGTGTTGAACAGAGTGTCCCTCGCAGTGGAGGGGACCTAAACTATGTAAGTACCAACAGAAGAGCGGTCTTGATCTTGATGCCATCGAGATCTCCACCATTTGTCCGTTGGAGTTTCACTCGCACATATAACCTCCCAGGAGACACGTCGCTGACAGCATCATATGTATCTAGCTCCAATATGTATACCGGAAACCGTCCAACCGCAACAATTCGATCCTCCTCTCGACATGTCTGTTCGGCATCTGCTTCATCATTCTCGGAAATATGAGTGCCAACTGCCTGAGCTTTGCCACCCGGGTTCTCGAGGCCGCCGGCCACACGACCACCAACGGAGACGGCATCATCACGGCCCCCAACGGCGCTGTCCGGGGTGTCGCCGTCGCCACGGCCGTCCTTACGTGCTTCATCCATACATTCTCCCGACGCGGCGGTATCTGGCTAAACAACATCTTTGCCGGTGTCAAGCTGTCGATGCTGCTGTTTATTCTGGCTACAGCCATTGCTGTTGGCGCCAACGCGTTCAAGAACACCAAGAACGTGTTTGCTGAGAATATCAAGCCGTCGGCGGCCTTCAAGGAGTCCAACGATAGTGCCAACGGATATGCGGCTGCTTTTTTGTCCATCATCTTCAGCATAAGTGGGTTTGAACAGCCCAACTATGTTCTCGGTGAGGTCAGCCGCCCGCGGCGCACATTTCCCATTGCCATGTCGATCAGTGTCGGGCTTGTGCTCGTGCTGTACATGGCGGTAAATGTTGCCTATGTGAGTAGCACCCTCGTGTCCATTATCGGTCATTATCGGTCTACGTGTTTTACTAACAAGAGTTGGTCGCCTGTGAACAGAATGTTGTTGTTCCGAGAGAAGCGCAAATCACTGGAAATGTTGCGATGCAGTTCATCGAGCTCACGTTCAGCCATGTCAGCGATAATAAGGAGATTGGAACGCGCATCTTCAATGCGTTCCTGGCCGTGTCAAGCTTGGGCAACATTATTGTCATGGTAGGTTTTGCCCCTGCATGGAGACGTTCCTGACGAACCGGGAACATGTTACTGACGATTCCTTGTCCTTCGTGGCTGAACAGACGTACACCTCCTCCCGTGTCAAGCAGGAGATCGCCAAAGAGGGCATTATCCCGTACCCGAAGTTCTTTGCCCAGAATCGCGACTGGAGCTTGGGCCGACTGCTCAAGATGTTCCAGCGACGAGGCTGGTTCACGTGGCTGACTCGGATCCTGTCCCCGGTCCAGCACTCGGAGAAGACTCCGGTTGGAGCTGTCATTCTTCACCTGACATCGTGCATCGTCTTGATCTTTGCAACCTACAGCATGTCGCCAGGAAGCGCCTACTCGCTGCTCTCCAACCTCGGAGCCTACGTCATCAACGCCTTCTTCGGGGCCCTGCTCGCCCTGGGCATCCTGATTCTGCGGTTCACGTCGCCGCCAGTCACCAGCTCAAACCGCTCGCAGACCAGCCTGCTCGGGCCGACCGCCCGCAGGTCGTGGAAAGAGCTGACCGGGCCGCACATCAACCCGGTGGTGAGCGTGATCGCGGCAACGGTCTACCTGCTCGGCAGCCTGTTCCCGCTGATTGCGTCGTGGGTGCCGGGCACGAAGGCGGTGCCGGGCGCCGAGAAGCCGCTGGCGTCGTACGTTGTGCCGACGGCCGGCTGGTGCGTGATTGGCGCCGGCGCAGTGTGGTTCGGCCTGTTCACGCTGTACGCGTGGCGCCGCAAGCACCGCGCCGGCCTGCTCTACCACATTGAGAAGCGGCCGCACTTCCGGCCGGCGATTGCCAGCGCGCCCGTCGACGATATCCCCAACCACGGCGGCTACGTGCTGGCCCACGAGGCCGTGTACATTGCCTGGGTGGCGGACTCGACACACCTGCATGAGCTGGAGGAGGGATCTAGCGGCATGCAGGAGGCGGCGGCAAAAAGGCGGCCGTATGTCAATACCGACTTCGATGGGATGGATGATCGGTACTGATCGGAGGCCGGAGCCGCCTCCACAGACTAGGGTTCTTCTGTCTTGACTTGCTAGAATTAATCATCCTGTTTGCACTTTTGTTCTATGTTTTTGCCGGTTTTACATACTCACATACCCTCCAATTCGCTGGTCTATTTCTGTTTCCTCGCATTCTTTTGTAACTTACTTCACTCTGGTGTTGAAGATGGTGGGTGGCTGTTCTCAGCAGGATAATCCTGTTGTTCTAGGGTTAGGGTTGCTGTACAGTCCGCGTCATGGAGCCACGTTCGCGATGCACCATTTGCACCTAATGATCCAATGAAGTCTATCACGGCTCCAAGTGGCTCATGCAGCGACATATTTCCCCCACGATATGGCGGCTATCAGTTACCGAACATACCGCATGAGTGCAGATTCTATTATTCTCACGTCTGGGTTCAGCTGGACACTTGGTTTGCATTTTTCAGCCCCAAGCGAGAAGACTCCCAATCTCCAATAGCATAGTCGGCATCGACCTTAAGGATCCTCCTGCCTCTATTCCCACATCCACAACAAAGGTGTCGTGTGCCTCCGGAGTCGATCACCCGTGCTCGGCAGTCTTTGGGGGGTGGCCATGTGTCGTGAGAGGGTATTATCTTCTTCCTCTTCCACTGTTTACTGACATATGTACGTACATAATATTTGCCTGTTTCTTCTGCTTATCTGGGAGACAAAAAGGCCCGGCTAGGCTAGTTCCTGGGAATGGAAGCCAGCTAGGCTCTGAGCACAGGCTCTCTCGCTTCCTGAGATCCGGCGTCAAGCTACTCCCGCCCTGGATTTGGCCTTCCTCTCTTCTACAGGAAGAAACACCTCACGCGGCTGGTCTGTATCCTGCTGAGCCGGGCATTTCGGTAGACTGGATACGAGGATGGACGGCCACTGAAACCAGGGCGAGATCGGCGCCGGTTGGCTGTGGACTCGACTACGTACAGTAGGCGATCCAGGCACAGCGCGCACTATCCTGTCCGGCATGGGTAGTTATTTTCTTTTATTTCGTTATTATGAGACCCGGTCATAGATGTGCCTGGAACGTGGCCCGGTTAAGGATGGAGGGGAGTCCCTTTTTTCTTCTTCTTTTTTTCTTTGTGCGTCTGGCTTGGACAGGCGTCTCCGATGAGCACATAGTGCATTCCCAAGACGTCTCTCCAGATTCCAGACCTGTTCCGAGGTATCCAGCAAACGAACCAAGAAATTTTGATGTATATTGAATGAATTTTTCGTTTCTTTTCTGTCCGTCGTCCTCATCCGTCCCTAGTTCGTTGCTCCCCATAATTTAAACATGACCTTTTTTTCGCTGTCGCCGAGAATACTGCAAGCGTTATCCGGTCCTAACACTGGACCTGTCTGTCTCTGATATTGGAACATTAGTGCGGGAGAGAGTGGAAAAATCGCCGGGGGACTGAGGGTCCATGCCAAGGCGGAGTCCGCCGACGAGTTGATTGCTGGCGATTTGTCTCGCTTGGGGTTTGGTTTCTCCTGGCGATGCTACTGATGTTACTCAACGCAATGTGTCAACCCACGCGTGGCCGAGAAATTTTCTTACGGTTCATGCTGATGGAAATCGTTCAGATATGACCCCTGCCATTTATGTTCCTTTTTATATCGTGACGCTGTTCAGGGGTGGCGTTTGGCGAAGCACACGGCTGGCTGTGGGTATGGATACGGTCAGTAAGGGTCTAACCCACACCCTCCCGTGGACGTGAGAGTAATGATTCCTGTTGACCTTCGAGTGTGAGAAATGCTGGCTCGTTTGAATGTGCTTGCACGGAGATCACAAAGCCACCGTTTCCCCCCCACGCCGCGAACCCCCATCTCCGGAAGACTGCATCGGTTGAGCTGCACGTACGATTCACTATCCATCTCCCGCCTGACCAAACAGGCCCGTCTCGGCCGGAGCCGTAGAGCACGGGACCCAGGCCGACACCGGTAGAGAGAGTCGATCTGTTCCGAGTGGTGAAACGGGACATTCTAAAAAAAAAAGTGAATATAAAGAATGCAGACAGGAAAGATCTGCAAGATCACGATGTTGTATGGCAGGGCCTGGACAAGGTTCTGGCCTCTGGGGATTATAAAAAAGTACTTGTCAGTGTCACTGCAGCTTCTTTGTCTCCATTGGCACGTTCCGTGGCGAGCGGGCGGCGTGTTCCCCAAGGCGCAAACGCGGTGTTTCTCTTTTTGTGCATTCCGGCCTCGTTTGCGAGGTGTCACTTTCGCTTCAGCTGAGGGGAAAGAATCCGGAGGAACAGGCCATAACGGCACTGGAAGTGCCAGAACTGTGCTGTTGAAGCCTTCTGTTGCAAGATGCGATTCGGGTATCTTAGTATCAGCATCACCTCTTCCCCCTTCCCGTATCCTTCGGGGTGTCCTTTTCGGTTCCATTGGGACGTGAAAGGATCCCACGTCGACGTTTGTTTGTGTCTCAGCTCTGGACAGCCAACATCAGGACATCCTCACTTGCAGCAACGTTGGACTGCACAGTTCCGGCTTGCTCTTAATATCGCAGCTATAGCTTCACTGGCTGTTATCGTCGGCGCCCAGCGACTCCCACACGAGCCAGGCTGGGTGATTGGCTGGTCCGGCCGTGTCCCAGCCGGCGGGTCCCCTTCCCCCCAAAGTCAAAACAGCGGGAGCAAGAGGGTTAGTTATATCTAGCACGACATATAAGAGCAGGGGGGGGAGGGGGGGGGAGAAGCCTGGATTTCCTTCCTTGTTCCCACCCCCCTCCCCCCCATCCTCCCCGCTTGCCGGAGGTTTCCTTATCTCTGGCCCGTGCACTGCCGGTCGGGCCCAATCAGGGACGGCTGCGTTTTTAGGTGGTGCTTCTTTCGCTTGGCTTTCCCCCGTCTAGGCTCGTATGTTCTGGTATCACGCCCGTCAGGCAAATGGGAAACCGTAACACAAACGATGGGAAGAAGTACCGATGTGCCCAGCTGGGTGTGTTTGGCGACACCTTGGCAAGTGAACGACGGAGAGGGCCGGCTGCGAGAGAGAGAGAGCTGGGAAGAGAATGAATGAGTGAATCCCAGAGTCAAATCTTGAGCTCGAGCTCAGGTTGAGTTGAGTCTCTGGTCCGACCGCTCTGTTTACGATGCATCCTGAGCATATCACGTATTAAGCCCGAACAAAGATCATTGTGCAGACGACTCCCACTCAACACCGCCAATCCCCGTCAAGAAGCGGCATTTTCAAGCTGCCGAACTTACTTGTGGGCATTGAGGTTGTACGGGGATTGCGGACTAACACTTGCGTCTGATTGCAGTACTGGAGCCCTCGTACGCGTTGCTACCTCTACAGTACTGTACAGTACAGTACATTTACGCACATTCACCAGGATTCTGGTAGCCAGATGTGACGCCCTAGCCTCACTCGCGCCCAGCCTAAGGTGCACAGAGGATCCGCACCTACCACGCTGATCTATGAAATTTTATATGCCCAACCGTCGTCCCCGGAGGAGGACCGAGAACGAAGGACGAAAGAACGTTGGGGCTGCATGCGCATGGATGCTGGTTTCCAAGGGCGCGAGAAGGGCTTTCAAGTAACGAGGTTTCCACGAACCACCCCTGCCCTCAATGGCCAAGATGGACGGGCATCAAGTTGTGCGTCGAGTGGTACTGTGACATTCTCGCAACGAACCAGCGCGTCTTCACAAGCTATCATTGCCACCGGATTTACCGCTCTCGCCCCTCGAGGGGACGAGGATGAGTGAGCAAACACAGGGCAGGGAAGCATATCAAACCATATCATCTCGGTCCCAAGAAACCGAGCGAGAGATGAACAGCAGCTTCGAGGATTGTGATTACGAAGGACCTCGTCGGTATCATATGTACTGCACACAGCTGAAAACCACTAACCTCAAGAAAGGCAAAGCAGCAATCTTGCCGCCAGACATGCGAGCAAAAACGCAACTTGTGGACGCCCATCCTCGATCCAGCAAGCTTGCCCGACCTTCTGCCAAATCGGGGGATGCTAGACGAATGTGACGATAAGGCATGCCGTGGTCCCTCCTCCCAAGCCCAGAGAACCACACAAAGCATGTCCAGTCTTTGGGTCGTCCCCATCATCACATATGTCCACCTGGCCTGATAGGCAAACAATGGGACCGACCCATTGGGGGTGCTACAGCGCAGATAATGATATTGGGACCATGTCTCCCACGCTATTGACAGGGCTTTTGGCACTGGCCTTGCCCTTCCCGTCGTTCTCTCTACCCGATAGTCAAGGTCATGCTCACCACGCACGCTCCCCCCCTTCCAACTCTCGTCTTCAGCTGTCATCTCTCCAAGCCTTAACCAAGGATGGACGGCGCCACCTTGCCTGGACCGAGCCTGGCGCGAAGACATCGTCTGTAAGTACAGTCTTGGTCTCGTGCGTGCTCTGTCAGCCTGGACGGGACGGCGGGGTGGGATTCTCGCCAGAACTTGTCCTTTTTTGATGGCATTTTTTGGTTTCTTTTTTCTACATGTCTGGGCGCCAAAGCTTGGGTGCGTTTTTTTCAATTTATTTAGGGCTCGGCTGAGAGACAAGCCTTGTGAAATTATCACAAAACCAAGAGATATCGGAAAAGCCAAGCAAGCTTCTTTTATATCGTGTAGGTTTCTCACCACCGTTTTTTCCTCCTGTGTGGTGTTGGAGCCTTTCCTCGCTCGCCCGTACCAGACAAAACATAATAACGCCTGACGGGGAACCATTCCTAAACGGGTAATGCATTCGCCAGATCTGAGCCAAGCCAGGTGTGCGGGATAGACGAGGCCTGTTTTGATATGGCCAGCCATCCAAAATGCGCATACAGATAGATAGTGGCATGGCGGGCGGGCGGGCGATATGTCAGAAAACGACAGTAGCATGATTCCTTCGGGGGGTTCTGCCACTATTTCTCGCACCAGGTTTGATTTCCTGGCCAGTTCAACGCTATAACAGGCCTGGCTGGGGCGTCTATTGACGGGAAGTACTGTACTGTCGTGTAGTTGGACACGTTGGCTTGGTGGGCTAGAACATTGTAACTTTCCTGGTTAACGGGTGGTCGAAGATATGCCCGAGCCAGTATCTTGGGGGGGTTGCTCCTGGCCCAGAGATAAACAGCCACTGCTTCCAAGAAACGGCTGCGAGCAGTTCGTCGGGCTATCCGCGAGTACGAGGCAAAGACGTACGCGATTATCTGGGACCGTCTGGCAGTTTAACTCCGCCCGGATTTAATCTCGGTTTCTTCTTTGTCCCGTCGGCGAACATCCAGCGACCAAAAGCTTGCTCTTTAACTGTCCGGAACCGCAGTAAAGATACCACCGGAGACAGCACCGCATAAGAGAATCTATCACACCTACCGGAGCCACTTGTCATGGCACCCAAGCCCTGTGCGAGGAATACAGTACATAAGATTGAGTCCCCACCCGCAGGTGGGCTATATGCAATCCAGCTCCTGTGTTATAGATCATGCTGGAAGAGCGTGCGTGTTTTGTGCATTCAGTGAACCACCGGCACAAGATAAATAAGCTGGTAGAACCAGGAAAGAGAATCCTGGAGGATGGCATCGGAAGTGGAGGGGCGCGTGTGTAGGACCAGGGGGCCCAGGGCGCCAGGATCGCCCGTTTGTTTCTCAGGACCTCTCTCGTAGGTGAACTTGCATCAGAAGGGCAGCATCTCATGTTCGTGGTGCGAGCAAAAGACCATGTGGTCTATCTCGGACGCAGAGCCCGAGGAGCAATAGTCTTGGGGATGTTGATATATGCTTCTTTGGCCCTGCAAAAAACGGTTCAGGAGGACAGAAACACAGGCTCTTGAAGTCTAAAAGCAGGTATTCTGGGGCTGTCCATCCATACACTACTGTACTGTACTGTACATACTCCGGTCCATAGTCAGTCATACACGCATTACTCACTCCCGCGTCTTTCTTCTTATCAAGCCAATCCCGTCCAGTTGTGCCCAGGTTAGAGGGAAAAAGCCGCCATCCGGGTGCGCCCGCGCTAGATATTCTCATTATGTATCCCATCTGGCGCTTTTCGACCAGGGGGGGGTTTGGCTCTGGGTTCTTTATCGCCGTCGAGTGCGGGATTGAAGGGTTCTAGGCCACTTCTGCCAAGTATTTGCAGACCACAGTATGATGAGCCATAACGGGGGTCATTTGTTGAAGCAGGAAACCATCTGCGGACTCTCACACTTCGTTTACGCCAGCAGTAGCTGTTTAAGCTTGAGAGAGACAGCGCCACGCGACATGCCATGCACCACCAAAGACTCGTTGTGTGTGTGTCTGTCAAACGCAACATCCTGGTCTTGGGGGGGGGAGGGGGAGGTGCTCGTTCACATCCCGACTCTGTGGGAGCTGGGAAACGCGTCACCATTGAGCGTTTGGATGGCAGAGAATCTCCATGCAGCGGCCCATCAGCACAGATCAAGCGAACGGCGCCTCCGGACTATGATGCATGGTGGCTTTTCACCTCAGCCAGTGTCTTGTACTTCTTCGTGCATACACCTATATGACAGGCTTATCTGATGTCGATACCCGCAGAGCCGTGGTGCCTCGGAACACACGTGTCGATATATCAAAGTCGCCATCCCCTCCAGCCGCAGTGGCAAATTCCGAATATAAAGCCTTCGATCTATTGGGCAAGCCACACCAAATCAACGAGACTGCAGTGTGCGGACCGGCCTGGTGAGGGTTGTTGACTTTGTACTATACAACCTTATTATATCTCGAGAAGAACATGAAAAGGTTATCTGAAGTATATGAGATGCCAAGGACTTCGCAGTATCAGGCCACCACCATTTCTCGCAGATGCTGGAAAAGCAAGAAAATGAATTCGACCTCGTTGTCTTTTTTTTAGTCTGCAGGCTAGCCTCAGACGGAGTAACTATTTTCGATGCCAGATGGGAAGAAACGAAGAAGAAGTTTCATCCACCATCTAGCAGCCATTCCCAGGAATCCGGCAGTCGAGAAAGAGAGAGAGCGCGCAGGTGTCTAACGAATCAACCTAAGAGGAACAAGCCAAACCCCCAACACTAAACAATCCACCAAGACTAACATCTTCTTCGCTCAACATTCTAATCTTCAACATAGCAACCGGTCCTTAGCCGGGTCTGCATTCCGGCGCTTCGGACAACGTATCGTAGTGTAAAGTCGATAGATGGCAGGACTAAAGATACATGATTCTGGTGGTAGTGTAATATGAGCACTACAGTATACGTTCTAAGCCCCAACCATCGCCAGCTAGTACCAGCTAGACGAGCCATGAATCTAACCGCCAATCTCGTCGGCGATAGCGGTTACCTATTGAAATCTTCAATATCAGCCATCCTGCCGTATCGTTCTATGTGTCTCCAGCTTCACGCCATCGTACGTGGCCGGCCGTGTTCCAGGCCTCGTCGACAGAGAAAGCCGTAAGCCGTACGAACAGACAGTGATAATTTTTAAAGTCACGGATGGGCATGTTAGGCCTCTTCCGGGATAGCTCGACAGCAAGCTAATGCGCACACCGGAAAGGCAGAGAGGAAGCTTTGGGCGCAGGAAAATCCGCCAGAGACAGAAACGGTGGAGCATGAGCATCACCATCACCTTTCTTGGCTTGCTGGAGAGAGAGAGAGGGGGGGGCGAGGGATTGGTAGCCGGAGTTGCCTACCGGGAGCTTTGACAAGCAACACAGCTCACAACACAACGCCCTTATCCAAGGGGATGTCATGTCAGAAACGGGGCATGTCTGTACTCACACACACACACTCATACTCAAGTTGCCTGCCTCCTCCTCGATCGCCCGAGAGCGGAGCGTGTAGTGCTCGTACCCGTAGTGTCAAAAAGTTAGATGGCCACCAACTAATAGAACAACTCTAGGCCCCCCAAACACGCCCGCCGCCCACATGTAAACCACTAATGATGTTTTAAATTTCATACAGCGGGCCACTTTACCTTATCTCTACGCACCGCCTGTCCCCGTTTTCTGCCAGCGGCCGGGGCCTCCAATGAACGTTCCCTGAGATTTTTCTCCTACTCACAGCGCCGTGGTGGTGGAGCTAGGCCCAAGCTGGTTAACTGTAGTCCCCTCAGCTGAGTCCTTGCAGCAGAGCGTTGCTTTTATCGTCAGTCCCCAATTAGCCAGAGCCAGGGGGGAGGAGTGATTTCTTTTTGTCAAAGTCCAATGCCCGGAGGAGGCCAAACGACGGAACAATGTTAGTAGGAGCCCTGGGATAATGGAAGCCCCCACAGAAGCTGAGAGTGGTTCTTCTTCCCCTGTTGGTTTTCTGAAGGAACAGTCTTGGGGGGAGGGGGACCAGGCACAAGTGCTCGGGGAGATATACCCCCATATTAGAATGATATTTGGTGCCCCCCTCCAAACGGCTGATGGCCGACGTCCGACGCCCGAAGAAACCGATAGACGGGGGAGAGCTTGTGCTGATAATCAGAACACGCCATGCAGCGCCTGGGCCTGGTGGGCTAGAAAGCAATCTAGATTTCTCTGGCAGAGGTTTCAATCTGGCCCAAACACCCCGTTTGTGTGGCTGTTGGCGGGGAGCTGCCCACCCCAACCCTAACTTTCGCAATCTTAATCCTGTTTCCGACACCACCGGGGCCTGACGACACCAGTTCCTGGTGAGATTACCGGTTCACCATGGCGTGGTTGTCTGGGGCCGGATATGTCCCTGCCTAGATACGACGGACTGTGGAGGTGCAAATAGAGGGTTTCAGGAAAGGGAAAGGGGACTCGAAAGAAAGAGAGAGAAAAAAAAGAAGAGAAACCATGATGAGGCCACGCGATGTTCACCGGGTCCGTGGGAAATGCAGGTTTGAAGATCTTTTTTTCTATCTCTGATCCTGCCACACGCTGAAACGTACCCGGGTATACGAGATCTCAGACCTTCGCCACTGACCATCCATTGCGTGGCAAGAAGGGCAAGGCAGGATGAATGGCCTGGCCGGGGAATGGAACATGTCCAGACCCGGGCTGGTCCGTGAGCAGGGCCGATAGCTCGACTACACTACTGTACAGCAGAGAGCATCACCGTATCCTGTATCTCGAAGCAGGAAGCAAAAGCCAAAAACGCAGTAGAAAAAAACTTCTCTAGACCCAAAATAATCGTCCTCCAGCATTGGGTTGTTGCGTGGTCGGCGAACTAGACACTGGCGGTCGGGTGATGGATGGATGGTGCAGCAGATCTGTCTGGTCCAGACCTGCGAGATCCCCAGACACTCCGCCGAGGCACAGCCTAACATTTTGCCATCTACCGTGACTCTTGTTAGCTCGAGCACTGCTCACGGTACCCGTGGCCCCGTCCACCTGGTATCCCCGATGGCCTGGAGGACCCTTGCGCTGCATGCCGTGCTGTGTCCCTCCCCGGAGACGGCCTACCGCTGAGGTCCGGCCATGACGGTGGTCGGAGCAGCCGGGTAGTAGTATTAGATCTATTGGTCATGCAGCTACGCAAAAAAAAAAAGAGTTAAAAGATAAAAGTAAGAGAGATGTGACATATCATGAGTCCAGGCTGTCGGGGCGGGGACATGGAACGTTGATCCAACTTACAGGACCAAGAACTAACGCCCGCGATGAAGACAGGATCCAGTTCTGGGAACGGAACGGGAAAACGGAACGGAGGCAAAGAAAAAAAACCCCAGGGACCCCTTTCGGTGGAGGAGGCCGCCGTAGATCTCCAGCTCTTGTATCACTGTCCAGACACCAAGGGAAGGCGACTGACCGCGAATACAAGATCCAAACCAGGGCCTTAAGCCCTGTTAAGGAACTAGCCATCAGCTATACCGTCAGCAGTAACAAAGAGACCGAGAGTGAAAGTCGGTCCAGCTGTAAACAGGCGTTGGCCGTTCCATCGCAGGTCGCCGCATTGCTGGTTCCAAGAGTGGGAGCCCACTGTAAGCCCCAAGTTGTGGGTGGGCTTGGGCGGGTGGGACTCAGTGGAAAAGTTTTTTCTCATCCGGGGATGTTCGACTGGTACTGTACTGTGGCACGAGTTTTCTGGATCGAGGGCTGAGGCAAAAGGGTTGGAAAGTCGAGAGTTGTTCACTTGGAGATATGTTCATCGTCGATGATGCTTACTGTGCTGTATATGATGTCTGTCGTCATCGAAGCAGTTCGGGGAAGGAACTGCGCGGGTGCCCTCGACAGACACCACTGAAGGAAGGCACGGTTAGGTGCATATCCGGCCTGATGCAATTATCGAGGCGCAACTCTGCACAAGTGGCCGTCGTGTACCTCCTCGCGGTTGAGTCACTACAATTGGTACAAACAACCACCATCGCTTTATCAGTGGTGCGATAATCTGCATGGATCTCAGCCGGGGAGGGGTGTGTGTCACTCCTCCAGAGAGAATTTATCTCCGCAATCCACCAGTTCCGAGCCAGAAGAAGGACACGCCCCGAGCTACCGGCGTCAGTGGTAACCTGGGAATTCCTCAGTGCGTGGCTGGCCCCGGCCTGGATTTTTCTTCGTTCTCCTTGGTGTTATCGGGAGCCGCCAGGTTTTCTGGATAGAGCCATATTCACCTATCCGATTATCTCTTGCGAAGCTCCTGCCACCAAACGGCAGCTCCGCTGTCCGTAGCGCTATGTAGCTGGACTCTGGACGGCTCCTGCCTCCACTGATCCCACTCTCAATCCCACCCTCACATGCAATTGCCTGCACCAGCAGGAGCCACCCACATAGCACAGTTGCCGTTTATCGGTATCTGCATGGGGGGGCAGGAGCGACAATAAAATAAAAATAAAAATAAAAATAAAACCAGTTATTCACTTAAACCGTCTATGCATTTCCACAAACCACACTCCATGTCCAGCTTTCCTATATATTGTGAAGCTTCCTCGCCTTCTGTCTCCCACTCCCTCCCATTCATATCTTTTCTCTATCCTCACACCTCATCAGTCTCTTTTAGGGTCTTCTCTATCTAACACACGCAGACTTCTTTCCTTCTTTTGTCTCTTCTTCGAGATATATAAGTATCTGAGGCTTCCCGCCCTCGTCTGTCTCCAGCCTTATCTCCTCCTCTTCTTCTCTTTCTCTCTTCACCTTCTTTTCTCCTCTTCATCCTCTCTCGTCCTTCTCTCTCTCCTCCCCTCTGCTTCTGTCTCTCACGAGAGCAGGCTCGTAAAAACCGCTTGTCACCCACTCTCACCCCCTCCTCTCCAACCGCCACCATGGAAGAAGAAGGCCCTTCCCAGATCGTGCCCGAGACCAAGAAGCGGTTCTCGCTCGCCGGCACCGGAACTGCTTTCAAGCAGCGCTTCTTCACCCGCCATGGCATCATCGGTGACTACGACTATGCCTTCCTCTTCCGCCCCAACCTGCCGTTCATGGCCAAGCCTACCCAGGCTTCGCCGTTCTTCGGCCTGAACGACTACATGCCCATTCTGCTGGCTCTGCTGCTGGGTTTCCAGCACGCTCTTGCCATGCTTGCTGGTGTCATCACTCCTCCCATCATCATGGGTGGTGCCTCCGGTGTCAACCTGACGACCGAAATGCAGCAGTACCTCGTGTCTACCGCTCTGATTGTGTCCGGAACTCTGTCGATGATTCAGATCACTCGTTTCCACATCTACAAGACCCCCTACTATGTTGGTACCGGCCTGATTTCCGTCGTCGGTATCTCGTTCGCCATCATTCCCGTTGCTCAGGGGTATGTACTCTTCTTCTCCATCGCCTGTGTTTCCTCTTTTCCCATCTCCGAGACTTGTCTCTCCAGCTCACCCATCATGTGAGTTTCTTTGCTGACTCTTTCTATCTTCTCTCTTCCCTCTTCCAGTGCCTTCGCCCAGATGTACGCCAATGGCTTCTGCCCCACTGCCGAGGATGGCACCAAGCTGCCCTGCCCCGAAGCCTACGGTGCGCTTCTCGGAACTGCCGCTGTCTGCGCCCTGGTCGAAATCGCCATTGCCTTCATTCCCCCCAAGATCATGCTCCGCATCTTCCCTCCCATCGTCACTGGCCCTACCGTCATGCTTATCGGAATCCACCTTGTCGAGACTGGCTTCCAGAACTGGGCTGGTGGCTCCGGCCCTTGCGCCTCGCCCCCCAGCGAGTTCTTCGCCAAGTGCCCCAACATCAACGCCCCCCACGCTCTTCCCTGGGGCTCGGCTGAGTACCTCGGTCTGGGTTTCTCCGTCTTCATCACCATCATTCTCTGCGAGCGCTTCGGTGCCCCCATCATGAAGTCCACCTCCGTCGTCATCGGTCTCCTGACTGGCTGCATCATTGCTGGTGCCACCGGCTACTTCGACCGCAGCGGCATTGACAGCGCCCCCGTTGCCTCGTTCATCTGGGTCCACACCTTCAAGCTCCAGATCTACGGCCCCATTGTGCTGCCTATCATGGCTGTGTTCATCATCTGCGCTTGTGAGGCCATTGGTGATATCACTGCCACTTGCGATGTGTCCCGCCTGGAGGTGTCTGGCCCCATCTACGAGTCGCGTATCAGTGGAGGTGTGTTGGCCGACGGTCTCAACGGTATCCTTGCCGCCCTGATGACCATCACCCCCATGTCCACCTTCGCCCAGAACAACGGAGTCATTGCCCTGACGCGCTGCGCCAACCGCACCGCCGGATACTGCTGCTGCATGTTCCTGATCATCATGGGTGTGTTCGCCAAGTTCGCCGCTGCTCTCGTTGCCATCCCGTTGCCCGTTCTCGGAGGTATGACCACCTTCCTGTTCTGCGCCGTGGCTGTCTCGGGTATCGCTATCATCACCAAGGGTGTTCCCTTCACCCGCCGCAACCGCTTCATTCTCACCGCCGGTCTTGCTCTCGGATACGGAGCGACCATGGTGCCTACATACTTCGACAACGTCTTCACCTACCACGGTGGTAACACGGCCCTCCGTGGATTCATGGATGCCATTGAGATCATCATGGAGTCGGGCTTCGTCGTTGCTGCCGTCATCTGCATGCTGCTCAACCTGACCCTCCCTGAGGAGATTGAGGACACCCCCGCCGAGGAGGTCGTTCCCGTTGTCGCTGCCAAAGAGCCTTCCGGCTCTGACAGCGCCCGCGACATCAGCGAGGAGAAGGTCTAAATGTGACCGACCCTTGCTCTCTCCCTGATCCACCATTTTCTGCTGGCCTTTCCTTTTTTTTCTTTCTTGGTTTTCTACATTTTTTGAAATGGACTTTTTGTTTGTAATTTGACTCTACGTTTCTTCTATATCGTTGATGCTGTTTTTGGAGAGGGGAACGGGGAGTCCAAGAAATGACATATATACAAAACTGTGTGGTGACCGTTGTCATTTTCGGTTGTTTAGTTACTGCACAGATGATGATGAACTGGAGCGAAAGGCGGAAGGGGAAAATAGCGAATCTTCCTTTTTCATATTTTTGTTGCCGGTTTTCTCATGAAACGATCTACCGCTGTTTGATACCAGAATATACCATCACGATATTCCGAACCCTTCCTTTTCCTGTGGCCATGGACCGTAGAGAACGCGCTACAATCTGACCTGCGTAACGAGATTTTGTGTATAGTCTTGGCTTCAAAATCGCAGCCCCCGAAACTGTGTATCAGGATATATATACATGTAAACCAGAAGATACATACAGACAGACAAACCCTCCACACTAGATACTGAAGCATCTCTAGCCATCAACTTGAGCCTCATCCCCGTTCCACGCGCGGATCAGCAGCCGATGGATTTCCGAGCTATCCAACACCCGGGGGTTCCAGTAAACCACGCCCGACGCCGCGGGACTCGATCCTGGCCCGGACGGCATCGTCACCACCAGTTGCGCCATCTTCTCCAGCATGGACTCCTGCACGCCCAACGCGCGAAGTGACGTCGGCACGCCGCCCAGACCGTGCAAGAGCTCTGCAAGGGCGCGCACGGCGGCCGTCTCTGCACACCCCTCGTCCGCTTCGGCAAGCTCCGCACCACCACCGACAGGCACGCTGCTGCTGCTGCTGCTGCTGCCCTGCAGAGCCGCCGCGAGCGCCAGCAGCGTCTGGCGCGGCACGCAGTGTACGTTATAGGCAAACGAGTGCGGGAGCACTACCGCGTGGGCGTCGGCATGTGCCACACCCGGCGATAAGCTGGCGACCACGTGCGCAAGCTTATGTTGCAGCGCCAACCCTGTCGCGGCCACAGCCCCTCCCGCTAGCATGGCCCCGTACAGCCCGGCGGCCAGCCCGGGAACATCGGTAATACCACTCCCTCCTCGGCCTCCGGTGTCGGACGGAGCCCCATCACCAGCTGCGAAGCGACGTAGTGCCGCGGCTAGTTGCCGCGCACCTTCTAGCGCATGCAGAGTCGTGATGGGGGTGCGGTTGCGCGCGTAGAGCGCCTCGACTAGAGAGAGTTTTACACGCGGCCGGTGCGGGGTGGGTTTGACACGCCGTCGGGGAGTAGAAAGCTGTCAGATTGCGTAATGACGCATACAGATGGCGTTTAAATCCAGGGGCGGCAAGTGTGCGGGTTAGACATGGGAAGGAACGCACCAGCATGGGCAAGCGCGTTGACGCCGCTGGCAAGCGCGACTGCGCGGGGAAGGCGCAGCACGAGATTGACGTCGTACATGGCCACACGCGGCAGAATGCGCGGGTCGACGACGGTGCGTTTGCCGGAGCTGCGGGCATCGGCGGCGGGGCCAGGAGTGGCGGGCGGCAGTTCGCCGAGAATGGCGGTCATTTCGGACCCGGAGAACGTCGTCGGCAGGGTGATGTGCGGCACGCCGGTGCGCAGCGCGATGGCCTTGCCCAGGCCGACTGCCGCACCACCGCCGACCGACACCACGCCATCCTGGCCGGCCGCGCGCAACACGGCTACCGCTTCGTCGCTGATGTCCTGCGGGGTGTGCAGGACGGCGGTGGCCTGCATGCCGACGGGGCCGGTGAAGCCGGCGTCGCGGAGCGCGGTGCGTGCGAGGTCGGCGAGAGCGGTGCGTGTCGCGGAACATACAAGCATCGGGTGGGTTATGCCAAGACGGTCGAGCTCGGCCCGGAGCTGGCTGAGGCAGCCGCGGCCGAAGACGATTCGCGGGAGGGTGGAGTCGTGAGTAAATGTGCCGGTGTCCATTGCTACGGGCGGGATAGACGGTGCAGATTGTATCTTGAGGGAGAAAAAGAGCGAAGAGGGAAAAGGCGGGCAGGCTTTAAGGGATTGCTCTTTGTTTTCTAGCCGCGTGGGAAAAGCCGGGCTACAGACCCGCCCGCAGGTGACTAATTGCCGAGCCCGAGCCGGAGGTTACTTCAAGCCGCCGGGACTGAGATATACGGCACTCAAGGTCTGCATTATCATGAGCGGCTGTGTTTCCTAGCGCAACTGATTGAATTCAAGCATTTGGTATGAGGTATCTATGAACTCAGTTATGTCTGTCAATGTGCTACAAACGTGCCGCAAAGAAAATGAGTCCAGCAAGTTTCTCGCTGAGGGCATATCTAAATCCAGACAAACCCTAACCCTAAAAAGGGTCTCCACTTAATGCCAGCTGACAGGAAGCTGCTCTAACAGCTGGCAAGATAAAGAATTTTATTTTCCGTTATCAGCATCTTTTTTTTTTTTCTGATTCATTATGGTCTCAAGATTTGTTTGTATGTTTGCACACACACACACACACACACACACACGAGTTCTTCACTAGATGACTTTGCTTTGTTTTTATTTCCCTCAATTTCTTCTTTCTTGCTTTCTCAATCCGTACTGGATTTTCCTAGCCTTCCTTTCTTCCAACGCCTTCTGGGCTTGGCCTTCGTTCATCTTCCGAGTCTCCCAACCACTCTCCCTCTCGACCCCATCCGTGCCCATCGTTCGTCAAGATGTTCGAAAGCACTTGCCAGCTTCCCATAACGCGGGAAGTGTTCTGCTTGGCGGTGCATTCCTCTGAACTGGTCGTTACTGTCGGCCTGGCCACTGGAGTCATCGAGACCTACCGCATTCCCGACACTTCGTCCTCGAACAGCGACGACCACGCGCGCAAGGAGATCAAACTGCTGTGGCGCACTCGCCGGCACAAGGGTAGCTGCCGGTCGTTGGCTTATGCATCCGACGGAGCGCTTCTGTTCTCCGCCGGTGCCGACGGCCTCGTCAAGGGCTTCGACCCGTTCACCGGGCGTGTATCGTTTAAGCTGGCGGTGCCCCGGAAACGCGTGCGTGCCAACCAGCTGGCCACGCCGCTCGACTGCCCCGCGCTTGTTCTCTCCGTCAACCCGCAGACTCTCCTCGTTGCCTGCGACTCCGGCGCGGTGCACGTGTTCGACGTGCGCCCCGGCTCCGACGCCCCCGTGGCCCACCGCCGGATCGATCGACCCCATAATGACTACGTGACCTCGTGGATCGTCCTCCCCCCCTCGGAGACCAGCTCGTCTGGTGTGTCGCGCCAGTGGGTGTCGCTGGGGGGCGACTCCCTGGCCGTGAGCGACGCTATGCGCGGCGTGCTGGGTGCGTCGGACGAGCTCGACGACGAGCCGCTCAGCGCGTGCTTCATCCCGGGCGTGCGCGCCAGCCGCAAGGCTCCCGAGGTCGGCATCGTTGTTACTGGGTCCGACCACGGCACGCTTCGTGTGTGGCAGCTTGGCGAGTGGGCCGCGCCGGTGCGCAAGGTTAACCTTGGCATCAAGGACCACACCGTTGACGTGCTGGCCACTGTTCCGCCCGAGCTGGGCCTGGGCGAATGCGTGGTGGCTGCTGGTCTCAGCGATGGCCACATCGTCATTGTCGATCTGCAGCGCAGTGGCAAGGACAAGGTGATTGCCAAGCTCCAGCACCACGTCATTGACGAGGTCACGTCTCTGGCGTTCGACTGCCAGAACCGCCTGATTTCGGCCGGCGGCGGCACCGTGAAGGTGTGGGAGGAGCTGAGCATGCTGCAGGGACACACCGAGGACGAGGGCAACGACGAATCCGATAGCGACGACGACCAAGGCGCCGGCGACACCGCTAGCAAGGCCACCAGCAACAACGCCGGCACGAACGCCAACGAGACCACCGGCGACGACGCGAACGCGGTGAAGAAGCCCACCGAGAAGCCGAACGGCAAGCGCGCTCGCCACACCGCCGACTCGGCCGACTCCTCGAACGACGGCAATAGTGAAGACGGCGACGACGATTCGGACGATTCAGACGATTCGGGTAGCGACTCATCCTCGGATTCCGTGGTCCAGCGCGCCAAAGCCGCCCGCGAACAGGCTGACGCGGCTAAGCGCCGGAAGCTCGGCCCCATGGGCGCCCACGGAATCCTCAAGTTTGACGGTCTGGAGTAAGAGATAGTAGGATGTATGCCCCCTAGTGTCGGGCATAATAATGCCGGGCAATAGTTGATAAGATACAGTCAATGCAAAGAAAGATTACACGAATTATGTTGGAATGAAAGAAAAAAGCAACAGCCGGCCTTGCTGTTTCCATGTACATTAAAGCCAGTTTCATAGTCGAACAAGAGAAATAAAGGCAAATCCGTCCTCCCATGAAAAAGAAAAGAAAACGGCACAAAATCATAGGTTCTCAGAATTGAGGAACCATCCCAGATGGAAAAAAGAAAGAAATCTTCCTCTCCAGATTCTTGAAGATTCACCAATCAAATGTGCAACTCAAACTTCAACTCCAGCTTAGCTTGTATCCGGTTGACTCCGTTAGCAATATAAAAAAAGACGGAAAAAAAAAAGTTCTCCCGATCCCAATTTGAAACTCCAAGTCCATGAACGACCAGAACGACCAGAACGAAACAGAAAGTAAGAAGTAATAGGGTAGTCAGCTGCCTCCAGTAGATACTTGAGGCTAAGACTACAAGAAGAGAATAGAAAGATAAGAGATGGTAAAACACAGGGAAGTATTATTGGGTGAATGGATAACGGCGTAGAAGGGAGTTTTCATCTATCCTCCAGAACTTGGCTCCGGATCCGTGTCCCGAGATCGGAGACCGGATCACCCCGTGAATTCACCGGCTTTGCGAGCCAGCACACGCACGTTATCGACGAGTCCCTTCACTAGATCGGGGTATCGGTGCGGCACACCACTCAATGCACGGCGACCCTGCTCGATCAACATGTTCGCGTCGAGCTCGAGCTCCAATTCGTGTTCCTTATCGATGCGCGGGGCGGCTTGCTGTGAAAGAGAAAGAATGAGCGCAAGTTAGTAGTTGCGTCTGACGGGGGGAGAGGGAGAGAGGGAGGGAGAGAGAGAGGGCGAAGGACAGAGAAGAACTTACCCCATGCCGGGTCTGCTTCATGGTAACCTGGGTCAAATCAACCTGATAGAACCCATGAACATAGCTCAGGCGATCCTTATTGCGATCGACCACACGCTCATTATTCACGCCGCCGAGATCTTCAAGCTCCTCAACGGGCCCCTCCCAGTTCATTTCCAGATTGACGGAAATGCGACAGTCCAGAGGGCACGTCGGGAGATGCAGCGACAGGTCGGCAACACGCGCCTTGACAATCTTCGCAAGCACCTCGCCGGTCTTCTGGTCGTAGGTCACCCGCGCCCGTACGGGCCGTTTCGCCGGGATCAGTGACCGCACACACACAGGGATGTGGTTGGCGAGCGCCGGCGGCAGCTCAAAGAATCGGTCCAGCTCACGCCGGTGCTTATACTGCACGGGAAGGCGGGTGCGACCACTATTGGCGTTTGCACGCGGGTCGGACTGCACGACCACGTCGTTCAGGAACTTGTTGAAGGCTTCGTGCTGGTGCTGTTGGGAGAGAGAATGACAAAAGACGGTTAATATCAGTTAATATCAATCAAGGGTAGAAGAAGGTATCACGATCGCACATCTGGCACCGGGGGAAAAGGGAGAGAGAGAGAGAGGGGGGGGGGTTGGTCACGCGAAGGGCGTAGGATGTAGACTAACCTCGGTCATGGCACTGCGGAAAGCAACACGATTCGACTCCTGAATCACACACTCGGTGCGGACTTGACGATCGATGCGGTCATTTGTTTCGGTGTCAATGAGAGTTCCCAGTTTCGCCTCGATCTCAAACTGGATCCCGCGACCTGAGATCTCCGCAGCATCCGGGTTGCTCAGGACATTCAAGAACAGCCAGTCAGCTACAGTCTTGGAGATTTCCTCCAGCGGCTCCATGCCGACAATACAGGCCTCCCATTGTCCCTTCAATGGGTCCTGCTCGACTGGAGGTTGTGGGACGTCGGGCCCAGGGGCAGCAGGACCGCCGTTTCCAACATTGTCGCTAGTAGGAGCAACTGCACTCATTGAACCGGAAGTCGACATCCGAGAAGCTTCGGGCGACTCATGACGACCCGGGCGGTCACTTTCATGGTGGCTGGCACGCTTATCTAAGCGCCCGTTGGCCGGGGCCGGCGTTGGCCCAGAGCCAGGCCGCCGGGGATTGCCGTGGCGTTTCTTAGGAAGCACAAAATTGGCGTGCTTGAGACGAACCGACGCGTCTGCAATTTTGGCCCAGACAGGCGGCTCGGTGATGGGCTCGGTCTTGCGGCGCTTGTTTGAAGGGGGTGATGCTGTAAAGTCGGATGATTCGGGAGCCTGGGAACCATTTGCAGCTCGGGCGATAGAGGGAGTTGTGCCGTTACCATTGTCAAGAGTCTCTTTAGCGTCCTTGTCATTAGAATCAACTTCGTCAAGCCGACGTTTAGCAGGTAGCGGGATGGGGGCGGCAGCAGCAGCCATCTTAGGGGTCGGTTGAACGGAACGTTGCCGGGGAGGGTCTTCACGGGAAATAGACACCGCAGACTGGCCGACAGAGGCCGGAGGCATGGCGGACGGGGCACCAGCGGTGACTGGTGACGGGCCAGGGGCAACAGTAGCGGGATCGGGCTTAGGCCTCGACATAGGACTAATACTGGAGCTTTGTTCTCGATCGGAGGCACGTTCGCTGAGAGGGCGAGGATCGCGAGGATCTTGACGACGGGTCTGATCGGGATCGGCGGTGTCAGGGGCTGATATGGTTGAAACGTAGGATGACGTTCGGGCAGGGAGAGAGATGTGTCGGGGTTGAGACGGAGATGTTTGCTGACTTGGGAGTTGGATAGCAGGATGTTGAGGGGGTTGTTGAGAAGGACGGTGAAGGAAATGCTCTTGCTCTTGCTGTTGCTGTTGCTGTTGCTGTTGCTGTTGTTGTTGCTGCAGCTGTTGTTGTTGGTGACGAGTGTCAATGTGTAGAGCGCCTGGGGGAGGGTAGGAGAATCTTTGGGGTTGTTGTGGGTGATGTGCCAAAGTTTGTTTTTGTGACGGGGGCATTTGTGACAGAGATTTCACGTTTGCGACAGGAGACTGGAGGTGCTGTTGTTGTTGTTGTGGATGAGGAGGAGGATGGGCATGGTGTTGGTGCTGGGGAGGATGTTGCTGTTGTGGCTGTTGGTGCTGCTGGTGTGGCGGAGGCGGCGGCGGCTGTTGATGTTGTGATTGCAGGTGAGGTGATTGGGCAGGAATCGATACCAGACGAGAGCCATACGGACTTGGAGGATGGCCAAAACTTTGCTGTCGAGGATCAGGACCGCTAGGTGGACCGGGGGGTTGCGAGGGTTGGCGCGGAAAGGGATGAGGACGTGCGGACGCCACAGGACTGTCTTGGGGGTAGGGTTGTTGTGGCTGCTGCCCCGGACCGGACATAGGACTGGGACCCGATCCAGGACCGGGATAAGATGGATGATGCTGGCTATGCGCCGATGTCGGGGTGGACGAATGGGCCGAGTGTACAGACTGCGATCGATGATGGAGAAACTGAGGGTTTGCACCGGGGCCGCTGATGGGCGGAGTGTGTGGAACCGGTGGCTGTTGGCCATATGCGCCGGCCACTGGGTAGCCGGGTGGCGGCTGTTGTGGGTGCTGAGGGTGTAATTGTTGCGGCGGCTGTTGGTGCTGGGCTGACTGCGGATGTGGAGGCGGCCTTTGTTGAGAGTAACTGTCGTGTCGAGAGAACTGTGGAGGGTACTGGTGAGTTGGGACAGGGCTAGTGACATCCGGGAAGTACCCGCCCGAAGCACTGGATATCGAGGCCGACGGTGCAGAGCGGTAGCCGGGGCTCTGAGGGATAGGGGCTGAGCCACCGGGAGAGCGGGCGTCAAAGCTTCCGGGGGTCTGGAGCAGAGGACGCGGCGGATACGACCCGGGATACTGTTGGTGAGGGGGATAGGCAGAGGGAGGTGGCCGGTGGTAGTCTTGCGGAGAGCCCTGAGACGGAGGCCCGTATTCTCCGTACGGGTAGCCGTGCTTTTGTTGAGAAGGAGTCGAAGGAGCGGCTGACTGGATGTACGAGCCTGAACGCTCAGGAGGAGGGTGAGGATGAGGATGAGGATGTTGTTGCTGTTGCAGCAGTTGTTGTTGTTGTTGTTGTTGAGGCGGCGGCGCATGACGGCCGGCGCCAGGACCAGCCCCAGGCCGGGGACGGTCGCCGTTATCATTGAGCATTCCTTTTAGATCCATGGTGACGGTTGGGCCGATTCAGGCATAGTCGAGATAAGAGAAGACGAAGGAAGATGTGGTCGAGAAGGATAGAGGACGATGAGGGTCAGTTGAAGAGTGGGAGGCCCGGGTTTGAAAGAGCGAGGATATGGTCGCGCAAAAGCTACAACAAGACGCAAACAGGCGCGACGGCCAATAAATCGTAAGCCACAGCTATCACGCGAAGCGATATGAGACGAGCGACACTGGATGATGGAGATGGACGTTGACTAATATCGCGACGGAGATGAGGATGCGGGGCCGGGGCCGGCGCGGATCACGACGAGGCAAGGAGAAGCTGGGCGCAAAGAAGGGTCGGGCATGACGCGACTGGGATGGAACGGAACGGAAGTTACGGAGGGGGGTCGATACAAAAGAGCGAATTGATGAAGACAGAAGAAGGCGATGATAGCGTAAGCGGCGAGACGCAGAGATATGTCGATGAGGATGAAGAAGGGATGAAGAGGCCAGGACTGGCCAGGTGAAAAGGAATGAAGCTATTCAGAGAAAATGGCGTAGGACTACTGATAGACTTAAGACAACACAGGATGGTGGCAAGGGAGGGGGTAGAAGAATAGAAAGACAAGTAATTGAGTAGTTGATAGGAACGCCGATGTGCAGCCAATTATGCGAAAAGGGCTTAACAGGGCAAATGATAGGAAAACAAACGCGGAGCGTGAGTTTTGATGGATGAAGGAGAAGAGGAAAAAGAGGAAAAAAAAGGGAAGATGAAAAAAATAAAAAAATAAAATTGTTAGTGGGAGAACACTTTTCTTCTCAGGGATGGGAAATGAAGGAGGGCTGTTAGAGCTGGAAGTACCTTTCCCATATCTGCCGTCAGCCTTGTGAATCATGTGTAGACACAAGTATCTAGCAGCCAATCCTGATAGTGTGTGTCTACTTTAGTACATACATGACGAGGCTGACAGAAAGGTGACAAGAGGAAACCGTAGGTCACTAACACCAGCGAAATTGCTTCCAGCCACAACGACATGGAATGAGCAGCGCAAAAGGAACAAAAAGAAAAAAGCAATTGATAGTGAGACACCAAAGTCAGGAGGTTAGACGAGACAGTCAAAATGACACCTATGAAGTGCCTGAATTATTCTCTTGATGAATTCATTCTCTTTTTCCACGCGTTTTTATTTGCCCAACTCCACCGAAACTTTCAACAGGCGAAAAAAGAGGCATCGGAGAATATCTTAGTCAGCGACACGTCGCCCGATCTGTGCCTGCCTTATTGCGTCTGTACGTACCTACACGCGGGAGCGGCTAATAGGGCGCTGTGGCAAGCCGGCTGAGTCAGCACAGAGGCCGGCGAAGCAAGTATCCAGGCAAACGCCAGGAGTGCGCAATCAACGCATCCTCGCACATACGCACGAAATTGGTTCGCCTTTGGAGCCAACACGCAATGGATGTTCGCATATGTTGACGGGCCACCAGGGCGGCAGAGGCAAACACACATCCGTGACAATGTAACGCTGGAAAACGAGGAAAAAAAACCCAGACACGGCACTCAGGAGCCAGACCACGTGATGACGCACGTGTCCCACATGCAGTCCCCCCCACCTTACGTCAGCGGTTCCAGGCTGTAGGCAGAGCTTTGCCGACGTGTACACCTGCAGTTTGTACCCTTGGTGGCATTTTGCTGGTCGCGGTACCTGCAGCCGCAATTTCGTGCATCACCAATGCTGTTTGTGTTTTCTTCTCTTCTTCTCTTCAGCCTCTCATCCCGTGTTTACTCTATCATCAACAACTAAATCCTGTTTCCTCCTGTCCATTTCCCTTCATATTTTTCCGGTTAGTTTTCTTTCTTCGTTTAGACACCTGAAGATTTGTGTCTTCACCCCATCTTGACTTGTCTTTCTTCCGCATCGTTCCGCCTTCGCGAAGCCCTGAAGATCTCGGGAGAGAGAACAGACCACATCTCTTCTCCCTCTCTCTCTTGTTCTTTCCCGAGGTGCACTCTTCTCCAACTGTCACTCTCTCTCCTTATTCCTGCGTTTGCCCGCTCATCTCCCTTCTCCATATTCATCATGCCTGGCCTCACTTCGGCAAAGGGCATTTTGGCCTTCCTTCACGATGAGGAAAACGACCTGAAGGTGTTTGCGCTACAGACCCTCAATGATGACATCGACACCATTTGGACCGAGGTTGCAGGTGCTGTCAGCCATATGTGAGTTTGTGTGATCTTTTGGGCGGAGTGGTCATGGTGATGGCTTCAACTCAGCTTTACCTCAGCTTCAGATCCGGCCTCACCTGCCAACGTAACCCTAGACTGGACCCCTCCATGACTAACCGCCGGCCTCTCTTTCCCTCTCCTTCTCATGTAGTGAATCTCTGTACGAAGACGAATCGTTCCCCGAGCGCCAACTCGCAGCTCTCGTGCTTGCCAAAGTCTACTATCACCTCCAGGCCTACAACCAGAGCATGACGTTTGCCCTTGCGGCTGGCAATCTCTTCAAGCTTGACGTTCCTGGAGAGTTCGAGGAGACCATCATCTCCAAGTGCATCGACCACTTCATCGCCGTGTCGGCTGCCGAACACGTTCCATCGATCGCCTCCAAGTCCGACTCGTCGATCCCGGCGCTGGCCACCAGTTTTACCGCCGGCTTGACCGAGGGCTCTCTCATCTCCCCGACAACCCCCTTCTCGCACTCGACCCTCCCCTCTAAATCGCTACTGTCGCGTGTCTCCGAGGATAATGCCATTCTGGATCCTACTTTCCAGCCTGTCGGCAAGCTGCAGCGCAGCGGCTCTGTGCTAATGATGCCCGATGCGAACACCAAGATCCTCCTCCAGCGCGTGATCGAGCGCATATTTGACTACTGCCTGTCCCGGGGCAAGTATCGTCAGGTGCTGGGCATTGCCATTGAGGCCAAGCGCCTGGATATCGTTCGGAAGGTTATTGTGCGCGCTAACGACGACGAGCGCAAGTCTAAGGGTATTAAGGCTGCTGGACCTCCGACCACCGTCTCGCGTGCCGCCGAGGACCTAATGGAGTATGCTCTGAGCATCTGCCTCGATCTTGTGCAAGAGCGCAGCCTGCGCACCGAGATCCTGCGCCTGATCTTGGACCTGCTCAACGATATTGCCAACCCGGACTACTTTGCCATTGCAAAGTGTGTGATATACCTGGATGCCGATGAGGAGGCCTCGGCCATGCTCCGCCACCTGGTGTCCAAAGGTACCCGTACCTCGATTCCCACTGCCTACCAGATTGCTTTTGATCTCTACGACAACAGCACCCAGGAGTTTCTGGGAAAGGTCATGAAGGCGCTTCCTTCGGGAGAGCCGAAGCCTCCCAAGCCGGCTCCCGCCACCGTCACCGACGAGGACGCTGAAGACAAGCCTGCTGAGGCCCAGTCTCTTATTGCGAACCAGGACAAGTCCAACGAGGCTGAAACCGACGCCGAGGAGGATAGCGACTCCGAGGATTCGGACATGCTTCCCGAGATGCTTAAGGCGTACAAGAACATCCACTCGATTCTCGATGGCAGCAAGACCATCAAACTGAACCTGGAATTCTTGTACCGCAACAACCGTACCGATTTGAGCATCCTCAACAAGATCCGTGATAGTCTTGAAGGCCGCAACTCCATCTTCCACACCGCCCTCACCTTCAGCAACGCCTTCATGAACCACGGTACCACCAACGACCGCTTCTTCCGCGAAAACCTGGAGTGGATTGCCAAGGCTGTCAACTGGTCCAAGTTCACTGCTACCGCCGCTCTCGGTGTTATCCACCGGGGCAACTTGACCCAGGCTCGCAAGCTTCTGGAGCCGTATCTTCCCAAGCCCAACGGATCGACTGCCGGATCGGCTTACAGCCAAGGAGGTGCTCTGTTTGCCTACGGCCTCATCTATGCCAACCACGGCGCCGGCGCTCTGGAGTACCTGAAGACCCAGTTTGGCTCGGCCGACGATGAGGTTATCCAGCACGGTGGTGCTCTTGGTCTCGGTATTGCCGGTATGGCTACTGGATCGGAGGAGATCTTCGAAAATCTCAAGAACGTTCTCTTCACCGATTCGGCTCTGAACGGAGAAGCTGTTGGCATCTCTATGGGCCTCATCATGTTGGGTACTGGAAATGCCAAGGCTCTCGACGTCATGATTTCCTACTCCCACGAGACCACCCACGAGAAGATTGTTCGTGGTCTCGCTCTGGGCATGGCCTTGATCATGTACGGCCGCCAGGAAGCCGCTGATACCATGATTGACGGTCTTCTATCGGATCCCGACCCGACCTTACGATACGGAGGTATCATGACCGTTGCCATGGCGTACTGTGGCACCGGTAGCAACAAGGCTGTGCGGAAGCTGTTGCACACTGCTGTCAGCGATGTCAATGATGATGTCCGCCGTGTGGCGGTGATGAGCTTGGGTTTCATTCTCTTCCGCAAGCCGGGCAGTGTGCCGCGCATGGTTGAGCTTCTCTCTGAGTCGTACAACCCCCACGTGCGGTACGGTTCCGCCATGGCCCTCGGTATTAGCTGTGCCGGTACGGGACTTGACGAGGCTATTGATCTGCTTGAGCCGATGATCAAGGATCCTACCGACTTTGTGCGCCAGGGAGCCCTTATCTCGCTTGCCATGATTATGATCCAGCAAAACGAGGTGATGAACCCCAAGGTTGCCACCATCCGCAAGACGCTCCGCAAGGTGGTCAGTGATCGTCATGAGGATGCGATGACCAAGTTTGGTGCCGCCCTGGCGCTCGGTGTGCTGGACGCTGGTGGCCGCAACTGCACCATTGGCCTCCAGACGCAGACCGGGAACCTCAACATGGCCGGAATTGTCGGCATGGCCGTGTTCACCCAGTACTGGTACTGGTTCCCGCTGACGCACTTCTTGTCGCTCAGCTTCACCCCCACCGCAATCATTGGACTTGACCATGACCTGGAGATCCCCAACTTCAAGTTCTACTGCGCCGCTCGCCCTAGCCTGTTCGACTACCCGCCCGAGCAAGAGGTTAAGACGGAAGAGGGCCCCGCGCTGATTGCCACCGCCATTCTCTCAACCACGGCGCTTGCTAAGCGCCGTGCGCAGAAGAAGGAGCGTGCCCAACGCCGTGAATCAATGGACCTTGACGTGCCCCCTCCTGCCCCTACCAGCGCCGGCACTGCTGCCCCTACGACCGCAGCTACGTCGAGCAAGATGGATGTCGACGACGAGAAGAAGGCCGAGGATACCGCTAAAGAGAAGAAGGATGGCGAGACTGCTACGCCGGCGCCCGAGACTAAGAAGAAGGCCGAGAAGGAGAAGGTCGGCTTTGAGCTTGAGAACATGACCCGTGTGCTACCGGGTCAGCTCAAGTACATTAGCTTTCCTGCCGGACGCTACAAGCCGGTGAAGAAGGTACGTTGTTAATCCCTCCACTTCCTCCAGCACATCTTCCCCGCATGAGGTTTTATCGATTTACTAACAGGTGCTTTCCCTTCATTCAGCCTACTGGAGGTCCCCTCCTGCTTCTCGACACGCAGCCCGAGGAGCCCAAGGCTCTTCTTGAGGAGATGCTCAAGAAGGCCATGACCGAGAAGGCCCCGGTGGCCGGCACCTCGTCGCGCAGCACTGGCGAGATTCCGCTGGGCACCCGCCGGTCAGGCCGGACCCGTGGCCACGCCGGCGCGGTCCCTGCGCCGAGTGACGACGATGCGACACCGACGCTGGACGAACTTCAGGAACTGCTTGGCCGTGCGCGTACTACGCTGGACCGTGCCCGCCAAGCACGTCAGCAGGGCCAGTCGGAAGACGTGGCGGGGCGGGTTGCGGATATGCAGGCTGAACAGGGCCGGGCTGCTGCGCCGGCGGCGGCTGCTAGTGTGAACGCGGTTGACGACGATGGCGAGGGGGCCGAGGAGGCTCCGGTGCCGCGGGAGTTTGAGTACATGACCGAGGACGAAGAGGAGGAGGAGGAGGAGTAAGCAGAGGGACGTGTAGTGTGTGACTAGAAGTAGAGACTTGGCTGTATTTCTTCGGATTCTTCATTCTTCTTCCGTTCAGACTTTCCCCGGTGGGGACTTGCATTGCTTTTGTTTTTGCTTCTTCATGGGCCATGCGCACCGCAGTTGCTTACTCGTTGTATGGATTGTTTCCGTGTCATTTGCCGTCCCTTCTAGATGCTTGCTTGTGGATTATTCGTCGGAGAAAAGAATCCAGCTCGCTGCTCAATGAACAAAACAACTTCATCTGGTGTATCGTGTACTGCTTCTGCCTCTCGGTATCTCATGACGTGAATAGGGTCCGTGAATAGGGTCCGTTAAGGAATCACAATGTCCGTGGCTGATGGTGCATGATGCAAAGCCCAGTGATGTCATTATGTCTATGTAGCAGAAAGCTGTTGTATTAAGCGCCGAGCATCAGGCCAAATCTAGACGCAGGAAGAAGAACAAAAGTCTATAGGATAAGCCGCGCTACTGGAGAAAGAATAAGGAAACAAAACACCACCTGGTTAACCGATCAAGAACAAAGGAAACCGGAAACGAAGGGGAAAAAAAGAAAAAAAAAAGATAAGAATCTATCACGGCGTTGTCTGTTTCTTGGGAGTGTCCACACCAGTACACTGTTCACACACAACCACGCGATGCCACGCCGTCGCCAGGTTTCCCCGGACGTTGTAGATGGATTTCTGCTGCTCGGGCTGCGTGTTGTACGCCTCGTCGGTAGCCTTGACGAGGATCGGCGCCGAGCACCGCGGGCCAACGGTGGCGGTGCTGCCGGACGCGGCAACAGCCGCATCGGCGGGCTCGGTCAGCGGCACCGCACCCGTGTAGCGCCACCGCGTCCACGCCCAGCGCTTGTGGCCGGCACAGGCGCCGGGCACTTTGCAGTCGTCGAGCAGCTGGGCCTGGTCCCACGTGCGGCCGCCGTCCAGGCTGACATCGACGCGGATGATGGCGCGGCCGCCGCCGGAGAAGGCGTAGCCGCCCACCGAGACGCTGCGCACGGGGTCCGCCAGGCCGGCGGCGGCCGGTGTGGTCGTGGTGGTGGTGGCCGGGGCTCCGCTGCTGGCGAGGTCTTGGAGTTTCTGCGACGTGGTGTCTTCGGCGGGCGGGGTGGGCACAGCCACCTTCGGGCCGAGGCGCGCATACGTCACCGCGCTGGTGACGGGCATCTCCTGGATGGCGGGGTACTTGGACCAGTCCGGGTTGGCGCCCTCGTTTGGCCCGAAGCACTTGTAGTCGCGGCGCTGCCACTGCGACGGGCTCTCCTCGTCCGACAGCGACACCTTGCGCAGCCACTTCACCGAGCGCGCCGCAACGTATCCCGGCACGACCGCGCGCAGCGGGTAGCCGTGGTCACGGGGCAGCGGCTTGCCGTTCATTTCATAGGCGAGGATAACGTCGCCGCGCGGGTCGACGGCGGTGGTGATGGGGATCGACGCGCCGTACGCCTCCATGCCGTTGAAGTGCACGTGCTGCACTTCCGAGTCGGTCTCGTAGGCGTCCTGCACCGGGAACCCGGCGTCGGCGAGCACGTCGGCCAGCCGCACGCCGGTCCACTTGGCCGTCGAAATGCCGCCGACGGTCCACTGCAGGCCGTTGGTCTTGGCGCTGTTCTCGGTCATGTGTCGGCGGCGGTTTCCCGAGCATTGCAGCGTGGCGGTGACGGTGTACGGCTTGAACTTGGTCTGGAGATCCCGCAGCGTGTACGACTTGGTGTCGCCGTCGTACAGCTCAATGGTCAGAGAGTGGGCGGCCGAGTCGTCCTCCGACGGAACCCACATGTGGTTCCGCACGTAGAACAGGTCACTAGGGGTCAGGAAACTGTCGGTCAGGGCGTAGGCGGGGGTCTCGGCGTTGCACGGCTTAGAGGTGAGCGTGAGGAGATCCGGATGTCTGGTGGGGTCGTGGACGAACGGGTCGTCGATGGTTTCAGCAGGAGGCTCGCCGTTGACCAGGTCGTCGGGGTGGACATAGCCAATGTGGTACTGGTCGAGGATCTCGTAGACGTGGGGCGATTTGTGGATCGAGAAGATGTTCCAGTACGGGTCAATGCTGCGACCGGCGGCCTGGAGGATGACTTCACCGCCAGGGTGGGCCTGCACCCAGTCGGTGATATCATAGATTTTCCGGCCGCGTGTAACCCACGGATTTGGAGAGTGGGCGTCGTGTTTCCGGACCTCCGACAGGCGGAACCGCGGAAGTTGTGGGTCGTCACCGCTGTCCACACCTGGCTCCGCCGTTTGCTTGGTCTGTGCATCCCCGGGTGGGGATTCGGACAGTCCGGGCGGGATAGAAAGAGTAACACCGAGAGCGAGAAGGCCACCAGATGCAAGTAGTATTGAAGTGGGTAGATAGGGGTTCCGTGGCCGAGAGTTGGAGTGGCTGGGGTTGGAGCACTGGGAGGAGCTGGGAGGTATTTCGGCAGTCCGGACAGTTCTTGAAGTCGAAAAGGATCTCGACTGGGCCACGCATTCCGGCCGTATCCGGGCGGTGAGAGGTTCATGTGAGCACCGGAGCCATGCTGACGATACAGCGCTCGCCTTAGATCGTCGAAGGATCAATCGGGCAGCACTGGAAGCTGGCTTGACGGACATTGAGAGGAATGACAAACAAGCAAACAAGGGGGGTGGGGGAAGAAATGAGGTCAGGGTGATCGATATCTGGCTGATGGCCGTCGACACAGACGTAATCTTAGACCATGATACAGGCGACGGAAGGATATCTAAAAGCCTGGAATGACCAAAGTCGTGATGTGGGAAAGCGAAGGAAGAAAGCAACAGGTGCCAGGTCAGCTTCTCAGACTTGTGGCCTGGGAGAAGATTGGCCCGGCCACTCAGTCAGCCAAAAAGTTCTAGTCAGCTACACAGAAGCTTTCCCTAGAGCCAAAAACTATCGGGATAGTGTGATAAGCGCGACGCGTAGGCGCTACGATAAGACTCTTTCGGCACTTATCGGCCACGAAGTATGCATATGGCGTTGGGTTTCCGTGAAGCGAACGGGAGGACAGGGAAAGAGACACGGAAAAAAACCAGAAAAGAGAATCCGAGATGCCAAGACCGGAATTGAAAAATAAAGAAAAATAAATCGAGGAGGAAAAATCTGGAGGAGAGAAAGGAATGATAGGAAAAAGAATCGGCGAACAGGGAGGTTCCTGGGACGTTTATATTTTTAGTTTGGGCAAGCTAGAGAATATCGCTAAGCGACAAGCGACGCTGAAATGGCAGGTGCAACCCTCTTCCTCCAAGTGCGGCAAGCAGCGGCTTTTCATGGGATCAATTGTGCTGGTTCCCAAGCTGTCGGCGCCCGCACAGGCGGTAAAGTCGGTGAAGGAAGGAGCGAACGAGCTGTTTGGAGTACCTGCGGATTGTGGTTGTTATGCGCTGAGCGCCCGGGGAAATTTCCGGGCGCCCCTGAAGTTGGGGTAACATGCCCTGTGCTAATACGAACACTGGAGCACTAGGACAACATTGCCGTGTTCTGTGGCACTTATGTTGGTGACCTATGTTTGCCCTTGATCGAACACCCTTCACAGGGCGCGTCTGGATACGTGTATCTGGCCAGGCATGCATTGAGAGACTTCCCTTATGCCTGTGCTGTACGGGGTTATCCCCGTACCTCCGTGCTGTTGAGTCCAACCGATTCGCAGGTGCAGGAGTACTCGGTTCAATTTAGATCTTTAGACTAGCTCTGTACTGTAGAGGAGACTTTCGTCCTGCATTTCCGTCATGAGGGCCCTTCACCTGTCACGTGGACCACAGTGGCGACAAGACGATGGTATCTCCACTTAAGCAGAAGGCAAGCATCCGGCGAAAGGCCTGACAACTTCTCACCTCAGGACCCCGATTCTTTAACGGCCGAGTTGAGCGAGATGTCTGCGTCATAAGACAGTTCCATGGCCAAGATGATAGGAGGTTTGCTTTACCCAACCGTTCCTTCCCCATGTTTTTATTAGAGATTTTTCTAGAAGTCTATTCCGAGGTGCTTCCCGGACATCCTGCATCGCACCTTCCTAAGCATCGTAATAAGCTTCTTCTCCCGCTACTTCTCGATCTTTCGTTCCTTCTTGTTTGTATCCGCATCTCATCACCATATAATTTAAACACACATTCTCATTTATTCAAAGTTACAGCCCATGACAGGGCGTTTCAATTCATGGGTCCTGCGCCACGACTCCTGGGTTCGGGGAATCTTGGGGCCAAGCATTCGAGTTCAGGTTTGGTCGCTCAGACGGACAGAAGAGCTCATTTCTCTCGATGCTGACTGGTGGCTGAATCTTCGGCCATTGTCTATGCTACGGTTACGGTCACCGATAAGGAGGGGATTTGCTGACCTGCAATTTGGCAACGTGCCATCGGAGTGGTGGTATTCAATTCAGCTTTCTACATGCAGACTCTTATGGGTTGTGTATGGTTGTCGGGGTCTAGATTTAATACCGCCGCTGTGAATGCAGGGGCATATAGATTTCAATGCCTCAAGCAAGAGTGGCTGGCATGCATTCTATTATTATTATAATCGTCAAATTTACCGCTCCACTAACATGACTGAAATGGCATGTTATGTATACGTGCAGTCGCGGCACTAAATATCATATTAACTGGCTATGTCAAATGTAAATAGTCGATACCCGAAATAAGCATGCTGCGTATATACCCTAACCAATACAACCGCAAATGAAAATGCTATGCCTGCCATGCCCCAAGAGACCAGCGACTCCAAATCGTCACGAATCAATGCACCAAACCCCAATTAACGCGTCAAATTTATAGCCGGACGTCACCGGCGGTGAGGCGCTTCCAATGAACCTCCTCAAAGGGGACATATTTCCCATTCTCCAGCCAGAACATCTGCCCACCAACAGTGCTCTTCGCGATCTCGGCCGGATCGACGCCTTCCTGCTGCAGGAAGTACTTGATCTGCTTGTTTGTGCCGGTGGTCTGGTCACCGAGATCCTTCACCACGCGGAGGAAGACCGGCCGGGCGGGGCGCGGCAGCGTGCTGGCGATGTGCTCAGCTAGGCCCTGCAGGGTTTTCGCGCTGGGGCCCACCCCGTCGAGGGCTTCGGGGTTGAACACGACCGCCATGCATCCGGCGCGACCGTCATGGTGCGGGAGCAGCACGCCGTACACGTTGACTTCGTGCACTGAGTGGTGGAGGCCGACCGTGTGGGCCACCTCCGTGGTGGACACGTTTTCACTCTTCCAGCGGAAGGTATCGCCCAGTCGGTCGTTGAAGAAAACGCGGCCCTCCTTGTCCCACCGCACGAGATCACCCGTGCGGAACCAGGCGTCGCCGGGGAAAATCACGTTCCGCAGAATCTTCTCCGAAGTGGCGCCACTGTTGTTGTAGTAGCCCTGGAATCGCTGCTCGGTGTTCTTGGACGGCAGACGGAAGACTAGCTCGCCAGCTTCTCCGGGAGTGGTCCGTGTGCAAAGACCGGTCCACCGGCTGCGGACTGGATCACGCGTGATGGGGTCGACGTTGATGACCTGAATGCTGAGCCCCATGATAAGGTTATAGACCCAGCCGCCGCGTCCGACCGCGCCTTCAGAAAAGCCGTTGCGGTCTAGATTCCATGTGCCCATGGGCGCCTCAGTGGCCGAGTAAAACTCGAAAATGGTGTCTAGACCGAATCGATCCTTGAACTGACGCCAGATATCTGGGCGCAGACCGTTACCGAGGGCCATGCGTACGCAATGGCGCGTGTCCAGATTCTCTCCGGTAACGGGATCGAGGCGTGGTGGCGCAGCAAGCAGGTATCGACACGTCTCTCCAACATAGTGAATGATAGTAGCTTTAGAATCTCGGACCTCGTCCCAAAAAGCCGAGGTGGAGAATTTCCTTGCTATGGCAAACCCAGCACCGTTTTCAAGACAGTTCAAGAATCCAAGCAAGGATGCGGAACTATGATACAAGGGCATAGACTAGAAGTGGGACGGAGGAAGAATATCTACGGTTAGAACTTGAGTTACTGGTGCATAGAGGGACGGGATCGGTGGTGGGGGTAGACATACAGTGAAGAAGATGTCGTCGTGAGTCAATTTCATAAAACGACCCAGAAAATTCGCAACTACTACAGACTTGCCCCAGGAAATGATAGCCGGCTTCGGCAGGCCGGTGGTTCCAGAGGTATAAATAAGAATGGATAACCCTTCAACACTTTCGGTTTCGCGGTCGATGTCCAAGGAGCGCAATGCTTCGACTTTTTCATTTGAAACTTTTCCGTCGGCGTCAACGGCGGCCGCAGCACCGGCCTTCATGTCGACTTCGACATCGGGTGTGACGGACAAGAATTCGACATTCTCGGCAGTAAGGGTTGCACGGACACTCTCCGATAAGACAGCATCAGCAACCATGGGATCCACCAGGACGAGCCGAGATTTTGCACCGCGCACAGAGTGGAGGAACACGTCACCAACAAGGCTGTAGTTGATGAAGGCAGGCTTTGCGCCGATGGACCAGAGACCGACCCAAAGGAACACAAAGGCATCGGTGTTTTGGAAGTCGAGGCACACAATGTCTCCAGGGCGTACAGAATAGCGCTCGCGCAACCATGCGCCGGTGCTGAGAACTATGCGGTAGGTTTCGGCAAAAGTGTAGCGTCGGCCTTCAAAAGTGAGGAACACGCGGTTCGCTAGCGACGGATTATTGGCGTGGCGCTCGAGGGTGTAGAACTGGTTCAGGCGGCCAGTGAGATGACGGTATTTCAGGGCCGACACGGCAGGAATCACGGAGCTGACAAGCCGGTAATCATACCAAAAGCCGGTTTTCGCATTGAGGTATGCTAAGCCAGCAGCGGCGGCCGGGACGGCAGCAGCTGCAAGGGGGCCTTCGGAGGGGTTAGAATATCCAACGACAAAGCTCAAACGAGGAACCAAAGTGCGGGTTGAAGACAACAGAGAGGGCTCTTTTTTTCTCTTTTTTTTTTTTCTTGCACATCGGTGAATTTGGTGATGGTGCTAGGGTATTTTTCTGCTTCTTTGTCTCCTTCCGATTCTTGGGCGTGCTGCATGTTCACGTTGAAGCTCGTATATGTTGTCGGCGGTTCGGGCTGGAGTGTTCCGGCGCAAGCGAGCGTCACCAAATTCTTTTTTAAAAATAATAAATAATAAATAAACAACAAGGAGCCGCCCAGACCGACTGCGGCAGCTTTAACAGTGCACTCATTGTTGTCTTCTCCCTGTGTTTAAGTCCTCCCTGGCGTCGAAAGGATTGACTTACCTGACATTTGCGAAACCTGGTTTGAAGAGAGACTGGGGGTTCAACAGCCCACCGTGAACGTCCAGACGACAGGAGACGGCGTGACGATGGAAAATGCAACACAGTATCCGGAAGAAAACGCTGATCCAGGATAATGTCGCGTGAGCCAAGCTTCAGACAGCAACAGTACAGCCTTGGCGATTGAGCAGACTCGTGATTGCTCACAGGCGCAAAAAATCCGGAGGATCGGATTAGGGATTGGAAATTCGAATGGAATACGCCGTGACAAAAAGGGAAGAGGGTGGGGTGATGGATCGCGCAGAGATTGTGAGGCCGCGGTAGTAGGAATAGAATCAGCTAGTGTACGTGTCTCTCGGATGACGTCGGAGGCAAGGTTGCAACTGGAAAAAGCTTGATTGCTCTTTCAATCAGGGGAAGATCGCGAAGGTTAGGAGAATAAGGTAAAAAGAGGACAGAACGAGAGATGGCGGCAAGATGGGAGAAACGGATATGATGAGGTCTTCTTTGAACGAAAGATAAGTCGATGCCTTGATAATTTTTTTCTTTTCTCTTTTCACGTGTGAGTGTAGGTAATTAGGCGTAAGAGAGATCACCGGCGAACACGGACAGTTCCGAGAAACAAACGATGGTCCGAACGGGATGGCGAAGAAGAGAACGAAGGTAAAAAAAGAAGAGAGTGTGTTGTCCCCCAAAACTGGCAACGAACGGGATATCAAGATGATAAGGGGAAGATAAGAGGCAAGATAAGAGACAGTTTAGGAGATGGACGAGGAAAAATGAAGAAGAAGCGAGAAGAAAAGAAAAGACGGGGAAGAGGAAGAAGAAGGACGAGATGAAGATGTGGGAGGATCAGGGAGAATAAAAAGGAACAAAGCCGAGGCGAAAAATCCGCCCACCAAAAAAAAAAATCGGATGACTACCCAGAAATCTCCCGCCAAAAAGCTCCCTACGTAAGCGGTTGGCTTGACCAAGGGAAGGCGCAACCCTCGTGCAGAACCTGCGCAACTGCTCTAACAGAGTCAGAGCACAAAAGATCAATTGCAGGAAGGTGCTGCTCGGCCGAGAAAATTGCCCGGCTGGGAGGCTTGTCGTGTGATGCCGGCAGGGGGAGAGGGAAGGAGCGAACGACCTGACAACTGCGTTGGATGGCGCCTTCCACAATGACCGTTGTCACCCTACCTTCCTCGCTTGCCAAACCTCGACATGCAATTAGTGAGGGTCCCCGTTATAGGAATACCACTCGGTGGCTGGCTCTGGCAGCTAACCTTACCCGTTCACTCTTACAGCATATTTCTATTTTATACCTATTTTCTGGCCGGACGGAGGGTACCCCAGGGGGAGGTTTGGTTACTTGTTCCTTTCGAGTTTCGACTACTTTACTTACCAAGAAACCCCCTTACCACGAGCTCTGCCCTGTGTCATTCTGTGTCTATTATGCGTTTAGGACACCCAGGAGAAGGCAGTCAGTCTGACGTGAGAAAAATCAGACATATCTCGGCTGCATGTCTGCCCAGAGCATGAGAGCACAGAGCAGGTCGAACGACCGCGTTGTGGTGGGAAATGAGACTGCCGGCTGTGTGCTGAAGCCCATCAGCGTCTGCAGAGTATACGAGTACATAGAGTCACAAACAAAGATGGAATGGCTCTGGCTTACACCAAGTTCGCCGTGAGTTATTCGTCTAGCCGTGATATGCATGTAACGCATACTTGTACAGTAGTTTGCACGACGGCCTCGGGAATCCCGCTCGGGAGCATGTGAAGTCGAACTTCTATGTGTGGGGGGGAGAAGTGACATCCCTGATATCTCCGAAACGCGCGAAGGATCCCAACAATCTGGATGGGAAAGAGCACCCAGAGACAAAAAAAACCACAAAAAGGGAAAGATCGCATAACCGAATTAACGAGGGATTTTGTTTAAACGGGATATGCAGCAATGGCGTATCGACAGATCCTTTGGGCGTTTTTATATTTTATCTTTACATTTGCAAGGACCGCGTACTCGTAAACGCCGACAACCACATATATCATTCTCTCAGCTACCACTCTACGATCCGGTTTCCCTTTTCGATATGCCGTGTTTGAGTTGGTATGTGCACTACCTGATCGCAGGCCACCCAACCTGTCTTGCACGGCTTCCGATATCCCTCCGGCTGAATTGCCCCCCTTGGCCTAACACAACCCACGGCGCCCGCCCTTGGTCCCAACCGTCGGTCTCCCATGAGAAACAGCGAGTTTGTTTCGCCTGGGACATAGTGCGGCCATCCCACGCGCTACGGCTACGCGAGCCTGTGCTATACAGTACATAGCGTTCTTCCCCTGGCTGGCTCTTTGGTCGTTCCTTTTGCCAGCGCTGCCCCAGGGTTTGGGCTGGACACCGGCCAAGGCGGAAATCACACAGATAGATGTCCACTATATCCCGCTGTGCTGTGCTGCTTTCGTGATAAGGGCCCCCAACCCAGCTAACCAATCAGTCCGGCTCTCCCGCGAGCTTCTAGCCCAGACACATGGTCATCCATGCACCGCAACGGCGCATGTGTTGACCCGCCGAGCTTGGGGCTCTGTTGGAGGTTACATGTTACATTGGCCGGCAACCCCATCCCGCAAAATCGTGATGGGCGAACATGGGGATTCGCCCCGTGCGCTATTGCGGGCTAATCCCTCTCTCCACTGGGCCGTTATCTCCCGCTAGAAGCCAGCCGGCGCTGGAAAGCTGGACCTTGGCTTGGAGTGGGAGGGAGCTTGGACGTTCTTCCGACTTCCAACTTCACCCAAGGGCGAGAATATCAGGTGTCACGATTCCATCCCCAGCTGCACAATTTTTCACGTTCGTCTACGTCCGCACTCAATATTAACTCGGCGCAATTGACATGACTAGGCGTCCGGGATGTGCGACCAAATCTCATTTCTGCCCATGCCGGCGTACCCAAATTAGGAAATCGAATCGCCCGTCTTGCAACCTGAAAACCCCCACACGTGCGGTACTAGTCCGTCTTGGGAACAATCGTCACATATACGGCATGTGACGATTCGCAGTTTTGCCCTTACCACTTCCTCCAGTGCACGACACTGGCCAAGATAAGGGTAAGGGGTGAACGTTTTTTGTCCTTCGTGGGTGGATTCCCGGCCACAAAGCGGCACGGCCGCTGCTGGAGCGATCCTGAAGATAGCTCATCTGAGTTAACCGTTTATTTCACGATCTAGGCTGGGTCGGTCTAAGTATTGAACTCTTCTACTTTGAGACTCGGACCGATGCAGAGGAATGTGATGTTGCAATCTTCGATCCTGCTAACCTAAGATAACCCTAACAATGGATACTGGAACGTGATGGCCATGGATCATGATCCCGGAGCCGATCCTTTCTTGTTGTTGGGATCTGCCGAGATATTCTTTGTTGACCCCGGCAGGTATCGTAGAGTTGCCTTTGTTTCCCAAAGACCAATATGCTTATGCGGCATCCGTGACTGCTTTGTGAGCATGTTCACATCTTGCATGGTGGCGTAGTGGTCTATCTTGTGGTTCCCGCAGCTTATACACGAGAGAAAAAACCGTCGCTAGAATTTGGATGCTGTTCATATACGACCGCGAGAACGCCTTTAGATTTGAGAGATATAGAAAACATCTGCAAACGACCACACAACCTTGTATACCGGAAGATTCCCAGACAAAAAGGAAAAAAAGAAACCCCCCCAAGAACAAACGAAATAGCACATACAAAAAAAAACCAAAACAGATCGCCCATCAATATCTAAGTCTCGTCTGAACCGCTTGATATGGAATCCCCCGGGTATGAGAACCAGTAAGTCTGATTAGCCCCGAAGCCGTAACCCGATCACCTCCATGCGAGCGAGCACCCTCTTCTCGGCTCTCCATTAGCTCTAGACCGCCTCTGCTTATCCATCGACAATCCCTGGTGTTCCATATACCATGATGTATGATTTTGCCGCTGCAGAAATGCAATCGGGTGGGACATCAATCCCGAAGCGGTTGATGTCGAGCTGGCGGCAGTACGACCGGGCAAGCGGGCGTCCGTACCGACTGACGAGGAAGCGGATGATAGCCACGGCATCGGCCATATCAAACTCGCGCCCACAGCTATACTCGCCGAGGTTGAGGCGGCGCAGCTTCCGCTCAAGATCCAGATCGAGCAGGCCGGCGTAGATCTGCAGGTACGAGCCGTCATAGATGGGGATGCCTTGGTCGAGGGACTTGAGGAAGAACATCGGGCGGGTGTTCCGGCGTAGGATGATTTTGAGCTGGTCGTTCATCCAGTCCGGGCCGAGCCCCAGCAGACCGGCCACCGTGGCGATGACGCTGAGCACTTCTTGGCGGTATTCTTGCACGGCGTCGACGTTCGGGTCTATCAGCACGTCAATGTCGACGGTCGACGTGCGGTTTCGGAACAGTTTGACGGACAGGAGGCCGCCCATCGCCAGGAGGCGGAGGGGAGCTATTGCCGAGAGTAGCTCGGATTTACCACATTCTTCGTTCAGAAGATTGAGAGCTGAAGATAACATATACAAAATAGTGAGTTGAGAAGAAGGGACGGCGGGGGGAAGGGAGGGAAGAGGGAGGACGAGGGACAGAGAGAGATTTGAGAGACCTCGTTAGCCAGGTGAACTCCAAGATAAGGGAGTCCATATATACATAGCTTCAACTTCGACGAGGGGGAACAGGGACATGACAGCAAATATGGGGCAGACAGGGAGGCTAGGCCAAGGTATTGAACATGGAGCCATGACTCCGACCCAAAAAAAGAGGGAAGGGGAACAAGGCTAACTCGATCCTGATTCTCGATACCACCGTGAAAAGCTCCGGGCAGGATAGGCTTACCTCTATCAAGAGTGTCTTCGTCCAAAAGACCACGAGAACTTGATGATAAGGCGTCATACTTTGACACCCCGGGAGGGAGACGTGTTGCTGAGGTCATGATAAAGGCTGGACTGAGATCGTGGACATTCCACAACTGGGAAGTGCTTCGATAGTGACTGGACCAAGTGGGCTAGAAGTGAGGGGAAGACGAGATATATGAGTGGGAATAGAGCACACCACTGTCAATGACAGGTATTGATAAGATAGGGCTGAGAACTACTATATGAAGTGTTTCAAACTGCAGCTAGTTGGATATGGAGTGATAAAGGGTGGAGAGAGACGGAGATTAATCCATACGGAGAAGGGCGGGCCGGCGGGGATCCAGAGGAGAAGAAGCCAGAAGACTGGGCGAGGAGAAAGAGAGAGAGAGAAAGAGATAGATAATAGAGAGAAAGAGGCTAGCGGAGTAGTGAAGGATGACCGGGACGGAGACACTGACGGAACCCTGATGACAAACGCACCCACGAGGGCGGGACGAGGAAGAGAGAAGGAGAGGGAGGGAGAGAGAGAGAGAGAGAAAGACAGAGGAGAGAGGAGAGTGACGGGAAAAAAGAGAAGGAGAGAATGACGGAGGGCTCGAAAGTCGAGAGTCTAGAACGGAGGACTTGGATGGGGCACAGTCCAACAGTCGGCCCCCAAAGAGCCTGATTCAACGAGTGTGGTTGGGCGAGAGGTCGAATGTGATGTCCAGTGGGAAACAAGCACACCCACCCCCCTAGATAGAAATCTCACGATTTCTGTGTCTTCAGCCAGACCACCCAAGAGGACACGCAAAGGACTAAATTGGGGAGGGGGGCAAGATGCATGCCGAGAGAACAGGACGCCGGCTAGAACCCAGGATCACACCTCTTTTCAGCAGTGGACACCAGAAATCCTCCAATCCCACTATCGTGTGCGGTGAGCGAGTGAGCGAGGGCTTACACTGGGAAACATGCTTGGGAATGCATGGTGCAGGAGTGGACGGGACACAAGAGAGAAGCACAGACACAATGAGTGGTTGAGGTCGTGAGGTTCCTCGAAAACCAACCACTACTCCACCATGGGGCTCCATGCAGACTACAGGTCGTTTTTCTGATGCCAATCACCTTTTCTTTTCTTTTCTTTTTATTTCATTTTCTTGCTTTCACTCGTTTGATGCATTCACACTGTCTGGTCGGTGGCTAGCTGGACCTTCTTGACTAAATGGATGTCTCTGTCATATCTCACCTTGCTTCCCAAGAGAGAGAGAGAGAGTGTGTGTGTATGTGTGAGCTGGCTAATTCCGCTCTCTTCCACTTGCCTCTCTCGTTTGTCCCGAGACTCCAGACCCTCGCTATCGACCGTCGCCAGCAAACCACTCCTCCGGAATTCGCCCCCTTCCTGGCCCGCCCGTTGATACCGAATATTTCCACCTGCTCGTCGCCTCAAATGAATTTATAGTAGCCGATGTTTCGCTTTTATCAACCTTGTGCAGCCCTGCATCCTCTGCCAGCAAGATCTTCTTCGGCTTCAGTAATAAAACGCCTATCACCCACTGGCTTGATTATGACCTCACCTCAACACACTGGCTCACCACGGTAGGACTGTGTGTGTGTCCGTTACCTCCCTCTCCCCGCAAAATTAATAATATCAGAAACAACACCTCCGGCCAATATTGGCTCAATATCCCATTGCCAGTGCGTCTGACAAGGCCCTCTCCTCCGCTCCCACGCAAGCCCACCCACTTTCACCCTCACCCCCCTCCTCCAAAATATCATTTGTTGCCGCGACGGCCGCCATCAAAGCCTGGACAGACGCACGACACCCTGTGCCGCCTCTTGGCAACGTGCAAAATCAACCCTCAAGGAAGTGCAGAAAAGAGCGGTCCCCAGTCTAGGCCTGCAGCGTGGGGAAACGTACCGGCAGAGGAAGAGAGAGGGTGGAGAAAAGAAATTGCAACCTCCTGCGAACCATCGGCGTGTCTGGCCGAAACTGGGCCGATGGCTGTTGGCTCTGTCTTCTCTCGCTCTCTGTCTGTTTCTCGACGTGCTTTTCCCTCTTGGTCCTTCTGTGTATCTATGCTCCCTGCTCACAGTATCCAAACTGTCCGATTTCCCGTTTCTGTGGGTGCACGGGTGATAAATGCCTGCTTGCATCTGGCTGTTTGCAAGCTTCTCTCAATCCCTAACTACACTGTCCTTCTCCAGAGTCCAAACTCACCGCCCCAGAAGGGAAAAAAGAGTTCGGGCCGTTGATGCATCCAGAGCACGTCTCGACTTACAGGGGTTGGCTGTAGGTGGTCTGCAAGTCCCAATATCACTGCGAAAACCTCGTATTGCAATTTAGACCAACGCAACCTTGTGATCGGGGTTATGGCTGCCTAATGGTCTAGCGAACAGTGTCTATTAAGTCTGAACTGTCTCTGGAAGATGATGAAATGTGAAGAGTTGTGTTGACTTCTGCAGTTGCTGCAGGAACTGGTATGAGATACTTTCGTGCATGAAGTAACCCTGATACTAGGGTTATGATGTTATAAATGGAACAAACGGACGGCTTGGCAACGGTTGTTCCCGCACACTAATAACCCCATTTAAAGGGGTAAAAGTCTCCAGAAGGAAGTAAGACCTCTATTATATGATCAATTTCATATCAGATCATACCCCATCTCAAGTGCTAGGGTGGAAGTGGTCAAGGTTTGCATTCATAATGCATCATCCATCCGACCGGTTTACATAGCCGAGCATTCTTTAGTCGCATCTAATGTGAAAGCATGGAAAGAACCAAAGAAATATAAGAAGTAACATCCAGTCTATTGTATGTGTGTTCGAAGAGGAAAAGAAGATAGATTAAGTAGTGGGCGAGAACAGGAAAAAACTAAGTACTAGAAAAGAGAAAGACAAGTCCGAAAATCGTAGATGCTGCCTGATGCACAAGGAAGACGAAATCTGAGCTACCGAGAGCTCTGTTTGCTTCAACTCGGCAAACGCAAGATTACAGCGCCCAATCAGGGCCGACAACCACACCGTTGGGAAGAGTCAAGCCAAACGGAAGTCCCTTGATGTACTTCTCGGTCCAGGCCTTACCCTGGGACTTGCAGATCTTCTCCTCGACGTCCTTGTACATGTCATACCTGTGCGGGGGGGTAACATCCGGCGTGTTAGAAAACGGCCACAGACAGAGTAATTATCAGGGGAGGTACTTACGCATTCATCTCCTCAATGGTCAGCTTCTTTTTCTCGTCCTCAACCTTGTACGTCGACGTGCCGGTGTTTGCCGAGAAGCCCATACGCTCGTTGATGTTGTACGCGGCCTTGGCAGCGGCTGCTTGCACACGGGTGGCACGCGGCAGACGCACGTCGCTGTACAGCTTGAGCGTCTCGTTCACGTTGCCGTTGAAGTACTTCTTGTTGAAGAGAATCCCGAGAGCGGCGGCGTCCTCAATGGCCATACACGCACCCTGGCTCTGATGGGGCATCATCTGTTTACGTTGAATCATTGGTTAGAATAGAGGACAGAGAAGAGTGACTGTGGGGGTCCCCTGGGCCATATGCGGTTTTGTGGGGATGGGAGAGATCGGAAATAAATCTTACAGGATGGCCGGCATCTCCAAGAAGGCACACGTTGTCCTTGGCCATGTACGGGTAGGGGTCACTGTGATGAAAGGTTAGCTCCTGTTCACCGGCATACTTCCCGGAGATACCCGAAGAGAAGTTTATCACTTACTGGACCCATAGACGCCACGGCTGGATATCCTTTCCGATCTTCAGATGCTCAAGAACCTGCTTATCTAGGTTGGGGAAAGGTGCTAGAAGCTCTTCGACCGGACGGTCTTCAACACCCCAAGCCTGGGTGGTGTAGTCACCGACGTCGCGGGAGAAGAAGCAGTAGTACGACAGAAGCTTGCCGGAGTTGCAGGGTGACAGCACAATCTTGTCCCACTTGCCCTCCTGACCGCCCCAGTACTCAAGCGCGCTGTCCTGAGAGTAGTCAACCAGGCCGAGCTTGACGGCCTCGTCGGTGTCGACGTTCGCGTGCAAGCAGCTGGAGTCCGACGGCCGCTTCTCGGGGTGGACACCGATCAGTCCGCGCACTACCGAACCGATGCCGTCGGCGCCAATCAGCATGTCGTGCGACGCCGAAACTCCATTCTCAAAGGTCACAGTGCTGGTAGCGAAGTCGATCGATTTGCACTGAGGATATGGTTAGTGTCTGGAACCCGACAAGAACAGTCAGAAGCATTCTGGGACTCTCATACCTTGTGGTTGACGCAGAGCTTAGCCGGGATGCCTTCACCCTTGCCCATAGCCGAGTCCATCAGCATCTTGTGCATGTACTGACGGTGGAACATGTTGTACACATAGCCCCAGCGCTTCTCGTAGTCTTCGAGATCGTACACGCTGACAGGCTCGCCGGTCTTCCAGTCACGGTTGATCAGCTTCTTCAGGATGACCGGGTCGCCCATGGCCACATTGACGTCCCACTCATGTAACCAGCGGGTTCCGTTGGCGGCGCATGACACTGACGCACCGACCTCACCGGCGAAGTCGTTCCGCTCGTACACTGTCACCTTGTGTCCGGCGCGGCGCAGAGCTGTGGCCACAGACATGCCGCCGATACCACCTCCGATGACTCCGATATCCAGCTGCTTCCATTTGCCATCAGAGGCATCGGGGGAAGAAATCAAAGAACCCATGATTGGTTATGACTTGAAGAGGTTACAGAGCGTGAATAGTGAGGGGTGGACGTGATAGGAGGAAGATTTAGGGTTTGGAGCTACTGCCAAGAACGGGTGAGAGAGGAAAAGAAGAGGACTGTGAGTTTGGAAAAGAAAACCAGGTCGACAGACTGATAGCGGCTTTTGGTAATTATGAATGTGAGAACAAGCCGAGATCCGCAAAGGATATCAAGAAGATATTCAGACCAAGATCACTATCTTAGATAAATGATAAGAAAATGACTTCAACAGCGACTGGGGCTAGGGAGAGAAATCATATAGGCTGGAGAAGATGCTGCGGATGATAGCAAGAAGCAAGAGCAACTAAACGACCTGCGGAGAGGCGGGAATTGCCCTCTTCTATATACGGCTGTGGACGACATACTGGCATGAATGCAAATGACAGAGGGTGGGAACAAAGCCAGAAATCCCACGCCGGAACATTGCCGCCGTCCGAAGAGAACCGGAGCATCTGAGAACTCGTACTGGAGGGTGACATGACGACAGATTTCCGCGGGGGGGTATTTCGGCGGATAAGATAGGATTGGAGGTACAAGAAGCCAAAAACGGCGAAACAAGGCGAACACGGTGTTGTAAAGGTGGGATGAGTGAGCGGCAAAAGCAAGAAAGACGCCGCGGGAGGCCGAAGAACTCGGGTAATGGCGGTAACCGCACCGAAAAAAAAAAAGAAGCCTTAGGGCGGCGGAAGCGGCGGCGGCGGCGGCGGCTATGTTCGCATCCCTGAAGGTTATTTGGATTTGGAGGAAGGAGCAACCCATAAAAAGAGGAAAGAGGTGGTGCACTTACCGCCGCCGTGGGGGTTTCGTTTCAACAGGGCAAGAGCGAGCCTCAGAGGGGGGATATCCGAATAGGAAGGAGCGGATGAGATCCGGTCACTGGCAAAACGCTTATCGCAACCATACAAAACGCAGTATTTCGCTCTTTCCGATGGCGGCTAACCCACCGGCATTGGGCATTTGGTATCTTAGTCTGGGCAAAGATAACGAGCCCTAACCCTAGCATGAGACAAACGACCCAAACGACCCAAACCCAAACGACATCTTCATTTCCTTAGGATCTCATACCCGACGGCATGGGGATACTTTAGCTATCCTGGTATGTATGATATTCAGGAATACCTAGCTTTCTGGTTTACTGATATCTGATATGATTTGCCGATTAAGTGCTCCGATAACATTGCCTTATCTTCAGTTAACAGCGTCTATCAGACTTTCACCGCTAACTAGGAGATGAGGAATCCGACCTGGATAGCTGAGAAATCTAAAAATCTAACTGATAGTGACATTAGATTGAGATAACAGGTATTCGCTGAATCTGAATTCCCTTTTTGAATTGTCTTAGTGCTACAGTACCACCTAGCTAACATCAAGCCAAGCCTGTTTACAACTGTCTTCATAAAAAGCACCCGCTATCACTTCGTGGGCCACAGACTGTTCATATATCCGAATCTGACTGGTGGATCAGTGAACCTTGATATTTCTCTTCCACTTGCATGTTCAATTTCAGTTCATTCATACATTGACAGACATCCTCCCTGGAATCGTACAATCGTGGCAACACTGGGGCCACCTTCTGGTCCGGTATTCCTCCCGCAGACAACTTCCGCCGTGTGCCTCCCGACAAAGAACAAATCCGACCGGCATCCTTTGATAGTGGAGCTCATACAACATCTGGTAGTCCACTTCTACAGCTTGCAGAACATCGCCTCCAAGAGAATCTGTGAAGGCGGTGACATCTAGTCCAGTTCCACCCCGGCACTCCGGACCCGGCTATCGACCTTCGTGTGGTGCCCTAGCCGCGTATTACATCCGCCGCCGATCGGTCCTTCTAGTCTCCACCATCGATTACCCGGAGGCAAGATACACTCCACACCACGTCCTCTTCCGAGTTAGAGTCCAGATGCCGCGGCCCCGTGTGCGGCCTGAAGACCGCCAGCGTGCGGAACGGGCTTGTGACCCGTGCCAGGCGTCCAAGAAGCGATGTAACGCTGGCCAACCATGCATGGCGTGCCAACGCAAGGGCATGGCCGACATGTGCACATACACCGCCCAGCGCCGGCGCCGGCGGCCGAAGGCTCGACCGGTCGAGAGTGGGGATCCGGCGTCTAGTGTGGTGTCATCCGAGGCACCGGCGAGCACTGTAGCTGAGTCGATGCGGTCGGTAGATACCCCTGACACAAGTATCGCGAATAGGTACTTGCGGAACTTCGCCCAGATTGCCCAAGCCCAGGCATACATGCCTCCAACCATCAGAGAGCGGGATGCCTACCAGCAAGTGTCACCCAGATCTCAACGGCCCCGGCCCTCCCCGCCCCCTCAGTCGCCTCGGCCTAACCAACACCTACCCCGGCAATTACCACAGCCGTACCAGTCTACTCAACATCCAGTGTCTCTAACAACCCCGACGGCTGGAACAAGCCCTGGTACTCCAACGACTCGATGCCACCGTCTGGAGCTCGAGTATCTCATAAATTCCACCACCGACCAGACAGGACTTCGACAAGGCCAGTCAGACCGCAACGGCAAGACCTCTACAGGAGTTGGGAACAACCATAACGCCCAAAATGATTATAACAACGACGATAATGAAGAAGACGACGAAGATGATATGATGCAAGGCGATGAAGACTCATTTAACGGTGGTGAGGAGGATGACGACGATAACGACTCACAAATGTCCCCAGACACCCAGCAACAACCAGTCATGCTTGTCAGCTCCAGTGGAGAGAAAGGTAATATCCTATGCATCTTGATACCCCAGCTCAACTCAGACCCGCCTCTCCGCTTGTATCCCCTCATTCCGAAGATGATGGAGGCATAGACCCCAGGCTTTATCTGTGCTGACTAGCCATGTGTATTCCATGCAGTTTTCGTGGGCAATACGGCTGCGATATCGTTTTTGGAACTTCTCCAGACCGTGTTGAAGCGATACGTTGGCCCGTCGAGCTTCACAGATCTGCAACAGGACCGTAACATGCTGGAAATCGATGTCCCGGACACCCCAAGTGATTCATTCGACGATGATTTAAGTCCGGACGAGAGTGAAGCTCTCGTCCAAGTTTACCTCGAAGCAGTAAGGAACCGGCATTCACCCTGGCTGCCATGTCATCGAGATACTAACAAATCAAGCTAGTCATGTGGCCTTCTTGATCTCTTCCTCGATGCCGAGTTGGAGCGCCTCCTGACGAACAAGATCGACCCTCCTACTGGGAGTTCGGCTGGAGTGGTGCCTCGACGGGTCGAGCTTGACGATGCTGCATCATTCTATGCCATGATTGCGATTGGCGCCCAGAGCCGTGGCCACGGACCGCGCGATGTATCGATATCCACACGGTTCTTCAACCAGGCTCGCCGGCTGGGATTTCAGGGCATGTTGCAAGATCCCACAGTTGGCCTGGTGCGGACATTCTTGCTCCTTTCTTTCTACATGCTGGGAGCTTGTCGCCGAAACGCCGCCTTTATGTACATCGGCGTTGCTTCCAAGGCGGCAATTGTACTGGGACTGCATGTGTCGAGTGAGGATACGCACATGGCTCGTGAGGAGCGAGATCGGAGGTCAGTTGTTTCAACGACGATAGGGATTGAGCGCAAGCGGAGAACTGACACCTTGATAGACATCGAATTGGAAAGAGTGTGAGAGTACTTGATCTTGTCTGCAGCTCGATCCTGGGCCGTCCAGGCACAACTCTTCCACTGCGCAAAGATGATGTCCAGCTGATCGATATTGATGCCGGGTCAACTCATTACCGGACGCTCTCACTGGCAGCATCGTATGAAGCATGTTCGGTGCTCGAGGCTATGGTATTGCGATTTGCCGACCAGCCTCGGGTGGGAACCCACACTGCCCGGGAATTCCTCCAAATGCTGCAAGAGTGGGCCCAAGCCCTACCACACCAATTGCGGCAGAAACCGATCCGGCGACGCCGGGGCCGGGGTTCGGGCCGACCGGCTACAAACGGCTCTGCGGCCTCGAAGACTCCTGGATCTATCGGCAAGGGACAACCGGTTCCGGAAACCACAGGAAGCAACGGAGATACCAGCAGGCAACAATACCAGAAGAAGCAGGACCAACAGCAACGTGCGGCTGTGATCGGGAGTATCCATGTTGCGTGCACCTACTACTTTGGGGTGATCATGGTGACTCGACAGTTCCTCATTCAACATGTCATGTCGCAGCTGCAGATAAAGTCACTTGTTGGAGCTACAGCTGGAGCAGCTGGAAAAAGCCCAAGCGAAGCCTCCATTCCCGGAGTTGGGCCTGGTGGTGCTGTGCCAGCTGCGGAGGAGTTTGCACTGGTGTGCATTGATGCAGCGACTTACATGGCACAGATGTGCGCCGATGCATTTGACAACGGCGACCTACTGGGAATGATGTGCATTCTCAAAGCCTGGCTTTTTGTTGCAGGCCTCGTGCTGGGTTTCTCGCTCCTTCTGGAGAACCCGTCGCCGCCCAGTTCGCCGCAGTGGCGGGCAGCCTTCCACTCCACCCGGCGCATTCTCGGATCAATGGGACAACTGAGTCCACAGGCTGCCCAGTACTACCACATTCTGACGAGCTTCTCCGAAGCCATCGTTACGTACCGCGAGAACCGGGCCGCCGACCGTGCGCGGCGCAAGCCGACGAGCGTTGAGCGGATCCTGTTCATGGAGCCTAACAATGCCGCGGATCCGGAGGAGGCAGAAGCCGGTTCCGCTGGAGCCCCAACAGCTCAAACGTCGTTCAATGATGGGCAGGCTACGAGACACAAGCGGCCGTCATCAAAACGGTCAGCGAAGGCAAGCCGGGATGGCTCTCGGGCCGATGGGCCGGTTTTCCCGGCCCCATCCCCAACAGCCGGGACATCCGCCTCGGTATCAGAGGCCCCAACGGCTGCGGCTACAGTGGGATCCGAGGATGACATACTTACGGAAGACGAGCCGGTTGAAAACTTTACCGTGCAGTTTGTGTCTGAGGAGGTGATGGATACGTGGACGGTCCCCAACCAAGTGCTTAACATGGCTTGGACGGATGTGATGAACTTTGTTGAGACGTTCACTACGGAGTTCGGGACTGGAGTATGAAGTACTTCATCCGATTGGGAGAGTGGCGATGGTGGTGGCGTGGTTACTTTGGTCTGTTCAGCGTTTTATCTTATATCAGGGTTAGGAAGGGGGGTTTACACCGAGAGTACCAACCATGCTTGATACACCGAGAATAATCATACGTGCTTGCTAGACTGATAAGAGCACTACTCCGATGTTATGACTTGACAATTCTGAAGAAGCGCCCGTGAGGGCATATCCGAGGTGAGAAACCCGGTGGCTTCCAATGATATAGGGCAACCGGATCGTTCGCCGGTAACAACGGGGATAATCGATATCAACTGAGAGCTAATGACACTCTTGATTATTGCCTCTGGACGTCCTTGTAATGAAATTGGTCCCTAAACATCCAGCGCTATCAGTATCTGATTAGATTTCGTTGATATGCTATCCTGAGAGTTCGGTCCGAGATCCGATCCGACGCCGGTACAGCTAGACCAACGTCCAGGAGTGGTGGCAATACCCTGAGATTGGGAAAGGACCCGGCCCGAGAAATATGAGCCTCAAGGGACATCCATGTCTCGCTGAATACACTGACATAACCACTATCTTGGTGGAAGCCAAAACAACTCCCGTGATACGAAAGACACGGGACTGTGAGATTGTTCTTCTGGCCGGTGAACCAACCATATATTCAACCTCACTACTAATAATCTGCAGACGTTTGGGTCCAACTAGTCAGTACCAACCACTCTATTTCTTTTGTTCAACACCATATATTCAATATACGACAACCTATACGCGCTACACCCTCATACTCAGCATATCCCCCTTGAAAACTCCAGCACACGCCTACTCAACATGCCTGCACCTACAGCTGGACCTTCGGTGGTTGATGAGACCGGAAAGACTCGTCTCCAGGCCTCGCTGGAGCGGGCAAAGAGACGTGAAGGTCCCAGCGTGGGCCAGTGGCTAGAGTTTCCCGGATACTCGCTGGCCCGGACAGTTGCTCCTCTCGGAGAAGATGTAAGGTTTTCTCCATGCCGTTTAGAAGAATGAGGATACTGATACTGAATATAGTGGGTGCTGATCGACACCGAACATGGTGATATCGACGATGCGGCAATGTACCTGCAAGTTGGTGCGCTGTCGGCCTCTGGAGTCTCCCCCATGGTGCGGATTGCCGCGTCAGAGCCGTGGATGATGAAGCGGGCGCTGGACTGTGGTGCACATGCTATCATGGTGCCGATGTGTGAGACTAAGGTAGGCTGATATCTTTCTGCTGCACAGAAACCCTAAGAACGTTTACTAACAGCCAAACAGGAGCAAGCCGAGGCCATCGTTCGGGCATGCAGATACCCGTCTAAGGAGTGGCCGACCGGTGTTCGTGGCGCCGGTGCGATGTTCGCGCCGAACGCCTTCAACCAGAACGGCCGCGAGTACCTGCTGTCAGCCAACAAGAACATCATGGTCTGCGTGCAGATCGAGTCCCGAAAGGCCGTTGAGAATGTCGAGGCCATTGCCTCCGTTCCTGGCGTTGACATGCTGTTCATCGGACCCAACGATCTGGCGTCCAGCATGGGCTACGTGGCGTTTGACCACGCGTCGATTCCCGAGGTGCAGGAGGCCACCGCCCGGGTGCTAAAGGCTGCTCTCGACGCCGGAAAGTATGCCGGCCACTTTGCGTTGTCGGCCGAGATTGCTGCTCAGCGCTATACCCAGGGATTCCATTTCGTCAACTGCGGCGCCGATATTGTTGCGGTGGCTGCGTGGATGGCTACTGAGATGGGCAAGTTGAAGACCTTGCTGGCGGCAGCGGCTCCGGCCTCGGTGGAGAAGATCGTTCCGGAGGTTGCTGCTGAGCCGGAAGAGAAGGCCGTCCCGGCTCCGGAGGAGAAGACTGTTCCCGAGGTGGTTGCGGAGCCGGTGGAGAAGATTGAGACTCCGGCACTGGTGATCGAGAAGATTGCTCCGGTGGTGGAGACGGTTGAGGCCCAGGCTGTGACAGTGTAAATACTCACGGCCGCGTAGTTGTGAGAGGGGAGGGATTTTCATGCTCGCTAGGTTTTGTGATAGATATCTGGAATTATGACTATTTTCATTCTATTCAAACTGTTGCTATCTTTTTCTTACAGAAATATATATGTTATTCAAAGTATTTGGGAGTGCTTCACATTCTACGCGGCGCATATAATGCAATCGTCGAGCATCGAACAGTGGCCCGTGCACGAGAGGTCCGGGCTTGGCGCCGGAGCATCCGATCAGACATCCGGAGCAACCCGGAAGACGTATGGTATCACAGAACATGTCACATAGTTTGGAAAAGGCATGGATATAGAATCAGAAAGCCCAAAATTGGATGTCAGAATTCCTTTAACGGGAGAGATATAAAGATAAAAGGCAATACTAAGAAAAGGCCTGCCACCATTTACCGTCCTCATTTCCTCCCAGTCACAAACCGGCTAAAAAATCGCAAAACGACAAATTATAGACTTCAAGAAGAACATGGATTCCTCAAACAAATCTGTACAGACAGTATCGACAGAAATTATAGCCAAGAACACTGGCACGTCCCCTCACCAAAAGTATGTAAACCAACAGAGAAAAGCAAGAAAGAATCAACGAAAGTGGCAAGCCACGGAACAAAACTGGGAATCAACTACAGCTGTTATCAAGATAACCGGCTAACAAAGCATAATCTTGTAGACGGCGTGCTTAGTACAGATAGCGGAAACCCTTTGTCCGCGGAGCACCGCCCTCGCTGTCGCTAGTCTCAGTGCTGACTCCCTCCTCACGGTCAAGCTTGTGGTTAAGATGACGGAGGTAGAAGCGCAGGCCAAGAGCGCAGATCATGGCAAAGCCGAGGATGGAAATCATGGCAGCGAAAGACTTGACGTAGTACGGGCCGTACTTGGCGGGCCAGATGTACGAACCTGGGATGGAGCCGATGTTGCCCATGGCGTTGACCATGGCGATGGCAGCGGCCTTCTTGGCAGAGGGACGGGTGATGGTGTTGGAGATCCAGGCAAGGAGCACGAAGCCGCAGGCATAACCGGCTGTGTGAATGTTAGAAGGTAAGATCGGACCGGCCTGCAGATAGCTGTGGGAATGGGGGGAATAGGGGGCACTTACTGGTCATCATGAACATGGCAAAGTAACGCGGGGCCGTGGTACGAGTGCAGATGGAGATGATGTAACCGACAATGCAGGCCAGACCGGGACCGAGGAAGTGGAAGTACCGCTCTCCGGTCTTGTCGGCGTGCCAAGCGTTGATCAGGGACACAAGAACGGTCCAGATCCACGGAGGAGCAGTCAGGAGAAGGGTTTTGGTAGTTCCGTATCCGAGAGCTTGAGTGATGGTGGGGAAGAAGAAGGAGAACTATTCATGATTTTAGGATAAATTAGCACATCAAGTTATCAAGCACGGGAAGAAAGACTTACGCTGAGACCCATGATGGTGGTGTGGTACACCAGTCCCAAGAACCAGACCTTGGGATCAGACACCGCCATCTTAAGACCCTGCCACGACGAGATCTTCTCGTCTTCCTCGTGGTCCTCAGGCGAACCGCTATCGATGGCCAGGCGGAAATGAGCAATGGTCTTCTCCTCCTCACTCAGCCAGAGAGTAGTCTTGGGGTAGTCAGGAAGGATGAACACGGCAAGTCCAGCCACGACGACAGTGATGGCACCCTCAATGATGAAGAGCCAGCGCCAGGCAGACAGGCCCGAAGCACCTTCCATGCCAGACAGGATACCAGCAGCAATTAGACCACCGAAGGCCTGGGCAGCAAGGTTACCGGCGTTGAGAAGGGTGACCCGCAGCTGCATCTCCTTGCGGGTGTACCAACGGGAGAGGAAGTACACCGAGCCGGGGAACAGCGAGGCCTCGACGGCACCGAGGAAGAAACGGCACATGATGGCACCGGGGGCGTTGTGCACGGCGCCGGTAGCGGCCGAGATCACACCCCAGATGGCAACCATGGCACACAGGTACCAACTAGGCCTGGTGATGGCGTTGAGAACCATGTTGGACGGAATCTGCATCGACACGTAGCCGACCAGCAGAATGGAAATGCAAGTCTGGTACTCAACATCGCTGAGGCCCAGATCGCGCTCCAGACCCTTGAGACGGGCGTTGGCGAAGTTGTTGCGGTCGATGAAGTTGAGAATGAACAGCACCATCAGCGTCGGGAAGATGCGGATATCCATCTTGCGCACAAGCTTGCGCTCGGCCTCCGGGCTCCATGTGGGGATGTTGAGGCCCACGGTCTCACCCGCCGAGGTGTCGAAGCCGTCCTTCTCGGACATCTTTTCCTTCTCAGACATGGTGACGGATTATCAGGTTATGGAAGGGGGAAATAGCAGCAGGATGAAGAAAGAAAAAGAAAGAGTGTGAGGTGATCCAATTCCAAGGGGAGGTAGACAACGACGAGGTCTTGAAAGGGAACGCAGCAAAGAGGAGTAGAAGACTTGGAGAGAAGACTTCACAGCAGCTGATTGACCGTGGATGTCGGAATGGACGGGGAGAGAAGAGTGAGAGGAAGAGAAAGAAGAAGGATGATGGCCAAGAAATGTGACGGATGATCGTGTCGAGATGTAGTCCGGAGGAAGATATACGGAAGATCAAGAGAGTGGACGGGAGGCTCGAGAATAAATGCACGGAGTAGCCGAGTAATTTCCAGTGTGCTGAAAAGGAGAGGGTGAATAGCCGACAGGAGACGCGGCGAGAGAGGCAAGAAGAAGCACAAGTCAATAGCAAGAACAGATCCGTAGCTTAAGCCGGAATAAGACAGCTCAGATATCAGCGTGGTTTGGGCTTATGCAGCTGTGACCAGGCGGCAAAGCCAAAGGGAGAGTCAGAGGAGGAATTGCACGAGACAAGACTGGACAACGGGCACAGGGACAGGGACAGGGGCAGGGATGGTGGCAGTTGGCCATGTGCAGAGGTTGATAGGGACGAGTTAAGTTTGTAATGAATAATAGTATAAGTGAAGAATAGTATCAGAGCACAGTGGGGGGGCACAAAGGCAAAGCTTGGTTAAAAAAAGAAGCTTGGGTCTTGAGTAGGGTCCAAAGATAGAAGAGGGGCGTGATGCTGATAGAAACGCACACCGGGGCTGCCACAGAGTCGGAAACTCAAAGATCGAAGTGCGTGAACTGTTCCCCGGCCCGTGGTCCTGGAGCCCGGAACCGAGACTACTCGCGTGGATGAAGCTGTCTGTGATAGCTGTCAGGATGAGCACACGAGGACTCCACCGCAGTCGTCGGAAGAAGGCTGGTTCAGCTGTTTTGCGAACGGTAGCCTTATCACCGGTCGACGGGGACGAGGCCGGAAGGGAAAGCTGGAGATAGTTGGACAAGGACGCGGCCTGCGAGACTAGGGGCGGGTATGGACACAGGGAGGTATGGGGGATAGGGGCATCGATAACTCATCGATAACTAGCTGGACAAGAAAACGGGACAATCAGATCAAGTTAAGATAGCAAAAGGTGTGCGTTCGGTTCGAGTCGAGGTCTCCGGACTGGCTCCGGAGCCGGGCTTGGATATCGATAAGAGCACCGGAGGACCAAGCATACGAATGAGGCCCCCAAACTCCCGATCCACGTATACACACCCACACACACTTGCTGTCAGTGTGTCTATCTCACTGTAACGGTGTTGGAGATTGTGTGTAGGTGTCTTAGCCGCAGCCCCTGGGACAGATATCAGGAGACTGATAAGACGACAGCAATAACACGCAGCTCGGAAGTTAGATATCTCCACCACACTTCGGTTCCCCTGATATCTCCTGGACTCTAGGGTTTTCTGTTCCGGGTTTCCAGCAGTCTGAAAATTGCTTGACCATTTTTTCTTTCAATGGACGTAGAGTCTAGTCCCCCCCGTTGCGCTTAGTGCTTCGATGATAAGCGCTCGGTCCGGGCTCCGCGCCGAAGCCAGACGAAGCCTTTTCTAGGGGCAAACGGCGCCAACAATACCAAACATGAGTTTCTTATAGCAACCGGATCCTTCTTAGCGGGGCAAAAAAAAATACTAGTAGGCAAGTCTTGGAATGGGGGTTTGCCTGGTGGAATTTGGAAAGGTGGGATTCAGAAGTAGCTCCATGATTGAGCGGGCGCCCTGGCCACAACACTGCGGAATTTGAGGTACTTTGATTAGGGCAGATTGGAACTTCGAAGAAGCTGATTAGATATGGTTTTGTGACACAAGAAGTCTCGTCACAGAGTCCGGTCCTCGGCCTTGGTCTTGACTTCGGGTCGGAGCCGGAACAGAAGAATCGCTCACTGGATCTGCTGAGTGACACATCAAGTCAGCTTCAACAGTAGCCGCATATCATCAGACTTGTACTTAGACCGTATGCTTCGTCTGACAGACAACTCTCGTCTGAATCTCCAACAAAGTGGTTTCAGTCTTGACGACTTTTGCTTGCCACCACAACAACACTTCGTTGCATCTCTGAAGCTACATTTCACCAACCCTAACCCTCAAAAGCACAAAGATGGAGACTCCTACGTCGAACCGTGCCTGCGTGTGGGTTGCCGCCCGCACGGTTGAGATCCAGGAACGGCCGATTGTGCCCCCGGGCCCCAATGAGGTGCTTGTCAAGATCATGAGCACCGGCATCTGCGGCTCCGACTGCCACAACTACGAGAGCTCGACCGTGTCCCGCCAGCTGGTCATGGGCCACGAGTCGTCGGGCCTGATCGTGCAGGTCGGCAGCGCCGTGAGCGACCGGACTGCTGGCCAGCGCGTGGCCGTCGAGCCGGGCTTCGCCTGCATGGAGTGCGAGTTCTGCGTGCGCGGAAACCCCAACATCTGCGCCAACCTGAAGTACTGCGGCCTGGACCCCACCGACGGCACGCTGTGCCAGTACTTCACCTGCCCGGCCTCGATGACGGTGCCGATCCCGGAGTCCGTGTCGTGGGAGGAGGCCGGTGCCATCCAGCCGCTGGCTATCGCCGTGCAGCTTGCGCGCCGGGCCAGTCTGAGCGCCAACCAGACCATGGCCATTTTGTAAGTACCCCCCGGGGCTGTTGTTTCCGTGCTGTGAACTTGATATTGACCAGGTGCTCAACAGCGGCTGTGGCCCCCTTGGCCTGCTTATCCTGGCGGTGAGCAAGGCGTACGGCGTGAAGAAGATTGTCATGTTCGACATTGAGAAGTCGCGCACCGACTTCGCCGTGTCATACGGCGCCGACGCGGGAATCGTCACCCCCAAGAACTCCGACCCGACTGCGAAAGACTCGCTCTCGTTCGCCCAGGACTACGCGAAGCAGATCATCGGTGAGCAGGATGTTGGCGCTGGCTTCGACGTCACCGTGGAAGCTTCCGGTGCCGAGGTCTGCGCTCAGATGGCCATCTGCATGCTCAAGCCCGGTGGTACTTGCATCCAGGCTGGCCTGGGACGCCCTCTTACTGCTGTGCCGTTGTTCCTGCTCACGGCCCGCGAGCTTAACATCAAGGGTTGGTTGTTGCCCGCCAGATAACGAGTTGGTTATGATAGTATGTGAACTAACAGTCTCTTCTAGGAACCGTGAGATACACCCCTGGATGCTTTGCCGATGCCATTAGCCTCTTGGCCCGTGGCAAGGTCAGCTTGAAGCCTCTCATCACTTCGACCTATGGATTGACACAGGCCGGAGAGGCTTTCGAGGCGCAGCACGCGCGGAAGGACATCAAGATTATCATCAAGAACCAAGAGTAGATTAGGACGATAGTTTATGCATATATGGAGTTTAGGAAGAATTATTTGATTTGCCCTGTCTTCAACCGAGGGTGATCGTGGAAGATTCGAAGTGGTAGCCTATATCCACCCTGAGTAACCCTAACCCTAACCACTTACACGAACATGCACAACCATGTTGCGTGTGTGAACGCTTGCAAGCGCCTGTTCTCAGTGTGATCAGTGCTCATCCTTGAACTGGAGACATCTGAGCCTTTGCACTAAGCCCCCACCATAATAGTTCTCGTCGGATATTGCACCCTGCATGAAAGAGTGCATGGCCGACCCAAGTGGGTGCTTTCACGCGCGGGCCAAGTCCGCGTTCCCGTAGTACCCCGCGCAGTTATCTGCACTTATCAGATATCTTCTCGTGGGAAAAGAAAGGGGCTTGTATCGTGTCTTTCAAGAGTAATCAAGAAATGCTGCACGTATCTGAAGCGAAAATATATGCATGATCAAAGGACATTCTGACCACTTGAAGTAAATCAATCAGATAACCCAAAGGAGCCATCCAACTCAATCGTACAGTTTGAAGCTTCTTTTGGGTACACATATATCACAATGGCGGGAACACTGACTCTCACCTCAGGGGCACAAATGCCTAAGGCAAGCACTCTCCCTAGATTATATGATACGCCCATCCCAAGTACTAACACTGATATCAGGTTGCCTACGGTGTTGGAACCGTGTGGATGCGAGAGAGCCCCGGGGATATCGACAGAAAGATTGTTGACGGTATCAAGGCTGCTCTGGCGGCTGGATTCCGGCATCTTGATGCTGCCGTGTGTAAGTCAACGCCACGGCCCCATCCCGATGTCCGGGCCACAGCAGCTGCCAAAGAAACCGCCCATTGCTTTGAGCATATGCCATGAACTCTATACTGACTTTGAAACTATAGACTACGCCAACCAGCGGGAGCTCGGTGTGGCCCTGCAGGAGTCAGGAGTCCGCCGATCAGATATATTCCTGGCATTCAAAGGCCTGGACAACTCAAACCTCGAGGGTGACTTGAAGTCATCACTGGAGTTGATGAAGACCGACTATGTCGACCTCTACATGCTTCACATGCCTGGAAGCCTGACGGATACTGAGCTACAGGCTTCCTGGGCCTCACTTGAAGCGTGCCAGAAAGCCGGCCTGGCCAAATCAATCGGGGTGTCGAACTGCGCCATCCGCCACATCTCTGCCATCCTTGCTACGGCCACCATCCGGCCAGCGGTGAACCAGGTCGAGCTCCATGCCCATCTGCAGCAGCCGGAACTGCAGGCGTATCTGAAGAAGGAGGGGATTGTCTGCGAGAGTTACTCGACGTTGACCCCGCTGAAGGGTACCGGTGCGGTTCTCCGCGTGGTTTCCCGGATCGCCACCAAGTATGGCGTTGATGATACGCTGGTGCTTCTGCGGTGGGCACTCGACCAAGATATGCCTGTTGTCACCACTACCTCCAAGCCGGAACGTATGGCATCTATTGTTAAGGGTGTTGACGGGTTCAAGTTGGAGGAAGCGGAAATCCTAGAGATTAACAAGGCCGGAAAGGATATCAAGATTCGAACATATCCAGGAGAGGATAGTGTGTTGGCTGAATAGAAGCGATAATACACATGACACAGAATAGTTTAGAATAGCAACCATCGTTCATTAATCTGGACATAATGTTATATACAGCTACTCCTTAACTTCTCTCAGAGCACCTCCAGCCGTGGAGAAGAACATTCCGTTACTCTCAACACTGCGCTGATCCTGGAGCTTATCCGCAGTCTCAACTCCTCCAACCGGAACCTTATACTCGAATTTCTTCCCCTCGTGGCCCGGAACAGGATACGGCCACGGCAGCCACTCCGGCAGCAATCCGATCTGGCGCAGCACCGTCGACTGGTCCCAGGTAATGTGCTCGTGGTACAGGCGATCGCCACGGATGTTGACCACGGCGCAGAACGGGATGCGCATGAACTTGCCGGTGGCGGGAATACCGGGAAGACTGGATGGAAACAGATTGTTAGTGTTTGGTACTCGTGTTGGGATTCCAGACAACACGGGAGGGGGATCTTGTACGTACAGCCAGTCGATCTCGCGGTCGTGGGTCATGGTGAACACGAACTCCTCGATGATCTTATCAACGCCGACTGTCCGGCTGATGAGTTCCATAGCGACATCCTCCGGGTTAGAGAAGATGAAATGGTTCTTGTAGAAGTTCGTAAGCAGCTTCCGACCAATCCCTCCCGTCATCTACACATATACAGTGGTTAGCAGGGTTCGATTGGGATATATATCTTGGCTATTCACTTACAGTCGGGATATGGTTGACATAGGGCTCCTTGACCATAGTGCCCATGGTCTTCTCAGCCGACCGGTCTTCGAACTCGAAGTACGCGTGCTCCTCCCAGATCGGCTCCAGGTTGAAGAACGGGCCGCCCATGAGCGGCTTAATGAAAGCGACCGAGCGGCTGTGGGCCAGAGCAGCGGCGGCGTAGTTGAAGTCCGGCAGACCGGGGACAATGAAGGCGGCCGACTTGACTTGGTCGTACGTGTACACTGTGACCCCGGCAGCCAGGGATGTCGGGGCCGCCTTGACTCCGCCGAGTTGCATCAGCTCCGGCTTGCTGGTGGCGGTCGACAGATCCCAGGAGGACACGTAAGTCACGGTGCTCTGGAGCTCGGGCAGCTTGGCCAGTGCTGCCTTGAAGGTCTCAGCGAAGCCAGACGGGTACTCTTCCGGAGTTCCATACACTACAGTTCAGAAATGTCAGCACCGGCAATATGCCGCATCCTATAAGTGTTGCCGGCCAAGTCTGCCTACCTAGAACCGTCACCTTGGTCTTGTCGTCACACTCCGGGAGGTTCTTCATCGCCTCGATCGCCTTCACCAAAGCATTCTCGGCCGTCCAGCTTCCCTCAGCGGCAGCAAATGTGCCAAAAGACACCCGGACCACAGCATAGCCCTCTTCAGCCCACTTGTACTGCGGCATCGGGTCCAGCGTAGTCGACGGGGGCTCCGCAGACGGGAACGGCGCCAGGTTGTAGCTGGGATCCACCACCACCAGGCCGGGGCCATGGCCGCGGCGAGTCAACGGCGGCTGGATGGAGGCATTGGGCGCCAGCGAGATGTTCGCGGCACTGGGGAGAGGGACTTCCAGAGACTCGGTGGCCATAATGACGGGGTTGTATATGTGAGTTAGGGGTTATGGTAGGGTTAGGGCTTGGAGGACATGTGTATTATGGTTCACAGAGGAATATTGCACAGCCTGGAGAGATCGGCAGCTGCACTTATAAACGACTGTTATCCGATTCTTGTAGACTCTTCCGGCTTAGAAGTTTTGCCTCTTCGCTGACAACTGGGATGGATACCCGCAAATCGGAATTCCGAACACTCCAGATCTACGTTGAGTCGAACGGTTCCCGCGGCCGTTGGAAACAGCCGGCGCCATATCTGGAAATCCACATCGTCTGCGACCACTGCTATCGACCGGGTGTGCGGGGTCGGAGCGGAACCCGGGCCGAGACAGCTCTAACCCTAACACATCATGATTCGTCCTTTCAAAGGGCGGTTCTGCTACCGACATCGGTGTGCAACTACCACTTTCTGATTATCTGGCATTCGGCAGTCTGATAAGAATACCGTGGTGGATCTTCCGGGGCTTCTGTCTCTCACTACACAGGCAGGTTTAAGATCGGATGTCGGGACTCGGATCAACGCCGGCTCCAGATGATTAGATAGTCGCACACGTACACTCCATGCCATTCATTCTGCAGCGTCATTGATACAGTTTCATCAATCTGTCTTTAGTACGTGGCGTAAGTCATGTGGTGTTGTATTTACAAATGCCATAAAGTACAGTCCACACCCAGCAGCATAGGAGTTGTGCTTAGTAGCAAAGGGTCTATCCGCTCTCACCACTATCAAGTACCCGGGAACGTCGGAAAGGAGCCGTAGTTCGGGGTGTCAAACTCAAACAACTCGGACCCAGGGATCTGGAACCAGAATGTTGAGTCGTCAGGCGCTGCTGACCACGTAGCCACTCCGGCAGCTGCACCCGGAGCCGGATCTCCGCCAACCGTCCCGCTACCGGGCGGCGGCGGCCCAGTATCCCCTCCGCCGCCAACAAAGCTGGCCACACTACTAGCTGCAGCAGATCCATCCACTGATGACGACCCAAATGGCGAGTCATGGGCCACAAAGTGGTGCGGCGGTGCTAGCTGATGATGGAACCCACTGGAGTTGACCCGCGGCGCATGACTTAGTTGGGTCGACTGTGGAGGATCTAGTGGCGCCGGCGGATACTGAGTCCAGCGTCCCGCAGCCGCGGCCGGGACAGGTACCACGGGCCCGGAGTCAGCCGACTCACCCAGCTCCTTCAGGCGTGCTTGGTACCCTGCGAGCAACTGCTCGATGATGCTTCTGCTCCGCCGCGCGCCCGTCCAGCGGGATTCGAGGTCCTTCAGGAAGTGGACGCACTTTTCCACATCAGCCATGAGTTGACCGTTGGGCTGGGCGGTGGGCATGCGTAACCTATTTACCAATTGATCGGTTAGGTGAAGCTATGGACAAATGGTTGGTGGTGTGTGGGGGGAACCGTACAAGACGACTCCAGATAGAGTCAGGTAGTGAACACAGAACGCAAGGTGGTGTGATGGCGGCACCAGATCACGCACAAGTTCGGCGGCGTCGATGCAGCGTTTTGCCGCGCTTACGCATTGCGATATGGCGTGCGCAACTTCGCTATCATTTGGCCTGCCGGAGGTACGGCGGGGGTGACCGGCAACGGACCTAGCATCGAAAGCAACACCAATCGCGTTAGTTCAAGGTTCATTGACCGATATACCTGAGCCTATAAGGACGAACATACCTGTATAAGTTCAGTATAGACCCGGCGTGAACAATAGCCATGATCACTGCCATGGTGAGTCCGGAATCGTCGTGACTGCGCCGCTGAAGTACGCGAAGGTCCTCCGGGACACTATCCGCCCACCGCTGCAGTTCGGCAGCCAGAGTGCTGACACGAGTAAGGAACCGGCGCACGCGGGTTGGTGCTCCGGAGGCAAGCTCGCGGATGCGGCGTGGGGAATTTAGCTGTTGGATCTTTCCGGCAATACGGCACAGGCGGCCGAAAGCAAGGAAGCCGCTGGTAGATTTCGACGAGGCGGATGGTGCAACCGAGGTTGGAGATGTGTTGGAGCCAGCGTGCCGAGATACCGATGTGGGGGTCGCCGGGAGCCGTTGGTTGCGGAAGTTGAATTCCAGCTCATCGTCACTGAGATCGAGGGGAAGCTCGCAGTAAACGTCTTCATCCTGGGCCGACATTGGCCGGCCGAGACATGTCGACGTGACTCTGAGAGTAGGGGTGTTAGAGTGGGACGCTTTCGCCGGGAACGATCAATCATGCACTCTTACCTGTCAATTGTGTAGACAGACCACCATATGCGGCGAGTGATCTGTTGTTTGAGAAACTCCTTTGCGTCGGACGGAGCTGAGTTTGGAGTCAACGGCAGCATCTGGTCGGGCTGTTAGTAACAGGCTTGTTCTATCAAGACTAGTTTAAGGGGGCAGTCAGAACCTACCAGTTGACTGCTCATATGCAATCCAATATCCATGGCAGCTCGGACTGCCTGGCCGGCAAGGAGCCAACTTTGAGTCAGAGTGTTCCACCCCGCGGAGCACATTGACAGCAGAGCCAGGCACTGAACCCGCTCAACCGAAGCCTCGCCAACAGACGAGAAGTACAGCAACAAAGCCTTCTCGTAGTACTCGAACCCGGCAAACCCGCCAGAATCCTGACTGCCGGCTCCTCCGGCCTGCCACAGACTTGACGCGCAGGCGCACACCGAGAAGAACAGCAACAGGAACTTTGGGTCCCGCGCGGTATTGGCCGCTGAGCCGCCGCGCACCATTTCCCGGTACCGTTGCAGGAAATGCGGCTTGAACAGCACCGGGAACGTGGCGTGCAGCTTGTCAAAGTACAGACCCACGAGAATGTCGGCAATGTACTGCGGCGGGCGGCTGAGCTCGTCCGGCCGGGGGAGGAACGGAACTGCCGGCCAGACTTTCCCGCGAACGAACAGCGGGATTTCAAGGTCTTTGGCGGTTTGTGCCTCCGTCGGCGGAGCCTGGCCGACCTCCAGGGGTGTGTTTGACGCCGAAGTCGGGGCAGCGGGGGATAGACTGTGGACCGCTTCGATAAGCATGGCATTGGCGGATCCGCCGACGAATCTATAGAAGGAGGGGAAATGTCAGCTTAACTTTCATGTGCAAACAGCGGCCGGGCCAGTTACCTCAGTCTGCCGTATGAGTCCCGGACAAGTGCTCCGGCCTTGCTTGAGGCAGATTCAGGGCCAGCGTCGGGACCGGGCCGTGAGAGTTCGGGGTCGGCTTCTGCGTCACTATACGCGGCGTCCTCATCGGATTCCGACGTGGTGGTATCATTTGGCTGTGGTTGGGGCTGAAGAGCAGTTTTACGCTGAGTGTCATCCGTAGAGTCGCCGTTGGCATTGGCTGCTCCCGAGGGCCGCCTTCCAGCCGCGGCCGCCCCACGCAAGCTGAAGGAGGATCCGCGTCTCCGGGCAACGGACTCGCCTTCATCGAGACTGCTGCGAACCTTTTCCCGTACACTGCGCAGATCCGGCATCGACCGGAGGACCTGGGCGGCCTGGACCAGATCGTCTGATGGTGGCCGCCCCTGCGAGAGTGTCTGGTTCTGGCTGTTAAGTGTTTCTATTGATGTGCTGAGCTCAGCGGCAAGAGATTCTAGCCGATGACACAGCATGTCCATCTGCTGGACACGGGTCTCGAAAGAGCCGGCATATCTGGCGGGAGTAGAGAGTCAGCATCGACACGAGGCGGGGAAGATGTTATGCTGTTGGACTGTAGAGGAGGAGAACATACTGCCGGCTGGATGAAGCGTTGTCTGTGCTTCCAGGGTATTCACATGTTTTGTTCCGTGAACTGCAGTTATGACACGGGGTCTTCCCGTCACATTTGATCTGCACTCGGAGAGAAAGGTCAGCAAGCGGCCATCAAGGTAAGGGCAGTCTTCAGTGTCCCACTGGAGCACGCCCCGTCTTCAATGCGAGAACAGTCCCACCTTCTTCCGCCGACATGCGGCACAGGCCTTCCACACACGTGCCGACCCGCTCTTCGGCAGAGCGCCTGCCGGTGCCGTTCCCGTGGACCCAGCTGCAACCGACACGGTCGATGCAGAGTTCAGGCCGGCCGGGGCATCCGGGTCGGTGCTTCCACCCGGGCTGGCGCCGCCGTTGACATCGGCGGTACCGGCCATCAAATGGTCGTCGTCATCTTCCCGCCGCTTCGAGAGCATCCTGTAACGGTGTGACGGGAGGGGGCTGGGAGAGAGTTGGAAGCCAGATTCAGCGGCAACTTCAGGGGAGACAGGCAATGGAGTGGAATGTAGCACAAAGCCAAGGTGAAGAAGAGTCTAGAAGCGTCCAATATACGGCGTGCGTGATTTCAGGTGAGGTCTGCTTGTGCTGGTAGTTTCGGCCTTTAGGTTCTCTGATTCCGTGGTGACAAGTCTGCCAAAAGACGAGCGGATATGGGCTTTCTGAAATACTGGACCCAGTCCAGACAGCCAGCAAGCCCTAAAGCAGGTCTGACAAACGACTCGCTGGTAAAAGGCCGAGAGCCCCCGGAATATAGGCAAGTTGACAGGGGCAGACCTGGTCACTGGCGAAGATTGGCGACTGGGTCTAGGGGTCCAGGGTCCCATCAATGATGCGATGTTCCCGTTTGAGTCAGTTTCCACGGACTTTCAAGCCTCTTTTGTCACAAGCCAAAGAGTGTTTCTTCCGCTGCATCAAGAGCGGCGGGATGGCTCATCCGTGTAAGTCAGGCTCACCGTATATTCAGTGAGAGTCTCGAATGTTCATTCAACCCGCACAATATTGGCCACCAGGTTAACCAAGCTTGGAAGATACCCGAGGAACCCTGGGAGATAACTTATATGCAATAGATATCCAATAAATATCCACTGTTCATAGGCCGGCATCGGGAACTAGCGTGGAAGAAAACCGGAGCCCAGCACATTTCCGCATCCGGGGCCTGAGAAGAGCCAACCCTAGCCTTTAGGGTTGCATTAGGGTTGATAGGGTTACGCCACACCCGCCCCACCTTGGCGGTTTCTTCAGCCACACCAGTCTGGACAACTTTCAGGAGCTTGATTTTTGAAGCTATTCACACAACACGAATCGTGTCATTCTCCCATTGACGGTTCCATTCCTTTCCAACTAGATTTTCCTTCGTTTGGATCTTTTAATACGCATCAGTTACTTTCTTTTCTCACGTTCTTTTTTCATTGTCTCTGCTTCATAGTCACTCCCTTTCTCTCCCTTCATTCCCCACCCCGCGGCGCGGTCCCGCGCTCTTCCAAACATCGCCATGGCCGATGGTATAGACACCCGCACGGAAGCCGTGGCCTCGGCCATTGCCGAAGAACCGCTACGCACGACCGTTGAGATTGACGCGTCCGCTCCGTCCAGTTCTCCGGGGAAAGAACCGCCGCCGGAATCGCCCTCTGATATTCGGAGAAGGACGTGGGTGATTGTGTCGTTCTGGCTGATTGTCATCTTCCTGGGGCTGCCATTCTGGTGGTCGACAACGACGATCTACCGAGCGACGCTCCCACTGGATGAAATGATGAGCTGGGCGGAAGGAAAGGTAGTTGCTAGCCTCCAGTATCTCTACTGCTACTTTGTCCAGTCCGCTGACATTTCCCCCCTCTTCACTTTTTAGGCTTGCCGTCCCGTGTTTCCTCTCCAAGTCTCCATCCAAGCCGCGTCGATGCAAGACCAAGACGCCGAGAACCTTCTCCGCCACACACAACACGCGCTCGATGATCTCAACGACTTCACTGCCCACCACCTGCGGCTCCACCTCTCCCCCAACGCTGTGACCAAGGCGCCCGGCCAGTCCATCACCCGGGTGCGCGATGGCATTGCCCTGGCCATCCGACTGGAGCCGGGCGAGGCGCTCCGCTCTGCGCTCGACCCACACGAACCTATAATCACTATCACATATCCACCGAACACGGCACCGTCGCACCCGTCGCAGTCGTCGTCCGCTCTGGCCACCTACATTGCATCTGAGCTGCGCACTACCTTTGCGGAGGAGCGTGCCGTGATCTCTTACATCCTGTCCGGGAGCCCCGCCTCCGCCGCCGCGACCAACGGGGGGAGCGGTAGCGACCCGTCGAAGAGTCTGTCTGCAGATGTTGCCGATGCACTGTCGAAACGCTCGACACGCTCGCTGCAGTACTCCCCGACGTACCACTTGACGTTCTCTCTGTTCACGGACGGCCCCACCCCGAATACCTGGGACATCGAGGCCGCCGTCGACGAGTACCTCCGCCCGATCCTGACCGTTCTCCGGCCCATTCACAACTTCACTATCGACACCCAGGTGCAGTTATATGCTACCCCCGGTGTGCAATCAGCCGTTCTGCGCCGCGAAGACCTCGCCTACTTCATCAACTCTGCCGAGTGGCCTCTATCGCCATCGATTGGCGCTGCGCCGACCATCAACTTCGTTGTTTTCGTCGGCAACCAAACCATCCAGGCCGCCGATGGTATCTCTGACGCTACATCGCAGTCATGGCTCATCCCCAAATGGGGTTCGGTCCACCTCCTGACGCCGCCTGCAGCCACCGCGGCAGACGGCTCGCACCTGTCGTCCGATACGCTCAAGGATGCGATGCTCACCTTTGCCGGTGATCTCCTGAGCCTGATAGGCACCCCGCAGACCGGCTCGCTACCGCTCCGACTGGCGACACTCTCACGCGTGCGCAGCGCTGACCTCCTGCAACGCGCCGCGTCCACCCTCGGCTCGCTCGCGCGTCTCACCCAGGCCCTGCCCTCGATCGCCATCCCGCGGAGTGTCTCCGACGGCGTGGTGAAGAGCATCTCGCACCTCGAGCAAGCGTGCGCAACGCTGGGCGAGCCGCGCGGCCTCGAGCACGCCCGTGTTGCCGAGGAGGAGGCCGAGCGGGCGTTCTTCGAGAAGAGCATGGTCGGTCAGCTCTACTTCCCCGAGGAGCACAAGGTGGCGGTCTACTTGCCCCTCCTCGGACCCGTGTGTGCGCCGTTGTTCCTCGCGTTAATCAATGAGATCAAGGCGTGGCGCAAGCGGCGGCGCGAGCGGGCGGAGGAGGCCCGAGCGAAGAAGGCAGAGTGATGTGTGAGGGAAGACGTGCGTCAGTTGCTTCTGCAACCCTAACTCATGGCTGCCTTGCTTGCCGCTTGTCGATGCCGCCAATCCGGGTTGTATCTGATGGGTTTCCCGGTCCTGTTCATAATCACCTTTTCCTTATGTTTTATCATTTTAGAGCGCACTCTGTTTGTTCATGCTAGTTACGGAAAATGGGATGTTTCTGCGACTCAGATTTGCCGGAGACCACCTTATCCAGTGAAACCCTAACCCTAGCTCACCTACACATCGTCACTCCCATGCCATCAGCCGGGCTGTTCGACAACAGATCCTCTCAGAAAAGCCCACTGGGTCCCGATAGATTGAGTCCTTATAGCCTCATATATGAGCAATCTATCAGTGTATGTTTGCATGACCTGCTGCATACATCAATTGTCTCTTGTCCACCCGTTGAACGCTGGTCCAGGACACGGCACGTCAACTCCCGAAAGCGGAACGGAGCATGGATTCACCGTCCTGCTCGGCTTGTTGAGCCGTTTCTCCGTGCAGGAAGTTCCTTCGCTTGCGACTCGGGACTGAAACGCCTCGGACTTGCTGGCGGTCTGACGCCCGAACACACCTCTCTGTCTCCCTCTCGGCCTCGTTATACACACTCACTGGCCACGCCAATTGCATGGCGCTTCACAACGGGTTGTGTCCGCTCACTATCCTCCCCGCGTTTTAGGAAAACTCCCTCACTGCATGTCTATACTGAACAGCTTCTGTTCCCTGTGCGATATGCAAGTTCCCGGCGACAGTCCAAAATCTCCCGGAGCCAAAGTGTCTATTTAGCCTCATGTGAATATTCCCATTATATATATACAAGGAATATATATAACCAGTTTTTGGGGTCTCCCCACATTCTGTCGGCGTTTGTATGATTTTGCGTTTGTTTCGATGGGTTTCTGGGCTCTATTTCGTGTCTGTCCTGGTCAATCTCGTGTGGTTCTTTCGCTACTGCAGTGTTTCTATTTCTCCGTTTCGCTTCGTTTGCAGAACATGGATCATATACGTGATCCTAGACCATACCCATTTATACTTTTCTATCTTCAATCCTGAAAAGGCGTGGTCGATCCGGACTTTTACTGCACTGACTTCCTCCTGTCCGTATATCCTGCTATCCCCACGGCTGATTCGATTGCCTGTTTCTATTCATATCTCTCGAGCAATCACGAGTGTTTGACTCCATTTCTGGCCCCTGTCGGCCGATTTGAGGACTTTGAGTCTGGGCAATCTATTTGGTAGACACCAATATACCTGGTATATCCGTATGCAAGCTCGTGCTCCAGCTTCTCGGCTGTGGGAAGATGGAAGTCTCAAGTTTCTCCCCGTCCAGGGACTTGTCAGGCCAATGTCTTTCTATATAGGGCCGAGGTCCAGGACCGTCTTTCTATGCCTCTCTCTCTTCTTCTCTTTGCTCCTCATCTTCCCCACCTGTCTCTCATCTCGTGGTGGTAGGTGAGACTTTCTCGGCACCCCTAGTCTTTCCCAGGAGACAACATCTACTTTCGACCGACACAATGCGCTGGCTCATCCCAACAGCCACCCTCAGCCTGTCCGCGGCCCTTGCGGCTGCATCAGTCGGGCAGGGCGCCTCCCTAGCTGCCATCAACATCCCCGATCTGTTCCGGCGTCAGGGTGCAGTTGTGCCTGGTCGCTGTGGCGCCAACTACGATGCCCAGAAGTGCACAGGCAAGCAGTGCTGCTCTATGTACGGATACTGCGGTGACAGCCCGGAGCACTGCAACCGGTTCGGATGCAAGCCCGATTACGGCTGGTGCGATGGCCAGCCCGAGCCGGTAGAGGAGCCCGAGCCGGAACCGACCCCCGAGCCCGAACCCGAGCCGGAACCTGTTCCGGAGCCGACGACAACGTCCAGCACCCCGGCTCCCATCACGACTGCCACTGCCGAGCCCGAGCCTGAGACCACGGCCGAGCTTGTGTGCACCTACCTCTCGTCGCCGGCCCCGCCCGCCGCCACCGAGCCCCCGGCTGCCGAACCCACTGTTCCGCCGGCGGTCGTCTTCGAGCCGTCGCTGACTGGTGAATGCGGTAACAGCACAACCTGCGAGGGTTCAACCTTTGGCAACTGCTGCGCCTTCTTCTTCATGTGCGGAAGCGGCCCGACTTACTGTGGCGCGCGCTGCAGGCCCGAGTATGGTCTGTGCGGCGACGACGT
>LNGL01000011.1:0-105185 GCA_001510565.1 Knoxdaviesia proteae | reverse complement strand
CTGGAACCTGAGCCTGCTCCGGCCCCCGCTCCCGAACCCGAGCCGGCCCCGGCCCCGGCCCCTGAACCGGCCCCTGAACCAGCACCCGCTCCTGAGCCTCCCGCAGCGCCGCCTGCTCCTGCACCTACCAACCAGAGTACTAACGGCCGCTGCGGCTCAGATCACACAGGAATGGTATGCCAGGGAACAACCTATGGCGATTGCTGCTCGATGTACGGCTGGTGCGGATCATCGGAGACTCATTGTGGAACCATTGCCGGATGTCAGCCTGAGTATGGAAAATGCTCATAGATGGCCAGAACCTATGGTTAGGCATCATCCAGGGGGGGAACTCAAACTGTGTGATAACAGCATAGACATGGGGTTAGGGACTGGGCTGGTGCAGAACGGCCAATCTAGCACAACATTGGAGTGAGTGGAATAGAAAGAACAGTAATACCAATTTCGCAAATTATGAGCTATAAGCGACCAACTCCAGTGACAAACTTGAAATAACAGGAACGTAGAGCAATCTTCCCAGTCCCATCCCAACTTCCATATGATACTCGCAAGTTAACAATCTGACATCTGTCTTCCCAAGTGACCTTCCCCTCTATATTTCCGTGTACACAATCTCACGCATTGGCCGCACATTCGACCCATCATCGTCGGCGACCATCCGCGTGGTTCCATCCTTGCGCTTGATCGGCTTCCCCAGGCTCAGGAGGTACTTCTTGGGCAGTTTATTCCACCGGTCCCGGATGGCCTTCGACGGGGGCTTCAGACCCTCAAACCACCCGGTCTTCGGGTCGAACCTGCGCGGCGGTGGCTTTCGGAGCAACTTCTGCAGTTCGGGATCGTCGGGGTACTGGTCGGCCAGCTCGGCTAGCTCTTTCAGCACATCATCCTCCTGATAATCTTGGCCCTCCTCTTTGATCTCCTCACCGTAGAACTCTCCACTGCTTACGCTCGGAGTGCCGTCTCGTTCCTCGTCATAGCCATCGATCTCCTGATTGTAGAACTCCTCACTGCTTATGCTCGGAGTGCCGTCTCGTTCGTTGTCATAGCCATCGGTCTCCTCATCGTTCTCGTCGCCGTCTTCGTCCTCTTCTGGGTCGGCGCGAGCGGCTTGTTTCCGCTGCTTCTTGGACTTGGCGGCAGCTGGCTTTGGTGCTTTGTGACGGGGAGGTGGGCTGCTGAGCAGTCGGCGACGGGGAACTGGAGATCGGCTTCCAGGCCCCAGAAGCTCATCATCCTCGATAGAGTACAGGGGGGCATCTCTGTCTCGTCTCCGGCCTCGGGAGACACTGCGAACATTGGCTTTGTTGCGTTTCTTGTTGCGGCGAGTTTGCACATCGCCATCGTCGTCCTCGTTTTGTTCATCTTCGTCATGCTGCTCCTGCGGCTCCTCTTCCTCTTCCTCATCATCATATTCATCCTCCCCAGATTCGTCCTCGCCTTCTCCATACTCCTCTTGCTCTTCCTCATCTTCTGGATATTCATCTTCCAGTTCGTCGTCGTTGTCCTCCCGTTGGTCTTCCTCCTCCTCCTCCTCCTCCTCCTCTTCCTCTTCATCTTCCTCTTCCTCCTCCTCCTCCTCCTCCTCCTCTTCCTCTTCATCTTCCTCTTCCTCTTGTTCTTCTCCACTGTCGCGGCCACCGTCACCGTCGTCGCCACCGTCATTTCCATCTCCGCCATCATCTTCTTCATCGTCAGAATCAAGCAGGATATTCCAACCCGGGATGTATTTCCCTTTATAAGGAGGCCACGGCATTCCCCAGTTGAAGGCCGCGCTGTCGTGGTTTGGATCGGCTTCCCATCCGGTCTTCATCACTGCCGCTGGATACATCGTATTTGCATACTGGGCGTAATCCTCGCGGAACCTACTGCGGAGAGTCTCAACAGGAGTTCCGTTGAAGTCTCCCCGGGATACCCAGCCACTGTGGTTCGGTAGACCCATCTTCTTGCCTTCGTCATTCACGGTTCCTCCCCGCCTATGGGGAATACCGCAACCTTTGGTCACATCTTCGTGGGCCTGGAGTTCGAGATAGATATTAAAATTGTCAGTGAGCTCATGAGTGCAAGGAATGTAAGAGACTGGACGCCGCTACATAGGGAGTCACTTACCTCGATGAACCTGGACTTGTCTTCCTTTCCCCTATGTGGAACCGCTCGCAGACATCTTGAGCAATGCATGCCCGGTGACACTGTAAAGCTATCGTCGGAGGGGCCCCAGTAGGGAGAGGGCGCCCGGCGATTCTTGGTGATGCCGGCCCTGGTCTCTTCGTCGGGTGCTGGTAGGCCCATTGCTCGGGCGGCGATCTTTGCGCCGGTTTCTGCATCCTTCGGGGCTCGTCCGGTTGTCTTCTTAGACTTCTTCTTGTTCTTAGCAGTCTTCCGGGCGTCCTCCTCGGCATCCGTGGCAGCCTCTTCCTCGGCCTCCTTCTCAGGGTCTCTCCGAGCCTGTTCCTTCTCAGCTGCCTTCTTCTTCGCCGCAGTGGCCCTGGTTACCACCGCTGCCGTTGCTGTTTTCTTCTCCGGGGCCTTCTTTGCCGGGGCCGCCTTGTCTGCCGCCTTCTTCTTTGCTGCCTTATCCGCCGCTTTCTGTTGCTGGCGGTCTGCCTCTCTCTGCGCGGCGTGATCTTCCCCGCCCTGGTCACTTCTGAGCTGTGCAGCCGCTTCTCTGGCCTTCCGCTCCAGCGCTTTGGCGGCCTTCTTCGCCAGCTTCTTCTCGGCCTTGCGGGCGGCCTTCCGGGCAGCCTTTTGAGCCCTCTTATCCCGTATAGCCTCTGCTGCCGCCATCTGCGCTGCAGATGGCCCCGAGGTGCCCCCGATTGGGTCATCTGCAGCAACAGATGATGGTTCGGACTGACCCGGAGTTGCCGGGCCACCGGCGGTCTTGGCGCGCTTTGAAGGTCGGCCGGACGCCGGCTCGGGAGACGGCGCCCTGCGCGAGTCCGTGTTGCCCCGACCAAGCTGTCTGTCCAGCTCCGCCATTTTCCTCCTCAGCTCTTCTTGACGTCTTTTGAGGTCTGCTCTGCGTCTGTCCAGGTCCGCTTCACGCTTTGCAATCTCATCTTTGGTGGGCATGTTTGTAGTGTCAAACTTGGGGCGCTTGGAGCTTCGGGTGTCACCAGCTGGAGCAGATCCTGCTCTACGACGCACCGGGATCCGGGCGTCACCGCCGCCCTGCCCGTCATCTTCGTCATCATCGTCGTCGTCGCTACCATTATCACCACCGTTGCCATCCCCACCACCACCACCACCGCCGCCGCCTCCATCTCCGCCTCCGCCGCCACCGCCGCCGTCCCCACCATCGCCATCGCCGGATCCCCCGCCAGCCCATGGTTGATTTTTCTCGCGGCGTCGTGCAGCTCGAATGGCTTCCAGCGTTCCATAGAGCGGGTCATCGACGGGGAGAAGATCATCGAAGTAGTTGGACGTGTAGCAGTCCCACGGGGTGATGACAACAGATGGGTTAGTGTGCAAGGGCAGTAGCACACATTCGCGCATGTGCTTTCCACGGGAAGTCCACGGCACTCCTTGAAGGAACTCATGCCGGCAATAGGGGCAGAAGACAGCCATGTTGCCACAGATTCCCCGGCAGTTCTTCCGGTGAATCTCTCTCCTCAGGGGCGTGAGATTCTTCCATCTGTAGCCACATTTTGCACAGCCTCGTCGTGGCGGCTTGTTAGGGTCGCAAGTATGGCCAGATATCTTGTCAGTAGTCGTTCTCTGGTTGCATTTGGGGCACCAGCAGGACTCCTTGTTGGCTCTAGGCATGCAGACGCTGTCGTGGTGAGCTCGCTCGTGTTCATCTGTCATGGATATGAAGTGGTATCCGCATCGGTCACAAAAGGTGTATGCCTTCTCCAGCCCGCATGCCCGTGATATCTTCTGGTGAGGCCTGTACTCATCGCGATGACTGGCGGCTTCATCAAGATTGGCTCCACCAAGGACTCCAGACCGTTTGAGAATTTTATGCTTGCCACAGCGTTCAGCTCTGTTTGGGGGAGGAACCAGTGTAAACATAGCTCTAGTTGTCTTAGTGTCGTAAGGTTGTTTACCCGAGTTCTGTTGCTGTGCGGCGGCTGTCACGGCTTTCACAGCCTTCCTCTTCTTCGCAGGGTTGCCCGTGTTCCCGGTATCCCCAGCAGCCTGGTGTTTGGCCTCACGCCTGGCCTGCCGCTTTTGAGCCTTCGCAGCCTTTGCGGCCGCTTTGGCTCTGGCACCTGTGGACTTGGTGGTAGCTGTGCGGGGGCCTGCACCAGTCTCTCCATTATCGGAACCGTCCTCGTCGTCACTGGTACCACCATCGCCATCGCTATTGTTGTCTTCATCGCTGCCAGCCGCGGCCCCATCGCTGCCGTTTCCATCCTCGTCATCGTCATCATCAGCATCAGAGTCAGAGTCAGAATCATCAGCATCCGGATCATAGTCCGGATCGTTCTCTCGGGCAGCACGACGGGCAGCACGAGCAGCTTGACGTCCACCAGTAGCACCCGAAGTACCGCTGGCCCGAGGCGCACCGAACGCACCACCGGTCTGAGTGGCACCACCAGTACGACCAGTGGAGGCAGCTCCGGACGGATTCAAAGAGGCACCGGTCTGAGCAAATATGTCAGGGTGCTTTTCTGCGAAATGCCGCACCCTCTGAGGAATAGTCCAGTGCTTGAACACCGGGTCTCGACAGAACGGGCATCTGTCGGCCGGACGATGCGTGGCTTCGGTATGCTTCATGAGGGTTTCTACTTCGTCGAAGCGGCAAACGAAGTTACAGCCATGAAATTGGCACTTGACGAGCCGGCCTAAAAGCATCCCGCGAGTATTCCACACCGTTCTCTGGAGGTTCACCTGTTCGGTGGGCGTGAGTACCCCCCGGGTGACGTACGGAACCCCGGATCCTCCGGTGCGGAGGATAGACTCTCGTGGAGGGCCTGTCAGAGGAACTCCGGCGGTGAACGGATTGATGTTGAAGATGCTGGGCTGGGTTGCCCAGGATGCGTCGCGCTCCCATTCCTCCTGTCGCTGCCGGCCTGTCTGTGCTGGTCCAGAACCGCTGCCCGCACCCTTTGCCTGGCCGTCCTTATTCTTTGTCTTCTTCTTATGCTTGGTCTTTTTGGTCTTCGTCGCCGCAGCTGCCGTGGGCTGAGGCTGTTCAGCTGCCGTGGGCGCTGAGCTCGGATCAATGTCCATTTCTTCTATCTCTCCCACTTCCTCGACTTCATCCTCTTCATCCTCTTCCTCCACTTCAGGTTGGCCAGCCAGCGGCGACAGCGGATCGATATCCATTCTGTCGTCAGCTGAGAGTGCCATCGCGCGAAGTTCCGGGGGTGTCTCTTGACGTGCCTGTGACATTCCTCCCAACAGGCCAAACTGTAGTGACGAAGCAGATTCCTGGTCGATGGGGAGATCGCTTTCTGTGCCCTTGGGAAGCTCCGACTTGAGCTTTGGGGACACATCATCTCCCGAGACTTTTTCATCTAGGGGACCGTCTTTGCCTGCCATCGCGTTGACCATAGTGTCATCACCCCCAGGACTGTTATCATGAAGGTCAAGACTCTCGTTGGGTGTGAGCTCTGTGACTTCATCCGCGGGAGTGGACTGGGCGCCGGCTTCAGAGCCTCCAAGAAGAAAGAAGCGCGGCTCGTAGCTCTTGTACTTCTTGGTAAGGTCGGGGGGCCGCTTATCAAAGAGCTCGGTTCCTTGGAACTCTTCCAAGGTGTCTTGTATATTGAAGCGAGCCTCGGTGCCTATATTCAGACGTCAGAATAGCCAATCTCAGCAAATTACACAAGATAGTCAGTTTCATTACCTTTGCCACTGTCGCGGCCCCAGTTTCGAGTATCGTAGGCAGTGAGAAAGTGCAGGGGAGGATGAGTATCGTCCTCTTTGACTTCTTCCGAGTCGAGCATGTCAAACACGTGGTCATCATCACGGAACATCGTTGCTGGGAACGGCTCGATGGGAAAGCCAAACCAGAGGGCCGTAAGACGTGCCGGAATGGATTTGTCCTCCACTGGGCCAAACCGGTTCAGCTTCAGCAGCTCGTTGTACCGCTTCGTGTTTGCCCGCTGCAGCTCAAGAAGCGACGGAGGACCGGTGGCTGGCATGATGAGCCGGCGTTCATAGGGAGTGAAATAGGCGTTGAGGATTTTCAACAGTGAAATCTGTGGGTTGGAGAGACCCTTAGTGAAGTCGGACAGCTTCTGGATCCATTTAGGATCGGAGACCCGAATGGTCGGATCCCACCGGCTTTCCTGGTTGCCCCCGCCTCCAGGGCGAGAAGCCTGCCCTGCTGTTTTCGCTTGCGAGGGTGCCATGGACGTGGCAGCAGAAGCTGGAACCCCAAGGTGAAAAGATGGAAGGTGTGGTCCAAGGCCAAGCAGTGGTGAAATGGAAAACCAAAAGATGGCAATGCTGAGAGAATGAGAAAGAAGCTGGTCAAGAACCACCAGTGTTTAAAGAGTTTGAAGAGAAAGAAAAGAAGAAAGGAAAGGTCGGTCTGTATCAGAAGAGAACAGAGTCGGAAGAAGGACACCATTGATATTACTGGGGAGAATTGGCCAGAGCACCAAATCCCAAGGAGCTTGGATCAACAGAAAGCACATCACAGAAGACCCAGGGATAGAGAACAAAGAACCTTCTCGACATAGGAACAACTCCGTGGTACCAGTATTTGGATTCGGTTAGAGGGTTTAGCATCATAGGGAGTGTGAGCTGGGCGTAGCCATCCAACATGGGATATACTTCCAAAGTACATCCCGTAAGAGAAATAAAGTGTGTGTATGGGCGTGCCCTTACAAGAAGTCAACCTTTTTTTTTTCTTTGTTCACATTGATCCCTTGGCTTCCGTGGAACATCTGTTCACATTATTAGTTCTCGGACAGAGTCTGGGACATGGTGAATGGATCCGGAATGGCTCAGAGATGGAAGAAGATACCGGAATAGAGCTGGTGTGTTTGACTGGTTTTCCATCCCGGAAAATGCAGACATGTTCTGAGCCCAAGAGATACAAACAGGTGAAGTTATTTCTGGATGCCACTAGAACAAGTGGAGCAGCGGATAGAAGCAGAAAGGAAGCCCCATGTCCACTATTTTTGGTGACAGGCAGGAGCAGCAGAGGTCGCACCTTCTCAACAATAGGAGAACATTTTCCAGAGAGCAGGAGCATCAGAGGATTGCACCTTCTCTATACCTTCGCAGAAATCACCGGTGAGCTCATGTATAATTTCTTCTCTTCCCAAGTTAGAGAAGAATGCAGTATCACGGTATTTCATCTGCTCTAAAAAAGCTAAACAATTAACCTGAGGACAGCAGGCATGTCTGTGTATGGAACAAAGAAAGACAAACCCAGGATAAATCCAGACATATTCCTTTCTCGGGTAGCTTTGTCTCTCTCGGTTTTTCCCCTCTGCCATATCATACATCCTTAACTATCCCACTACCTTCTATCAAGTCTAGGGATACTATTTAAGACTCTCTGTTTTTCCCTTTGTTCTGCAAGAGATTGTGTTTAATGTGTTTGTTTGCTAATCTTAGCTAGCTATCTCCCTGAAGGTGCACTAGCATATACTGAATTCCACCTGAGTCTAACCTTAATCGCTCCATCTACTCAAAAACTTGGAAAAACTTGCAGTTCTTTATTCCTGCTTAAATCCAGGTAGGTAGCCAAGGCAAACAATATCTTGTTCCCTGGTAGTAACAGCCCTTTGTTCCGACTATTCAGTTGCTCAACACAGTATGCCTATGGGCGGGAGGATTTAACTGAACTTAACCTTAGTATATTAGCATAGAGAAAAGTCGGGAGCCATAAACCTGGTCCAGGACAATACACCAGGAAATTCAAGATGTGGAGTTGTATTTACATGCTTAGGAGGTGGTGAGGATGTATTACTTTGCTCTGGTATATTCTCGGAGAATGGATATAAACGCTAAATGAGGGTATGTGCACTAAGCCTCAGGTCCCTAGAGACACCAGGAATGAATGGGGGTAGAACAAAGAAAGAATCATAGAGGAAGCAAGCTAACAGGTCAAACACAGACAAAGGAGCTCAGAGATTTCTTATCTCAAGAGAAGTCTGAGATCCTTGGCCTCAGATTACAACCCAACAAACAAACCCCAACATCGAGAGCCGCGACTGAATTTAGAACAGCCACGAGACAAAGGTGCGGTAGAACCAAGTTCCTCTCTTGATACCTCCACTGGCGGCAAGCTTCGCCTCCTTCTGGGCCAGGAACAGCTCCTCCTCGCGGTCAATGATGTCCTTGCCGGTGTAAAAGTCGCACTCCTCAGCCTTGACTCCCTTGCTCTTGGTGATGAGCATGTGGCCAAACAGGAGGACAAAGTACACGGGAATTCCAAGGTATCCAGTGATGAAGGTCTTGTACTTGGTGGACCAGTCGCCAACAAAGACGTCGTAGTTCTTGGTCAGAGCCACCAGGATGCACATGGCCAGTGCGGCCATCGACCCATACATGCCAAAAGGAGACACGTACGGCATGTCAGAGTCGGTGAGGTTTTGGGCCCGGCGGGCACGCACAAAGTAGATGTGGGTGACGAGAATCGAGATCCACGTGAGCAGGCCAAAGATGGTGACCAGGTTGACAAAGTATCCGAACACCACCTTGGAATCGTCGCTGACATTCATGTACGCAAGCAAGGCGAACAGAGCAGACGCGCCCAGGGCGAAGATCGGCACTCCGCGCTTGTCGGTGCGGCGGAAGATGGCCGGGGCATCCCCGTCAGAGGAAAGACCGTACAGGGTACGGCTGGCAATATAGAGATCAGAGTTGGAGGCGCTGAACACGAACACCAAGATACAGGCGTTCAGAATGTGCGGGAGGACCTTGATGCCGGACAGAGTGATGGCCACAACAAACGGCGAGGCCGAGGCTCCGCTGCCGGACTTGTTGGCGAAAGCCAGGTTGGGCGAGTTGTACGGCACGAGAGTTCCGACGAGCAGCACCGAGAGGATGTAGAACACAACGATACGGTAGAAGGTCAGGTTGATGGCGCGCGGGATGGTCTTGCGCGGGTTCTGGGCTTCGCCAACCGTCACACCAACCAACTCGGTGCCGAGATACGCAAACGTGGCGTTGACCATGGTCGACCAGAAGCCGAGGAAGTTTCCAGCGGCGCCTTCGAGAATATACGGCTTAAACGCACTACATTTCGACGATACCAGACACAAGGTCACAGAGAGTTAGTTTGACAGAAGCTCGCTAAAGGTGACATGTCACGCTGTGGAGAAGCCACCGAATAAAGCAACTCAAAAAAGGAAGTCAATCTAGGGGAAAATGTGGAGTTGGTTGCTGGAGCCCCCTCCCCCCCAATAACAGGAGAATGAAGCCCTGAAGGTCGAGCAAAATGCGACATGGAGGAGCCATCAAGGGTGCCGGCCTGCCAAAGCCTTGGCTGTATCTTGGCAAAAGAACATCCCGGCTGGGCATAACATGGATTTGAACGACACGTGGAATATATATATCGCGAGAAGAAGACTTACCCCGGATCTTTCCAGTACCGGAAGCCCTTGCGGTCGTGATCCGGACCTCCTCCGAGCATGAGGATGAAGGAAAGAATGATCAGGCCAACAATGGTGATGACCTTGAATGACGACAGCCAGAACTCGAACTCTCCGAAGAAGCGAATCCCGAAGTAGTTGATGCACACAATCAGCACAAGGAAGATGGTGATCCACACGCCGGGATTCACCTTTTCGGGATCGACCCAGAAGCGAATGACGAGAGCGGCGGCGGTCAGTTGGTTTGGCGTCACAATGATATATCTGAAGAGTCAAAATGTCAGAATTACCGTCTTCGCTGTGCACAGCGAGGCAAAATGTCCGATCCGGTACTCACTTGAACCAGTACGTCCATCCCAGAGTGAAACCCAGCGAAGGGTGGCAGAAGCGCGAGGCATAGCCGGTGAAACCAGCAGACATGGGCAGCCAAGTGGCCATTTCACCCAGAGCACACATCACCACCCACACCAGGAAGCCCATGATGCAGTAGGAGATGAACACCGATCCGGGGCCGGCCTGGGCGAGAGCACGGCCGGTTCCGACAATCAGGCCGGTTCCGATGGCTCCTCCGATGGCAATCATCGTGATGTGGCGGGCCTTCAGCCCACGGTGCAGCGACGTCTCGGGACTGGTTTCCAGGCCCTTGATGTGCTTCTCGGGCATGTCGTTGACCATGCTCGACGCACCAGCCTTGCCGATGGCGTCCTGGTTGGACGGGATGCGGCGGACGCTCATTGCGAAGAGGCTTGCTGTGAGGTGTTTTGGGGGAATTGAAGCAAAGGAAACCTATATCTGTCCCAGGACATATGATCCTATGCAGCCACGATCAACAACGGATGTTTGGATACACGATGTGGAAACGGTAGAGGGAGAGAGGGGGGGAAGAAGGGGAGGTGATTTAAATCCAACACAGAAGTGAAGTGAGTAGGTGAGCCACGGGCTGTGGAGTGAATGGAGGCGGGAGCAAAAGGACATTTATATGGCGGCGATGGGAACGGCGAAAAACACCGATCACCCACAGACAACCCACTCTCGGTCCCCAGTCATCCCAAGGCACGAGACCAGGCGTAGGTAAGACGAAAAGAGGAAGATGAGAGCGAAATGATTACCAGCAACAGCAACTGCGCGCATGGGGCAGGGGTGTCCAACGAGCTCCTCTGCAGTACAGTACGGTATGGAGAGACCCCTGGTTTATCACATGGTACAGGCACAGCGATAACACCGGTTCCGATATGGACCGATTTCTCATGCGACGGGGACGGGGCGAGAGCGGGGGTTAGGCTGTGGAGAGGTATATACTACAGTAATAAGCGTTGACTTAATTTTCGGTTTGTGGTAGTCATAACGGGCGCGCGAATACCAGGCTAGCGACTAACACGGAAATCCACCCCCGGATCCAGACGAACACAGACTACAACGAGAGATAAGAGAGAGAGAGAGAGAGAGAGAGAGAGAGAGAGAGAGAGTCTCTCTCTCTCTCTCTCTCTCTCTCTCTCTCTCTCTCTCTCTCTCTCAACAGGATGTGAAAGCCAGCAACACTGGGATGATCAGGGGTGCAATTCACAGGGGGTGCTGTTCACAGCGGGAAATCAGGCAGACTTGGATTGAGGAGGAGTTGGCAGTGCTACGCCGACTGCCCAAACGAAAAAGACTCCCTTCATCCAACCATCCCTCCCTCAGTGGCCTCGCCGATCCTTTGGAGCACATATGAATGCGGCTGGCCGTGGGGCGGTGTGGCGGGGTGTGTGATACGGACGGCGACGAAGGATGGATGGGGGGTATACTAAAGCAGGAGAGAGAGAGAGAGAGAGAGATACGACGTAAGGATGAGGTGACACCCCGACACAGGCAGGGAACGCGAAGAGCCAAAGGATTGGCAGATAAGCCTCTCTCACATACTAACGGAGGGTAATCCACTCAGCTTCGGTGAGTGCAGCTGGGAGTTTACGGGATGGCGTGCCTATGTATTGGTGGTGATATTGTGAATGTGTATTTAGAGGCCGTGCATGGGTATGGAACATGTCTTCGTGTAGATGTAACTACAGTACAGCACCAGAGCCGAAGATGAACCACGAGCTGAATGAATGAGGACAAGAAGGACAATGTCTCTGGCTTGTAGACAGACACAGTTCAGCCACTCACGCACACAACGGCAATTTTGGGCCACGGGATGTAATTGGGAAGGGCTGCATTGAAGGCGTGCCTACCCGCAGGGAACTTTTGTCTTTTCTGAGTCGTTTGTATGCCCCAGAGATGACTTAGGATTCGGCGGTATTACGACGCTGCACGGTGGACAGACTGAGGAAGGAAGGATTGGGAGAAATGTTCTGGAAGAGAAGAAACAAGGATGTTCGGGACATCTGTATTGGAGCCTCCCGAACTCTTTTACGTGTGAAGGATGAAGTCTGAAGTATGAAGAGTAGCCATTCAGTGGATCGCTGCCTTTGACGCGTATCGTGAGTGGTTTGCAGATGGGCGCGAAGAGAAAGTCACAAACCCACTGTAGACGTGGTGCAGAAGCGTCAGGCGAAGCAGAGACCAAGGTTGGCCTATGAAGCTGTGGCAAGCTTCCCGTATCGCGGTCGGAACTAACACGGCAAGACGGCAAGTTAAATGCTTAGACTCTGCAGTCCAAGAGCTAAGAGAGAAAAAGGTTATGCTAATGTGGAGAGATTTACGAGACGAAATCAAGCAGATCTCCCCCAAACGAAAAACTTGCTCAGCCCTGACCAACGGTTGGGCCAGAGGCTCAGTTGGCTGGCATACACACGTCCACCATGTAGAAATTGGGGTAAGAGACAACCGAACTGCTTGGTCGGGCAAAGGGCAGACGGCCAGACTTTTCCCGGGGCTGAGGCAGAGGCAGACTCGTCGTGCCAATCGATCGAAGGTCTGCCGTGAAAATACAGATAAGCTGGTAATCAAGCTTGTTTAAAGTTTAGAGAAAGTTTAGAGACCTATTATGGTTGGGCTAGGGAGGGGATCTAATCGGAAACTTGGTTAGTCCAGTATCTACAGAGAAACAATGTTCCGCCTCGATTATCCTTACCGCTACTCTCGTTCATCCGCGGAGCTAATTCCAGATCGGGGACAGGCCCCAGTCATCTTAATCTTGCCTATGGAAGAATCATTACGGAGACACAACAGAGTTATGGTCAGGCAAGGATCGAGCAGGATATGAGTGTAAGCTCACACCACTGGAAGATGGCCGTGTGGGAGTTTCGCCGGACCCGACATCTCCAGTTGCAAATCCCACGATGCTATTTAGTTGTGTGGTTTGATTTTTAGGGAGGATTCTGAGCGTGTGAGTTAATTGGTTTTGCGCTATCCCCCCAGATGTTCTGGAAAAGATCCAGAACGAGGGAGGAATCTTCTAAAGCCAGCTGGAATAAATCAAGAAGGAGCGATGCAGAAAAGAAAAAGGAAGGAGGAAACCTTAAACCAACCTGGTACTATGATCTCACTATGATCTCTCGAGAAACGAGCTTCGATTGAAACATATCTTTCTTCCTGGCTTCAAGTTCGATAATATTCTGCCCTCTGGGTGTGAGGGGGAGATGTGCACTTTGCCACTATCGCCCACCATCCGGGTCCCACAGGAGCCATTTCATTTGACCTCGTTCTACTCATCGTAAAGCGGTATCCCCAGTGAAATATTTTTCTATTTCCAAATCTAAACTCAATGACGAGCTCGCGATCCTGGCTGTCGATGCGCAAACATGCCTGACCTCCCAGGCCTGAACGAAGCTTCTGAGATGGCCATCAACATGTCTTGGGCTCGGCGGTTCCCTGTTTTTCCTCCAACGGACACCCCAGCAATTATGTAGATAACAGCGGTGCTTAAGACGGGGGTCTGGACTCTGCCAGACTCGGGCAGGGGGCCTGGACCACACGATGGTACGGTTACGTTCCAAACACTCTCACACACAGCCTTCTGCTTTGCAGAATACAAGTGAATATCGTGTTCCCACTTCCCACATTCAAACGGTCTATTTCCGTGCGGTTCTCTTCATTTACTGTCGGTCGGTCAAAACCGGCCAGTGTGCTGACGCTGATGCATACAGCTTAGTTGGAGGTGCCCTGGTCTGTGAGTCTTCTGACCAGATTCCATGCGTGTCTGCCCTTGACAGCTAGCAGAGCTGCAACATTGGAATCCTTCTTCACTCCCCCTCCTTGTCCGTTGAGAAGCGGGCACTTGCATCCTGATAAGGTTCTGGGTCCAAATCGCCAGCCAAAGAAGAAGACGTAAAACAAAAATCAACAGCCAGGTCAGACCTGGGAGCTTGTAATCCCAGTGCAAGTCGCCGATTGGGGACAGTTGTTGCTATGCCTTCGTCGGGGATCCAGGGCTTACCCAGATTTCAAGGTGTCGCTGACACTACACACCTATGATCAGCTTCCTGTGATTTTCCGTCCTATCCATGCTCGCAGCCTATTCTCACATCAGACCAGGCCCGAGTGGCAGGAAGACAATCAGGAATTCATCAGCCGTGGAACACTTCCGTGGTAGATACGGCAATCTGTTCGTCGAACTACCAGACTTGAGCGCCAGAGCTTAAACTCCAGCGAGAGGTCAGGATCTAGTTCTCGGCGCAAGAGGCGTCGGCGTGTCCGACTGGTTGGTCTGTTTCCCCCTCTCGATTGTTGGAAGTAAAAAGTGTTCATAGAGGACTGATAATGCACGATACGGTGGCAACGTCTGGATCTATCTAGAGGGCCTGCATTTCGGGCCTTCTTCCATCCCTGGCCGCCCAGAGAGAGCCAACACTGAGACTGCTCATTGATCCAAACCAAACCCTTTCTGGAAACCAGAAATCCACGGGTTATAAGCTCTTTTTTTTTGTCAAGTGTCGTGTCGTATATGCTAAGCTTTTGCCCAGTGGTCACATCCCGACTTGGCAGATGTGTTCCCTGCGGGGAGTCCTTGTCTCTCCACGTATTCGATGTAGGCCAAGAACACGTCTTCACTCACGTCGACTCATCAGAAGGGACAAGTAGAACTGGGGAAGCGAGAGGGCTTAGAAGTAACGCCTGGATCCTTCAGCCCGGGTTCTATGTCGTGCTGCTAGAAGAGGCCATATCCGAAGCCAAGTCTTCGCATTGCTGATAGAGTTTAGGTACACCACCCACTCTCAACCATCACATCTCCCCCCTCGTGTTCTACCGACAACCCACGATACCAACACACCACCGAATACCACCCGAGCCCCAGCAAGCCTCTTCACCCTCCTCCAAGCCAACCCTGGAGCAAATGGCGTGCTCTGTTATCTCTGTCCCTCCCCCCAGCGTCGCATCGATGCCCGGAATCGTCGAAACATCCAATACATCCCATTTCCATCCCCACATGCACGCCGTTTCGCCACCCCGGTCTGGTCGATACCACCGTGAACAAAGGAAGCACCAGACGAGTTACGGTTATCTGTTGCGCCCATGTGTGCGTACGTATGGAAATGCTCGATAGCCCCGGAAACGGGCGGTGGCTTCCCCTCTCCACCCAGCTACACACATGCAGTCTCGGCCGGAGACGCCGTTGTGGTGTTGGGTTGGGGGGCCGCGAACACGAACAAACCGCACACCACCCAAACTACATGAGCTTGCAGATATACACACACAGACCCGGACATCCAGCAATATCAGTAAGGCTGCCTGCCCCTAGCTTCGCGAGTCCAATCTGCAGAAATATCCATTAACTCGACCGCCGAGGTATGCCGAAAATGTCACCGCGCCAAAAGAAGCGAAGAAACAAACTGATGAAGAAAAGAACAAAGCACGGAGAGCATGAGAAGAGCCAATGTAACCCAGAAAGAAGAAATAAAATTACTCCTGCCTTACAACTGTAAGAAAGACGGAAAAAGTGACGAAAAAACAGTATGAAGAAAACGAGAAGTCCCCCTACACTCCAGAATGCGTGATGCTATCTCCAAGTCCATCGTCAAAGATAAGAAAGAGCATTAAAAACACCAGGGCATGAAGCAAACCCCCACAAAGGGACATGAACCCCTGCACCATACGAAGGTAGAAGAGAGCACTCATCCAGCAATACCAAGGCCAACCCGACTAGCACCAGCCGCCGGCCCCGGCGCCATGCCCGAGTTAGTCCCCGTGCGCTCCCGCATCCGCCGGCCCTCCATCAGCCCGCGCAGCCCCCGCTTCTGCAGCCCGATGACACTGCTCAACTGTCCCGTCCACGGCTCGCGCGCCTGGCGCACAGCGGCCGTTGTCGCCGCCGCCGTTCCCTGCCCGCGGTCGCTGTCGCCGAACTCCGAGCTCCACTCCGAACCAGATTGGCTTGCTGTCGCGCTGAGCTCTTCGCTGGTCGGCCGCTGGGCTGGCACCGCCGTGTTGATGCGCAGGGCCGCGGTGCGCGCGCTGAGGGCGCCGACGATGATCGGGCCCGTCGGCTCGGGCGGCGCAGCCGCGGCCGCAGGGTCGGTGCCGTTGCTGGCAGCCGGACCACCAGATCCATTCGCAGCCCCAGACGTCGGCGACTCGGAGTCGCCGCCCGGGAAGAAGTTGGGGTTGAGCGGCCCGTCGATGCCTCGCCCGCCTCCCGCTGCCATGGCGGTCGCATTGAACACCGCAGCGGCGTTCCGCGAGTCCAGCAGCGCGTGTAGCCGCTCGACCACCGCCTCCAGCAGTCCGTCAACACGGTACGGCCGGGCCACTTGCAGGAGCGAGCACAGAATCTGCGGCGTGCAGAGCTGCGATGTTTGCGGGGGGAGCGATGATGTGTATAGGAAGTGCAGCAGGGCTTGCACGGTTAGGTAGGTGTGTGGCATGTACAGGCAGCGCGGCCGCGTGGCGGGCGGCAGCGTGCGGGGAGTGGGGGCGGCGTTCAGCGTGGTGGGGTCGAATGGTGAAATGACGCCTCCAGAAATGCTGCTGGCAGCCGTGCTAGGGGCGCGCGCCGCGGTGCTGGCTGGAGACATGACGGAGCTCATCAACGATGCCGTACTATCGGCCTTGCTCCGCGACGACGAGGTTGTCGAAGTCATGGTTGAGCTGCGGACAGCCGCAGCGGTTCCGGAGTACCCAGACCTCAGCGTCAGGGCATCGCTGCTATCTTGTGTGGTGGCCGAACCTTCGCGCAGGAGCTGCACAAAGTACGGGCCCCACCGCCGTCCCACAATACGAGAGTTGATTGGGATGCGCTCGCCACCGATGCACATAATCTCCATATCGGCCAGTTCGCGCAAGCCAAGAGCTCGTTCACCCAGCTCTTCTGATGCGCGAGAGTGGAAACGACCACCTGCAGTGTATCCAGCACGCCGGGTGATGTTAAGTCCGGGCGACGAGTACGGGCTGCCTGCGGAGATGAATCCCGACATCGGCATGGTCTTCCGAGGGTTATCGTAGAACCCAAAGGCCTCGAGCTCAACCATGCACACGTTCGAAAAGTTAATCCGCCGGTGATTGTAATCGTCCACGAGGCTGCGCTTGCGGTTGCCAAGGATAACAAAAGTGTTTCGCCGGCTCCAGAGCACGCCGCGGTTCCAGCTGCCTTGGCTGAATACAGATGCGCCCGCGTCAATCCGCGACCAGGTCAGTGTCCGCAGATCCAAGGCCCAGAGCGCATACTCTTGCTTTGAAGATGTTAGGTATGTGCCGCTGACAACAAAGTTGGTGTCAATGACGCCGCCGTTGGGGAAGCGCAGTCCTGGGGGCGAGTACACGCCTGACATGACCTTTTCCGACAATGTGCCATCCGAGGAGCGAACCTGCAGCTCAAGTTTGACGTCGAGGAAGTTGTAGTTTGAGTAGATAAGCATCGATGATCCAGCTTCGCGTGCGGTGTCCGCACCACCACCACTGCTACCACGCTGGCCATATCCGTTTGATTGCGCACGGCCAATCTTCGCAGCTACCGACGGAGAAAGAGGCGCGACTACACTCCTATATGCGCCGCAGCTCTTTCCAAGCGGGGTAGTTGAAGTCCACTTAAGGCTCCGAAGGTTGAAGACGCTGATCTGCTCAATGTAATGGTTTGCCGCATCCTGGCCACCCACTACGACCATTTCCGAGCCACCTGTGCCGTCGATGTTGATGCCAATGCGTCCCTCGTTCGGGTTGTTGCCAGCGGAGGGGTTATGTTGTAGTGCAGACATTGGCGCCTTGTGTGAAGCAAATACTGCTGATGATGGTAGCACGCAGGCGCAGTGCGCATATCGGCCTTGGGGGGCCTCTCGAGTCGGAACAAACGTCCATTTTCGGGAAGGGACGTCGTAGATGTGAATGTCGGACATGACGGCGACGTCGGGTTGGTCTTGGGCACCGGTGAGCTGGTTTGGGGTTGGGGACATGCCGCCATAGCAAATCATCTTGGTATCACCCAGAGGACACATGGAGTGGAAGTATCGAGGGGCGGGGATATCCCCCGAGGTCTCGAGCTTTGTCCAGTGTCGTCGGATAAGGTCGAGTTCGTACAGGTCTGAGGTGAGCGGGGCCGGTCGACTCCGCGACAGAATGCGGCCACCGAACACGTACAGCTTGTCGCCGAGAATTGTGGTAGTGGCGCCAACGAGGGGGTGGGGTTCGCGGCCGGTTGTTCTGTGGACATTGCACATCAAGCCGGACAGGTGGGTAGAGGGGGAGGGTTGGGTCGGGGGGTTCCTCGATTGTGGTGATGCGCCTGCGGCAGCGGCGGCGGTTTCTGGAGACTGGCTTTCGGCAGAGGCACCATTTGTCCGGTTACCGTGGCCGTACGAAGCGTCGGCATAGCGGCCGTTCTGAGATGCGTCGTAGGCATCTGCGGGGCCGCCGTTACCGCCGCCGGCGTACACACCGCCATTTGCGGCCGACATTGAGCTATCCATCGGCCAGTTGCTATGTACGCGACTAGCCGAGTTTGGTGGGGAGTTGGTATGTTGGTCGTCGCTATCGACAACTTGGTCAAGGATGTAGAGGAGGCTATTATCGGCAGGTTCCTCGATGGAGGAAAGAGAAAGGCCGCTCTTGGTAAGACGAAGTTGCGGCACGGGAAAGGAAGGAAACGAGAAGTTCGTGATGTTCGTGGGCGGGTGAACGGGCGTCGGGGCTCGTGGAAGCGGTTTCGCAAGACTATCTTGGAGACTCAGACTGCGGCCATGTCTAAAATTCGACTGAGGCTGGAGCGAGGGTACCGACGGGATAAGAGGGGCCGAAGGAAGAGGAGGCTCGACTACGACCCCGCGAGCTTGTTTCCGCAGGTTGAGGAGCGAGGGAAGTCGTCTCACCGACGGTGTGGCGGATATCACCGGTGTAGTGGAAGAGCTGCTGGTGGCAGATTGTGAGGGGTCGTCGCGATTGAGGTTGAGTCTCCGGAGACTGCGAGAGAAGCCGGAAAAGAGGTCGGAGGAAGATTTTGCAGTCGACAAGGTCCGGCGCGGCTTCACTTTCTCGTCGTCGTCGTCGTCATCAGAGAAGCGAGAGAGATCCTGCTCCGAGGATTTGGGGGTTAGTGGTTTGTCCTCCATGTTTTCGGCCAATGTGTAGCAGTCTCGGCGAGGAGCAAGTGTTTATCGCGATGCAATGACAGAATGTAGGGAGAAGCAAGAGCAGGCAACAACAAAAGCTGGAGTCAACAACATAGCAGCCACAACCACCGGCAAGTGGATGTATCGTGGGAAGGGTTGACAGGAAGAGTGAGAGGACATCACCACAAAGAAAAGCAGGATAAAATATGAAGTAAAATGAAATGTGAAGGATGTGAAGGATGTGAAGGATATGAAGGATATGAAGGCAACATGAACTCCTGGGTACATGCACACTATACATGCACACATACAACAACACACACACGACCAGCCAACACGGCCGGAACGATATTCGGTTCTGCACGAAGAAATTAAATTAAACGTGCCAGGGAACACAGAAGCAGGATCATTCCAGAAGCTATAGTACGGCGGTAGCCACACGGAAGAAAACAAAAACAGATCTTCGATTGGGAAACGACGGCAACGAGGATGCGCATAAAGACATACTACTGTGATAAATTGCGTAGGAATACAGCTATAGCCCACGATACTGCGCGCGCGCACACCAAGGAGCGATCAGAATTGGCGCCGGGGGGCGGGCTGTTCAGGAGCGAGAGGAAGCAAAGACAGAAGACCAGTGCGCAGATTGATGAGATTCGGAATCGACGGACGAGCGAGACTCGGGCGAGGGTAGGATTGATGGAGAAAAAGGAGTTCGTAAAGTGTGTCCAATATTGGGGAAGCAGGACAGCGAAGGGGGCGGGAAAAAAAGGAGCGAGGGTTTGTCGAGAAAGAGAGAGAGATCGGATCCGGGATGAGGTGAGAAGGAGAGAAAGATAAAATTGAAAAATAAAAAAATAAAAATAAAAAGAAGGGCTTCTGCTCACACAGAGTGTGGCTCACAGGCACAGGCGCAGGGGAATGGGCGGGGATGGAAGACAGAGGAGGGGAGCCAGCGTCGTTTTGTTTGTTGAGGAGAATATAGTGAGCCCAGGAGCCTGGAAACTAAGGACGGGGATGCTGTGATATTGGACAGGACTCTGAGTGTCTCTCTCACTCTGGACTGTAGTCTGTACAGCACTGTGGGAACAGGCTGGTGAGAGAGTCTGCCTGCGAGAAGCGGTGGGTGCGCGAAGTGAACCGTGGTTCGGCCAAATGAAGATAGATGATACCCTTCTCTTCTCTTCTCGGCAGCCCACCACCGCCAAACCGGACCAAGACCAGCAGAAGACCAAAAAGAAGGACCCGCCACCCCTAAGAGTGTTTCGTGGCGTGGTTAGAGCGGCAACGCACACGTTTTTCCTGCCAGACCGGGGTTCAGTCGATGGAACATGGAGGCGTTTAAGGCTTTTTTCGGGCGAGGAAGAAGAAGAAGAAGGGGAAAAGTGAGGGGGCAAAGATGGATCACACATGATAGGGTTTTCTGTTGCAGTTAGGGGCTGCCAGTGCCTGACAGTGGCGGGCAGGTGGCAGCCAAGTTTATCGACCACAGCATCCGAGCCGGGATTCACTTCTCAGACTGAGCAGACATTGTCGACACAACAACAACAGAAGTGTCTCCAACAGCACGGCCAGCACCGGTCTGGACCTCCCAACGTCGAGGAGTATAGGCACTGCCGGGTGGCCGGGCGGTGGAGCATTCTGTCCCGTCCATCCGAACCGAACATGGCACTCCCCCCCCAGTCAAGAGAAGCCCGGCCTCACGTCCCGTCCCCGGCGGCTGGTCTATGTTCAAGCCTACACGGCGTCGACGGCGGCGACAACGGCACTTCCTGGGCCCGGATGGCAGTGCTCAACTCAGCCAGGAATCGCCCGATCCAACCGACAGTTCCCGGGAACACACGAGACACCAGTTCAAGTCACAGCCTCACAGGTAACATGGATGGGTCCGTCCTCTCTCGGCTTGATCCTGCATTGTTCTTATGCCGTCAGCAGGGATGTCCGATGGCCTTGGAAGGAACCAGAACAGCTTCCATGTCATGACAGGGACAGACAGGTCAGTTTACCAGATTTGACAGCCAGCCTGTGTGAATTTTATCGTGCCTTTTCGCATAGGTCGGCGTTGACATTGACAGTTGTCTACAGTACACTCTACACCCCATTTCACCGATCAGCTGAGAACACATGCGCTGGACGAAAGAAACAAACACGAACACACACGCACAGCGACGACGAACAGGAGAGATCCGTAACACCTGCGTCCGAGCACTGGCTGTATCAAGCACTCGGAGGATGGTCTAGCGGCTGCCTGCAGCAGCACCGACCGATCTGGACAGGTCACCACCTCCACCACCGCTTTGGACCAGCTCAGCGCTTGGGTGCCAGATAATCTGCAGCCCCCTTTTGATTTGGTGTGGCGACTCTTCCCTGTCTTTGCAGTGGTGGCTCAGAGGAAAGATTCCATCCAACCTCTCTCTCCCCTGGCTGTGGAGGTCATTATGCGCAATGGTGAGGTCCAATCAAATGCGAATTCACACTTGGCAAATCCAATGAAATCAGCAACGGCTAGGGGGGCGACAAGTTCACAACCATGTTGCTTTTAAAGAGAAAACTAAGAGGTTAAGGAGACATCCGAACTCGGCCGAGTTATCATTCTTTTCGTCACAGACTGATATCGGGGTGGGTTACGCCTATATAAGGCAGAGCTCCAGAGACGGTTAGCTGGTTGTGTGTCGAAATGGCACATTAAACAACTCATCTCACTTCATAGAGTACAGGTCGCGAGCCTGAATATGACTTCATTCTCATAGCTCCCACTGGCACGCCCTGCCTCCAGCATGCGCCGACCGCGCCGTCCTTCACCCTTCTCTCGTCGGCGTTATATCACAGATAGAAAAAGGTTCGCGCCTCTCTGAACCACGGTTCTGGAACGCCATCACCCTGCTTACTCTGTCAACCAGAGAGGCAAGTCAGAGTAAGATTGGCGTGCACTCGGAGAAGGTTACATTCACTTTTTTTCGCTGGTACTGTGATCCTGGACTTCCACCGCAACTTAGCGAAAGTGGCTACGGAATCCAGAAAAAAAATGGACAGTTTAACGGGTCAGGTTCCGAAGATCAGGGGTGTTTGTCTTGCAGTGCGTGTGTGTATGTTCTCACCAGGTCTCCACATACTGTACTGTACATAATTTCGAAATAGCCCAAGAAGCACTCGCTGTCCTGTCTTTGTAGGCAAAGATTCTCGGCATTTGATCGCATCAGGAAAGCCCTGGTCGTGGAAGAGACACGGCCCAACAGGAACGGAAACGGGAGAATCTGGAAAAGGCTCTTTTTTGTTCTCTGACATGTGGAAATGGGCTTTCCACGATCCACACCGGCCATCAAACCAGGGGAAGAGGGAAATGGTGCAGTGATAGCCCTGGTGAAGATACCAAATCTTGAGAGCATACACATCTAACGCCGATCATATATGCATCAGCAGATGGCGGTCTATTGGGGCAGTTGCTCACACACAGCCCCAGTAGAAACACCTGATATACTGAAGAAATGCCATGCCAACGATTAGGTCCGACCTCAACTGAACCTTGTGATGTCTGCTCCAGCCGGGTCTGGTTCTCAGTCTCACCAGCATCTACAAGTGAGTACAGTACGTTCAGATTAGGGTTACTAGACGACAGGTTGGAGAAGCAACACGGCGTAAGCACAACTTCATTTCACGGTTTCGGACAAGACAAACAGTTTTCACATCTGAATATATTTTGACTTTGATCAAACTAATACGAATGAAAGTAGGTAGCAAACGAGAAACACCCAAAACGCCGCGAAGGAGATCATGGTAGACAGAAACCATTGAGCCGCGCGCTTCGGCAGCCCACAATATCTGGTTGTTGATATAAGGTGGATGGTAATAAGACAAAGGAAAATAAAAGGTATATCAAAGGATAAGAAAGAAGCATGCTTGTCTTGTTCTTCACACTGGTGTTAATGAACGATGTGTGGTTGGAGAAGGAGGGTGGGAAGAGCAGCGGCCGTCCATTTAAACGGTCGACTTGTCCTTGGAGAGGGGAGTGAAGCGGAGGTAGGGCTTGACGATGCGGAACTCGGGGAAGAGTTCCTTGGCCTCCTCGTTCTTGACGCCGGGGTGGACGATGACATCGTCACCGGGGACCCAGTTGATGGGGGTGGTGATGCGCCACTTGTCGCCGGCCTGCAGCGAGTCGACGATGCGGAGCACCTCAGCAGTGTTGCGGCCAGTGCTGGCGGGGTAGGAAAGGATGGTGCGGATCGACTTCTTGGGGTCGATGACGTAGACCGAGCGGATGGTGAAGGCAGTGCCCTTCTCGTCAACGTTGGTGGCGTCCTGCTCATCGATCCTGTACAAGCAAAGAGAGCACGGGTCAGGAAACTGGGCTATCTTGTGGGGAGGGGTGATTGTGGTAGGTGATCTCTGAATCCCAGTGGGCAAAGGAGGGGCTGAACGGGCGCACAGAACCCTGCTGGGCACACAGAAAGAACAGAGATCCAAAGAGAGCACGGCATGCTTACATGTCGTAGAGAAGGGCAATCTGGCGCTGCTTGTCGCCAATGATGGGGAAGGTGACATCACCGCCGGTGACCTCGGCGATATCCTTGATCCATCCGCCGTGCGACTCAATCGTGTTGGCCGAGAGACCAATCAGCTTGACGCCGCGCTTGGTGAACTCGGGCTCGAGCTTGGCGAAGGCGCCGAGCTCGGTGGTGCACACTGGGGTGTAGTCCTCGGGGTGCGAGAAGAACACAACCCAGTTGTCGCCAGCCCACTCGTGGAACTTGATGGGGCCCTGGGTGGTTTCGGCCTCGAAGTCGGGCGCGGTGTAGCCCAGGCGGAGAGACTTGGTGCTGTTTTGCGGGGAAGAAAGGAGATGATGTTAGTGGGCTGGCAGAGTCTCGAGTTGGAATAGGCGGCCGATGGTGGGAGGTGATGATGGTGCAGGACTCCTTGACGATCCTCTCCATCGCTGCAGCAACCATATAACAGGTGTCTCGGAGCTGACCCTGTATAACCACCACCATCCCATGAAGGGAGGCAACATAGCAGAAAACACTTACGGAGACATGGTGAAGTGATGTGGTGGTGAAGATTACGGAAGAAGAGACGAAGGGCAGATCAGGTTAGTTTCTATAGTGGAGGCAGAAGTGCTGGGTATAATATGGGATGGAGGGAGAAGAAAAGAAGAAGGGAAGCGGAAAGGAAGAGAAGAAGAAGGAAAAGAGAATATGTCCTACACACTTCCGGAAACGGGAGAGAAGCTACACATTATATACTTTTAAGGTTCCCTGGCACGCTGGCAAGAGCCAGCTCGAAAGCGCTTGCCTCATGGTTTCTGCTTTTTAATTGTCATTCTTGCAATATTCTTTTTTCCCCTCAGTCGAAAAAAAGGTTGGGATCAGCCGGCGACCACTGTCAATGTGAGGTCAACCATACAAATGATACGAAAAAAATAAGTAATAGACAGGAAAAGAAAAAGTTTATAATGGGCCAGGCAATTGCGACACCGTCTGGCATTGCGTGATAGTTACATGTCGTTTGTACCAGACGCGCGATGTACCTCTTCTCGGGTCCCCCGCCAAAATGCCCCTCCATTGCGGCGCGGGAGCCCATCGGCCACATGTACCGTTCTGCTGCAGGCTGCCGCAGGAGAGTACCTGGCGCGGCTGGCCTCCAAATCCCGGGCTCGCTTCACTATATTGCAACAAGTATCAAAGTCTAGAGCTCCTTGAAGCCTGTTCGTTCTCACCAAAGCTCCCCTGGTTTCCCCCGGCTGGTAAATAGCTGGCCATGAGGCTTTCCCTCCGGCCCAACCGCTTCACTACTGTATAGTCCCTCCACGTGAGTCCGAGATGAAAGACTTTCTTCCCCGTGTATCTTCGCTCTCTCGCCCCCAGTTGTCCACATGTGCATTGAAGAGTTTTTCTGGTTTCTTTTTGCTTCGTCTAGATTCACTGTGGATACGACCTTGAGAGGAGCTTTTTGGACCCAAGATCTACGCTTCCCAGGGCCCTCTGGCTTTAGAAAATCCTGCAGAGGATTCGTCGGAATAGGCATAGGGAGGAATAGTGGGACACAGCTGGGCAAAAAGTCGAGCTATTGCGTGATGCGCACTGGCGATGATTGGCTCGAGTCGGTAACCGTGGGCGATCAGGTCATCAGAGACCATCATTGCACAAACCGCGACTACACCGTCTTGGGACTGACGAAGGAGGGGTCGGCGAGGAGATGGCTTCTTGAGACACTGACATGGACGTGAGACGGCTGTTGCAGTGTCATACGGCCATACGGGGGTATTGAGTGCGATTGGGATGTGAAGCTGGCCGGGAGAAGACTCGAAGGTGATGCCAAAGAAGCGCGGTGATGCTGATACCAGCCGACCCCTCTGGGTCCGAGAGCAAGGCCGGCGGCCACGAGAGACGGCTTTTGGCTATCGGGGAATGCGAGCCGGTGTACGACGAACACTGATGAGAAATCGGAGTTTTTGAAGGCAAAACAAACCCCACCAAAGAGAATTCAAAGTAGGCAGTGTCGGTTATTCCTCGAACTCACGCTCGCCAATGTCCGTGTATCGAGTTCGATTACATGGGAATTACACTGAACCCTCCGCTCCGTTTGATTTTAGACGGCTTTCGCTTCCTCTCGAAGCTTAACTGTATCTCCAAGGAAAAAATGAAGCTCTAGACGTGTTCTGCACACATATATATCACCGGGTATCACCAGAAGATTCTGGAAGAAATGGAAGGCATTGTTCCTGGGAAGGAACTAGTCACTTTTTGCGCGCTCCTGCCCCGCGGCGGGGTCTAACCCAACAAGGGATGCTCCTTCCTTGCGCCCTTGTGCTTGCCTGCTCCTTCCTTTTTTTTTTTTCTGGGTCCTTGCCAGCTTAGCTTTGCCCGTTGCAAGCACGTCATTGCGCCTCCCCGATACTGTCGCGGTATTAGGGTTAGGGTTGTCCCCGCCAGGTGTAGGTCCAATCCCTCAAAACACGTCGCCGTCCTTATAGATCTTCATGATCTTTCCTCTGATACGTGCAGATTTAAGAATGAATGTGCTCTTCAATCCCTTTTTCCTGTTCCAGGCCATATCATCTGTCTTAAGTTCATGTAGAAGGCACAACGAGAAGAATACATCGCTACCTACCGGCTATCGAATGCCGACTCTATCCATCAACTCACTCTCTATGCGAACTCTCTTAGTACGTGAACTACACGGGGCTTACGCCCGCACATCGCGTCAGCTGGCCTTCTGCTTCCCACGGGTTTCCGCGGCCTTCCCCTTCTGCAGCAAATAATCTCCTCCAACGACAGCTTTCGTCACTCCGCGCAGACCACGCAATGGCCACACATTCCACAGCCGACTGGTGAAGCCTGCGGAGTCAGCGTCCGCCATCTCCGCCTCGACGTCCACGCGGACCTTATCATACACACTCGGCAGATACAGAGCACCGTACTTGGCGCGGATGGCGTCGTAAGACTGCCGGTCGTACTGGTCCCAGAACTCGTTCTCGGGGTAGTAAGCCTGGGCGTACAGCCATTTCTTGCCCCCGAGCCGCGACACTTCCTTCTCGACCTGGCGGTTGACCGCGATAACCTCCCGCCGCGGCGCCTGCCAGCCTCCCGGGCACGGGCCCCAGACTCCAAAGTTGAGGAGCTCAGTGGCGTGGCCGGTGTCGCTCCGGCCAAACTCGGCGTGGAGCCCGTGGGCGGCGTCATCCCAGTACCGACGGACATACAATGGACAGAGCCAGAGCGGGTAAATGCTGAGTTCGGAGTCCAGCCAGCGGTGGAACTCGGCTGCCCGGTCCAGGGGAATGCCGACGTCCTGGATCAGGTAGCAGTCGGAAAGCCCGCTCCGGTGCATGGCTCGGTACATGATGCGGGTGTGCATGAATCGGTCGAGGAGGAAACGTGTGATGTGGTTGAACGGCGTCATGAAGTACTGGAAGGCATACCGCGCGCCCCAGAATGCTCCGCGGTCGTACCGGAAGAGATAATCGACAATGGGGACATACTCCGAATAGGAGGCTCCCTTGGTGAGCTTTCGGCCGACGTCTTTTGCGTGTAGGTAGAACCAAGGATCTGCCCGCCGCGTGAACCGCTGAATCTTGCCGTTCTCTGGTACAGATTGCACCAGCTTTCCGTTACACACTACAATATGATCCGGCCCATAGGCAATGGCGTCGATATAGTCCAGGCGCTCGTCGCGAATGTCCGTGCCAACCTGCAGCACATACTCGTCCATGGTCCCGACATTCCGGTAATTCAGCTCAACATACGGGGTAGCGTCCCGCAGCTGGACATTGAGCATGGTGACAACACCCAGGGTTCCGAATGCCGACGCGGCGCCCCAGAACAGGTCAGCGTTCTGGTCCCGCGGCGGCTCAGGCTCGGATCCGCCGGCCGGCGGTGTGGATCCCGGCCACGGGGTTTTGGACGCGTGCATGACGCGGCCATCCGCAAGCACGATCTCGATGTTGTTGATGGTGGCGTCGAAGGCGCCATAGCGGAACGAGCTGCTCTCGCCCGACGTCCCGGAGAACCCGCCGCCGACGGTGATCCCGGGAAATTCCATCACCACGAGCGGCACCAGGCCGTGCTGCAGCGTGGCGGCCACCAAGGCGTCCATCGGCACGTTGGGCTCGACGGTGGCGGTTTTGGCCGCGGTGTCGACCGAGAGCACCCGCGTCAACTTGCTGGTGTCGACCGTGTTGGTGGCGTTGCGGGCGGACTTGCGCGTGCTGTTCGTCGAGCCGTGGTAGATGCGGAACGGCTTCTGCGCGGCGTGGAATTGGCGCACTCGGCGTGAGATTTCGGCCACGGCCGCATCGTGAGCTTCCATGCCTGATGTTGTCGCTGTCGGCGGCTGTTTGTGTTTTTCTTGATCTTTTCTTCCAAGAATGAAAGACGGCAGATTTGAGTCCCCCAGCCACAAATCCAGGGCATTAACTATATACGTCACCCTCACACCGTGTTCGGCACTGTTCGCATCACTGTACGAGGTACGATGTGGCATATTCCGTTTCAAGGCACATCTTCGCTTGGCAGTAGAAACAGCAATCTTGACGTTGGATTGACTCTTGATTATTTTCAGATTTTTCCTTTCTTGCTGCGTCTTGATAACTGGCAACAGTGAAGCATCGACACGGGGAGAATGAATCATTACATGCTTAGGGTTAAACCCGAGTCTCCTCTGGCTATACAGCCAACCTACAGTCTCCAATCCGATCCGAACTGCAGCTCGATGGAGTATTTCTCCCAAAGCTTAACTCCCTCGGCTCTCCAGGTATCGGGCTCAACGTGGACATTCAGGTTGTTGTCCCGTTCAGTGGCGTTGAGCACCATGTTCCGGGGTGTCTCAACCTTGGACTTCGGCCACGCGGGAATGGCGGCGCCTGATGGAGAATGGAGTCAGTTCCTGATGAATTCTTTCGGTGGTGGTGTTGCAACTTACTGCAGCTTCGTGCGGTGGAATCTGGCCGATCTCGGCGTTTTCGGGCCGCTTGGAGTCGTGTTACAAGTCGAAGCTGGCCAGCTGTGAGGGGTTGTTCGCGGATGCCCGGGACACAGCAGAGGAGTGAATCATTCTGATGCCAGCGGAGAATCTGAAAGAATATCAAATGACAAACAGAAAGCACAGTCTATGGGCTGGGTCTGGAAACCGCATTGAGCACGATACAAACAGAAAAGAAAAGAAAAAAAAGAAGAGAAAAAAGGCAAACAACGCCAAAGTCACCCCCTCAGGTCTTGCGGAACAGGTTTGTTTGGGATCCCCAGAACGGGTTGGGCTGGAAATTGGTGGCGGCCCCGACAGTCTTAAGCGGGAGTGTGTCGTTGCCATCTGCAGCATCGCTGTCGGAGTCCGGGAGACACTCGCGGACGCGGATCTCTCCACGGACAATCTCGATGACGCTGACCAGCGGAAAGACCAGCACCAAAATCGATAGGAGCTGGCCGAAACTCCATGTCTTCTCGCCTTGGTCGGCAAGAGATACTCCCGGGGACCCGAAGGCCTGGGACGCCGTCAGCACCCGCACGGCTGCAGCGATGGCGCTGGCAGCCATGGCGACCAGGCCGACCACCTGCACGGTGCAGTAGAAGCGCTGGCTGCGGTTGTGCAGGTACCACGTCCCTAACACAAAGGACAGCCCGTTGACGGCAATGACAACGATGGTGGCGAAATACGCAAGCCCGAGGTTCGGGCTCGTGGCGGTGCCGGCCGCCGTGGCCGCCGCCACAGCATCGGAGGCCGACGACCCCCACACACAGGCGATCGGCACGGTCGAGTCGGCGAGGCCGAGCTGCACGGCGCGCAGCACGAACACGCCAAACACGCTCGACAGCGCCAAGTTGACGAACATCAGCAGCTGGCGCAGCCACCGCAGCACCCAGTCGCGGCGGAAGTCCTGCACCAGGGCCAGCAGCGTTGCGATGTGCACGGCCGAGCTGAGCAGCGACAGCATCCACACGAGGAAGAAATGGTAGGGGACCAGCGAGGTGGCCTTCGCGAGCCCGACGCTCTGGATGCCGATGCCGGTGAAGATCTGCTGGTCGGAGTAGCTGCTGAGCAGCTTGCGGCGGATGGCCGACGGGCGGCGGCGGAGGTCGGTGAACACGATGCTGGCGCTGAGCATGAGGGCCAGGCCGGCGGTGATGATGAACGAGAGGAGGACCTGGATGAGGAGCACATGCATGTTAGTTTCCTATTCTTCGTCTGTATTTTTTGGAGGGGGGGTGTTTTTTTCTTTTTCTTTTCTCGGCCACGGGTCAACCACAGAACTTACGCCGGCGCCCGCGATTCCGGCATCGCTCGGGGTCACGGCCGGAGCCACGGTACAGTTTGTAGGCTCGAACATTTTGCGATTTTTGGATTGAAGATGAGCAATTCCAGAATTGTTTGGAAGAAGAAAATCACAGTTCATCATGACAGCACAAAAATGGGTGCTTGCCCAGTTCTATATATGCCAATCCTGAAGCATCATCCCCCCCTGTGAGTATCGCCTAGACAGGCTGTGCAACCGATATGGGTGAAACAAAGAATACCACTCTCTTCCTTTGTATGCTATGCTTTCTCTTTCAACTGGGCTGTGTCCTCTAGCTGTCATACTTACACCAGTATCCAGTATGCAGTCGCCAACCAAACAAAGAAGTCAGATCGGGACACACCATTAGCCGCGCTGTTACAGATCTTGCTTGTGGCAACGGGATATACAACAGTGATTGGCCAGTAACTATCTTAGGGTTCAAGTTCTTTGACATGCATTGGCCTCCAGTTTATCAAAGGAGCTCCAATCCAGATTCACTATATATGGTGTTATTTCAGGCACTTAGAGAACAAGCAGAAACTTCAAGTTGTCATTCATTATATATTGAGTAAACTATGTGAACCTGACACAAAGGAAGACATTCCGCATCTTCTTTGTTGGAGCAGATCGGGTTTTACTAGGGTATTGGTCTTTTATGGTTTTTTAATCCAATAGCCAGGGAGTAGCAGTACTATGTCTGGATGGTTTTCTTTTCTTTTCCTTGAAAGCATGAGCAGGAAACAAGACGCATTTAGAGCACAAGACAGTTTGAGGGAAGTCCGCAGGGCCCCGACTTGGGATCCTCCTCGTCCTGGTGCGGAATGCCGTTGCCGTTGGTCGCCGGGGCGGCGGCGGCAAGCTGCGGCTTGTTGGCACCCTTGGACGCGGCGGCAGCCGGCTCCTGGGAAGCTCCGCCATCTAGTCAACCAAAGTGCTTAACAGCGGTCTCGTAGAAGACCTTGCCCTGGGTCTCGGCGATCTCGAGCTCGAGGGCGGTGGGCTGGCGCGAGCCGTCGGCAGCGGCGAAGGTTCCGGCACCCCACGGCGAGCCGCCGTGCACCTCGCTCAGGTTGGCGAGCTGGCCGAAGGTCTTGGCGTAGCCGAGCGGCACGTAGATGATGCCGTGGTGGGTAAGGGTCGACATGGCGGCGAGGGCGGTCGACTCCTGGCCACCGCCCTGGGTGCCGGTGGAGATGAACACTCCCGCCAGCTTGCCCCAGTAACCTCCGGTGGCCCAGATTCCGCCGGTGCGGTCCCAGAAGGTCTTCCACTGCGCCGGGAAGTTGCCGTAGCGGGTGGGGATACCCAGCAGGAAGGCGTCGTACTGGAGGAGAGCCTCGGGCGAGTCAAGGACGGGGATGTCGGCCGGCTTGGGGGGAGCACCCATCTTGGTCAGGACATCCTGGGGGAGGGTCTCGGGGAGGCTGCATCAGGGGAGACACGATGGTGTTAGTTGGCAAGGGTTAACCCCGAAGAGTGGGCTGTGGCATCTTCATGGTCTGATAAAAAAACAGCCGCACATTCCAGAGGGAATAGTCGAAACTTACATGTAGATATCAGCGCTTCCGCCGGCAGCCTCGATACCCTTCTTCTCGGCCTGGGCGAGCTGGCCAATATGGCCGTACATGGAGTACTGTAAATAGCAAATGAAAGCGTATTAGCCATGGTCCCGTCAGCTTACTATCTCCCGATCCGCCTTCAGTCCTTTTGACGGCTTCTTGGGAGTGTACCACGGCGAGAAGCCGAATGCTCTGTATGCGACGCCTTGGATTGGTCGGTTGGGTGTGTTTATCCAGCGGCAGTCTGACATACAGCGGCTCAAGAGCCTCAGCTTTCCCTGGTGTGTGGTAGCTACATCCGGACTTCATCACACACACAACCAGGAAACCCAAGCAGTGGCAGGCACCACGATCAAGATGAAAGGACGGGGCAGAAAAGGGCGATGATGGACAGTATGGGACTTACGTAGACAATAGCAACCTTGACCATTTTTGCGGTGGTATAAAAGTGAGATATGTGTGGGTGTTGGGAGGGAGGATGGATAGACTGGATGAACTGTGAGATGGAAGAACGGAGTGAGTAGAGAGAAGAAATGGGATGCAGAACTGGGACGGGACAGACTACTTATATGTTCCCCGAGGAGAAAGAAGGAAAGCTGGAGGATCAGAGCAGAGAGTGGGAAAACGGGGGAATTGAGACAAGAGACCAGTGCCCACTACTACCACGTCACAGCTAAACAGCTCCCTAAGTCTTAAGACCCGGCCCAGACGGTGCTTGTACGGTGCCGACGGGGGGAGAAGTCCACAGAAGGTTACAGAACGGGGGGACCAGGCCTTTGGCGGTGGATTTCCGGCCAGGGCGAGACAGGAGCGGCGGCAGCAGCAGCAGCAGAGACACACGTAGAACAGGAGGTACATAGCCAGTAGGCGGTATACCACAGCAAAAGAAAGTCAATTACCAAGCATTTAGACACCCAGCAAGCAAGGGATTGATTTGATCAAGCTTAGAGATGGCTTCACGGAGGTGTGGGAGGAGGAGAGCGAGGGTGATAAGCAAGCAGGCAAGCAAACACCATCTGCGGGATCAGAGCGTTCTCCCAGGGCCAGCCACCGACTGAAGACCAGGCCCAGAAGAGCCAGAATGTTGGTTGCATCATCATCAACAATCAACGACTAAACGGCGAAAGGGGGGGCGTGTGAGAGTGTTTCAATGGAACGGCGTCGGGTCGCAGAACCAGGGCTGGGAGCTACACCAGCCCGCCCACCACTAACAACAACAGCTGCCATATAGCACCAGATACAGGGGGCCGGCCCAGAAGGGCAAACTCCAGAGACCAAGCTCAGAACTATCCAGACAAGGGACACTTGATGGTGGGGTGAACCCAGTTTTTGTCAATCGAATCCGGAATATGTAACGGCTTAGACCATGCTGACTGACTGTTGATCTCTGGTGCGCAAATTGCGTCTACGCAGCTTAGGACGAGGACGGATTACCCGCGCGGCCTGCAGCAGAGATTGGACCCTCGGGTTCCCGTAACTTCGCCATCTTTGAAAATTCGAAATCGCGACCGAGTCTCTGCTGCTCACTACCCGAATCGGAAGAGGACAACAGTCGATTCACAGCGTTGGGAAGAGAGAGAGAGAGAGAGAGAGAGAGAGACAGAGAATACGAAGCTACGACTTTAGCCAAGACCCCTTCTCCACCCAAGCTTCACGGACTGTCTCTGGTTCTTTGTATTTTTTACTGTTTCTTCGTACGGGCGAGCCTGGGCGAATTGGATGTAGCCCCCCTCCCCTTCTTTTGTGGAACTGAAAGTGCATGATTTTTGGCGAGAGCCACACACGCAAAGGATCCTGTCTCCCCGCTCTCCAACCTCGGTGATGCTACATCAGAGAAACACCAGCTGTAGAGTTCGCTTTCCTTGCCGGCCGGAGATGCTGTTGAACGGGGACAGTTGGTGAAGACTCGAGTCGAGTGGTACGACGTACGACAGCTGCCTTCTTTTCTTTTGTCCAGCTTGGAAAAGAGTAAGTTGAACACAGACTTCAAGCTCAAGATCATGATTAGAACCAGTGGCCTCCAAGGTCGTTCCCTTGTATAAGGATCCGGGGACTGTTTCCCCTTTGGCCCACCGTGGCTGGACCCTTAACGGAACACGCAAAGCGGGGGAGGTTCCTGGGACAGCTTTATTTCGCTGATGTGGTAAGTCTTGTGTAAGGCAAGAGGGGCGGCCAGCGGCTGGGAAAAGAAGCCAGATAGGACAGATTGGTATGGAACCATCGAAGGTTCTTAACTGGAGTGGCTATCTCCGGTGGTCCATCCCGAATTTGGGGGAGTGAGACAGGTCCACGGACACAAAGCTCCCGGCCAATATATGTTCCCAGAAGTCAGAAGAGAACAACGATCACGAATAACAAGGAAAGATTTCAAAAAGCCCGGCTGGGAAAGAAGAAAGGCCGCAGAAACGGGGAGCCAGTGGTCGCCACGGCGTAACCAAAACGCTGTCGCCGCCGTATAGCCGTCTATCGTAGAAGTTGCCTTCTCCAGCGATGAATAATGGCTGACAATCAGAAAGGAATCCAGTTAGAAAATTTTAGCTCTGACGTTTGGTCTATCTTCCGTTTTCGTTTCTTCTCCACCTCCCTCCTCGGCGTCTGTGCCACCACCAAACACTGGGTCAGGCATTCCCAGCCGAACATAGAGGGCAAGTCAGCATACGGCTTCCTTACGGCTTCCTTGCCACTCGTAGTATTGTGGTATTTCCGGGGCTTTCGCCTTTTTATCGCTTCATGTTGTGCAACTCCAACCCGATAGCGCTTTCGCTCGAGCGGGCTCATGGTGTGCATCCAGTTTAGATGCCCTGGATCTTCGCCGCATATCTCATGGCCAGCGCGAGACTGTTGAGCTGGGTAAGACAAGCTGTTGAGAGACAAGTATAGTGATGTTCATGTCGGAAGCAAGACTCGAGAGAAGTGAGGGGAAATCACTGTCCGAGACAGATCAGATCATGCCCAACCCGAGGGTTAAACCCTTGCCTTCTTCCTCGTCGATTGTCCACCACCCGAAGAACACTCCTCGTCCTCCGTTCAATCTCCTTTCTTCCTGGCCACATAAAAGCGTTCGTCATACCACTCTCGTTATCCATTACAGTGATCAGGATCCAGAACTGGCGGCCCTTTTGCTCGCCAAACCACAAGCGCCACCCGCCGCCAGCACGTCAGCTTCTCCAACTCACTACAGTACATACTATACAGACATACAGTGACCCGGTGTTGAATTATTCAACCCGATATCAGCATTGACAAATGCAGGGCTGCTGTATCCTTAAGGCACTCGTTGGCCCACTCTCCACTACCGGAAGAAACACTGAAATCTCGAGGCTCAGACGGCGAAAACACGGTGTATGTATCTGGAGCATGCACCCTGAGCTTACATGCAGGGTAACGTATAGCCGTGATTGGCGGTGAGTGTCACGGAAGAGTAGGTGTAGTGCTAGTTCTCATCAGATGTGAACTGATATCCGCGAGAAACCACCAGGTCTGAACCTAGGACTCGGAGATAGGTTATGGTGTGTATCAGGCGCAGTCTTTTGAGTAAGCTCTTCGCTTCTGAACTGAGTTCAACCCCAAAGCTCTCTCCCAGGTTCCGAAATCCGCCTGACCTGGCGGGCTCACGATATGATACGGTGTGTCTCGTTTGTGCTCACTACTGTCATATCTCGGGGACATGGCGTGCGGATTCTTTTCCACTGTAACCCGCCAGGCACGGAACATTGCAGCACAACTGTGATAAGTTGAAAGCCGGGTCTTGAAGGAGACATTTCATTATGCACCTACGTGGTGGTATATGGGGTGAGATATAGTTGCTGATTCCGGGCAATTCCTCCCGGCCCAGAACCTCCGACCGCATCAGCGGTGGCACCGTGAAGAGGACCAGCGCAGCACCATGGCCATATCACAGTATCAAAAAGAGAACTGGTGAGAACAAGTGAGAGAGAAACAAACAGCTGCAATGGACCTAGTTGAGCAAACCAGCACCGGAAAGGGCTACTACCGCCGTGAGCCGGGCTTTATGGTCTTGTGTCCCCTGGGCCATTCGCCCGTCTACCTCGATATGCGTGATATGATCCCCGAGGCCGCTCTTTTTCATTATCCAAGTACAGCCCAGCTACCACAGTTCCAAAAGCTTCCATTGGAACACAGCAATTCGAACACCAGAATACGCGCGGCTGCCGCTCACAGATGATGCCCGTGGTCCCCGCGAGACCCTTCAAAAAGCCCAAGGCGGTCCCAGATTTTGCCCAATACATCACGTCTAGAAAGGAACAATATCCGTCCGCGCAGAAATCCTCCACGGGAATGCCCCGGGGCAGCAAGGCAAGCGTTTATGGGATCCCGGCGCCCCACGACGGAACTGCCTGATCTTGAACCGCCATGGATCGAATCCTGCAACTCCTGCACGTTTCCGACCATCCGGAACAGCCGCCAAGGATATCACAGCTCATCGTTCACGGAGATTGTGGACATCATGATATCAGAGCTCCTGTTTCCCGCAACATGACCTATTGGCATATATGTTATATCTATCCAGTAGGTTGCAGAGCTATTTCAGTTTTTTATATATCTTCAGACTAATATGCACACTCGGGTTTAACCCGCACAGCCCTTTATATCTCGGGTTGCTCGACACGGTTTGGCATCTGAGCATTGTACTTAACAAACCCGAAACTCTTCATCATTAGGTGTTTCGGTCCCTGCAAGGTCGTGTTCCCGCGCGGGAGCTCATCCTCTCTCGACATGCATCCGCGCGTCTTCTCGATGATGGTGCATTGCATGGAGAGCCCCCCAGTCTCCAACCAGGTCTATGCTCTCTTGGTCTTGTAGATGCGATAATGAGACACTCTGCACCCAATGAAGATGGCAGACGAAGCAATCAGCATTGCGCCGTTGAAGGCGATGCATCTCCGCCACTGCGACGCCTCGTAGTCGGGCACGATTGCTCCGGCAATCGGCGGACCAATGAGGATGGCAATTCCGCACAACAGGAACAGCACTCCAAGACGGCGGCCGAGAATCGACATGTCGTGTGTCAGATAGAAGATAGTCGTCGGCGCCACGCTGACCAGAGTGCCGGATGTGGCACCGTACAGCACGGAGAAGACCAAGAGACCGGCCCGGGTGTCGATGGCCATCCAGGCGAAGGCGAGAATGCCCGAACTCAGCGTAGCCAGCTGCATGATGTTGAGCACGCCGAGCTTGTCGGCCATATACGTCGGCCCAACACGGCCGAGCACGCTGCCGGCGTTGAGGGCGGTGACGTAGTACGGCGCGAAGCTGGCGCTGGAGATGCCGCGGGTGATAGAGTACAGCGGCACGTAGAAGAACGGGACGTACAGCGTGGCGAAGCTGAAGAAGGTCGACACGCCCATGAAGATCACGGGCGGGTCGCGCGCAATGCCGACCAGGACGCCGGGCTTCTGTTCCGTCGAGAGTGGCTGGGACTCGGGCAGTTTCTTGCCCGATCCGCGCCGCCGCGGGATGCGCTCGTGCATGAACGCCAGCGGCAGCACCGACAGCGCCAGCAGCACGAAGCCGATGATGCGGGTCGCCCACGGAAAGCCGATGCGCGGCTCCAGCCGCGAGAAGACGATCGGGAAGACGATGCCCGCGATCGGCGACCCGGTCGACGCAATGCCGATGGCCAGCGCGCGGCGGCGGGCGAAGTACTGGCTGACGACCACGGTGGCCGGCAGGAAGATCAGGCCGCAGCCGATGCCGACACACAGACCCTGGGCCAGCAGCACGCTCCAGTAGGCCGTGCAGATCGACGTCAGCATGTGGCCGACAATCACAAATGCCAGGCCGGCCCACAGCATCGCGCGGAAGTAGCCGGCGTCCATCAGCGGCCCGCCGATCACGCCGACAAGCATGAGCAGCGATGCCTGCAGCGACCCGACCCACGAAAGCTGCGACGGGGTTGCGTGGAACAGCGTGCCGCGCTCGTAGAACTCCTGGAACACGCCATAGCACGCCACGACACCCCACGATGCCACGAGGAGCACCCAGGATCCCAGCACCTGCATCCACGCATCCAGCCCGCCATCGGGGATCGGGCCGGGGCCGGGCGGGCCGGGCGGAGCACTGGCCGGACCGTCATCGTTGTCGGCGGCGGTGGCCTTGGAATCGGGGGCGTCTTGTCGCTTCTCTCTCACTGTAGCATCGTCGGCGTCGTCTTCGCCGTCGATCGTCACGAGAGCAGCGGATTTCTCGATGTCGGCGATGGTGTCGTCGTCTGAAGCTTTCAGGATGGCGTCTTGAGCTCCTGGCCTGGAGGTGAGGTGTGGTTTGCCGTCGTATTCATCGTTGAGTGTGTTGTTGATTGTCGACGACGACCCTCTCACGGCGGGTGCACCCATATCTGGAAGACTGGCAGTACAAGAGTCCCAAATAAAGTCAAAAAGTCAGTTTACTATAGCAAAAGGATATATATTCCGAGGAAAGATCAGTATTGAGAGAGTGGGTGGCAGTGAAGAAGCAGTGAAGGAGTGTGTGTCTGTATGTGGGTGCGAACCAAACAGTCCAAGCTGAAACTGAAAGAGGGAAGGGCCAGCACCAGATATAAGTACGGCGTCCGGGCTGCAACAGCACTTTATACCAGCCATGAGATCTATCTAGCCGCATGACGATTCCATGGTGTCAGTCCCAACCGAATATCCAAGCAAGTTGGGGTGGGGAGGAGTGCTAGGAAGTCCCGGACGTTGCAAGAAGCTCGAAAGGCGCGGTCCTGGTCCCCACCGCAGACGCATCCCCCACACCCACCCCAAACGGAGACTAGATCCGACGCTACGGCTTCACTCAATCCGCGCTGGAACGGAGGGCGTGTAACAACACTTCCAACTCCGCGTAGCCGGCATGTTCAGGTCGGCTTGGACGACTTTCGAGAGGAGGCTGGCACTGATAGTTCGACCAAGTTCCAGAGTCTCTCTGTCCAGAACATTAGATATCATGTCACTACGGGAACCCTGGCTCGTGATATCTCAACAGAACGGATGGCTCGCCTCTCCAGCCTCTAGATGCATATTGGTATCTGATATTGATATCCGAGGCAAGTCCGGGCGTTGCGCACAGGAGTTCAGTCAGGATAGACTCAAAGCAGCCGTAGAGCGGTATCCAATAAACTCCGCTGTATAGGGTCAGCCGCTCCGGCCAAACAGCGCCAAATTCTCTCTCAGTCAGCAGCAAGTATCAGCGAAAGAGACCCCAGTCATACGCATATCTCGAGACGGTTGGTGAGATGGACAAGCAGCCCAGGACCCTGTTGGACGACATACCGACCCCTGAAGGTCAAAGAGTGACTCAGAGAGAGAAAGGTTGGCATGTTTTAGAGGGGGAAAGGGGGAAAAGAGCCGAAGGGAATGATAATCGGAGGATCCAGAGCCTTGTTTGCCGAAGCAAGGTCCTGTAGCCGCTTGACATTAGTCCAGCTAGGTTACATCACCTCGGCAGAATTGCAGAATACTAATCATCGTCCAACAACGGGAAAACGCTGACGGGGATCAAATTAACGCGGCCAACAAAAAAAATTGGCGCGGCCGTTAAGCAGAAAAGAGATATATGCCTGTGGAGAATATTCGCTTTTGTTGATCATGCCAGTCACCCAACAGCACTGCCAGGCTGAGACTAACACCTGTATGAGCATGTATGCAATGAGGAATCATGAGCACTGAACAGACGAGATCTGTGATTTGCAATCCATAACGGGTCCATCACACCCACCCACACGTTGGGATATCCCGAAGCCCGGAAATTATCTGCTTGCATTATAAATCCAAACAGTGCACCACACCCTCTGGGACTGGAGGATGCATCCAGCCGGGCCCAATCCCGATACAGATCTCAACAAACTCCGACATGTCGGATGGCCACCAAAACCACTTCCAGTATCGTCTGCATCAACTTCCCGAGCTCCGTTCCCGTGGTGAGTGCACATTGACGAATCTACGTATGTGGCGTCTGCTGCTATCGGACGGCTTTCCTTCGACTGAAGCGAGAACGTCCTTAATCTTCCCAGCAGTGAACGTGGGCTGCGGCAAAGACATTGCCGGGAGACGATAGGAGACGGTCAGCGGCCGCATTCCGGAAGAGGTGGGGGTGATTCGGGTGTCTCGTTCGGAGACAGTTTTCGGAACCGGAGGTTGGTCGGCCGTGTCTTTGTTCCGTGATCCGGAAGCGTGCAGAATCAGGCTCACTTATACACGTTCTGAGCGGATACCAGACTGAGAAGAAGAAGAAGAAGAAGAAACACACAGACACAGTTCGCGTCTATTTACACCTCCATATGCTATGTACATTGATTCCATCACACGCTCGTCAACCGCAAAAGGGGGCACACGCATACACACACGCCAGCCGTCAACTCGTCATGCACCAACTCCGAAAATGTCACACAGACCCAAGAAGCCACAGGAAATGCATACATGGGTGAATGAAAGCAGGAAACCAGAAAAAGGAAGAAGGCCGTTCATGTCTCACAAAACTCCGCGCCAGCTAAACAAGAAGCAAAAGAGAGCAGGAAAAGCAACAAGATAGAGGGCCGTCTGAGACGGATTCATCGACTACAATGAAACCCCTCAGAGAGTGGGCGGGGCACACAGAAAGCAAAGAGGTGAGAAGAAAAGAAAAGAAAAGAAGAAGCATCCGCAAGGTCATCCAGAAGAGAGAGAGAGAGAGAGAGAGAGAGTCGTGACAATTATATATAGAGAAGGGTGGTTGGTATTGTGTTGGCAGCAGGCGACAGTTGCCGTCACCTGCCCACCACGCGGGGCGGGGCGGGCCGGTCCATTTACGGCCGGGCCGGTGATTGCCGGGGTTCCCGGTCGGACGGCGACGGCTCGACGATAATCTGCGGCAGATCATTGAGTCGCAAGCTCGGAAGTTGCGGGGTTTGGCCGTCGACGCCCATGCGCAGGCTCTGTCGGTTGGCAGACTGCGACGGCAGTCTTGAGGTCGCCGAAGCGGTCGAGCTGCGGCGGTTGTCGGCTTCGTACCCGGGCGGCGGGCCGTCATACGGCGATACAACGACGCTGGGAGCGCCCGGAGCCGCGGCCGACGACACCGACCGCCGGCCGTCGCTCAGGCTGTCGTCCAGCGAAACGGTGTCGTACCCCGGCGGTGGCATCGACGCCGTGGCCATGTCGACCTCCTCGTAGCCAGACCCGGCAAGCGACACGCTGGCGGCACGCGGGGTGGTCGTACCTGAGCCGGCGGTGGTGAAGCGGCTGAGCGGGATACCGGGCGACGGGGCGCCGGCTTCGCTGTCGATACTGAGGGTGGAAATGCTGCGGTCGCGGGTGTGAGCGAGACCGGGGGACGCGGGGCCGGTGCCGGCAGTGCGGGTTGACGCAGCGATGCTGGCGGCGTCGGACAACAGGCCGACACGCTCGCTCTCGAAGCTGCCGGCGCGGATGCGCGTGCCGTCGTGGCGGGCGATGCCGACATCGGCGTACGACACACTGGACACGGCGCGCTGGCGCTGGTCCTTGATGCGGTCGTGGTCGCCGCGCAGCACGTCGACGAGCGAGTTCTCGCGGGCATTGAGGGCCTCGACGCGCAGCCGCTCGATCTCGGCGTGGTCGCTGCGCTGGCGGGCGATGCGGCGCTGCTGGCGGCGCTCCTCGCGCGCGGCGATCTCGGCGCGGCGGGCCAGGCGGATCTGGTACATGGTGTCCATCTCCGACTCGCGCAGGTCCTCGACGTCCTGCTCCGACGGCATCTCCAGCACCACGTCGACGCCGTCGCGCTCGCCCTCGCGGCCGAGCACCTGCTCGCCGTCGCCGGCGCGCGCGCGGTAGGCCGGCAGCGTCATGATCGAGCGCACCGACGTGTGGCGGTCGACGGCGGCCGTGGTGCTCGTTGCCGGTTGGTTGGAGGTGCGTTGGGCGGTGGCGGCTGGCGTTGTTACGCTCGATAGGGAGGCGCCGGCGCCGGTGTATGCGGTTTCATCTTGGGGGGTGCGGTGGTAGACCCTGACAACGGGGGATGTTAGTACGAGTATAGAGACGTTGGGCCAAACACTAGATATAAAGAACACTCACTTCGTTTGCCGTCTCCGCTTGAGGAACAACATGAGTGACCCCAATATTATCGTGCCGGTGATGATTCCTACACAGACCATCGCCACCACCATTGTATTCGACCCTCGTTTACTTGACGACGACATTTTGGCGGGAGGGTGGTCTTGCGACCGAGAAGGATGATTAGGAGAAACTAGAGAGCGCGCAAAATCCGGTCAAGACTTCTGAAAACGCCTGGCAGATATGGTACGACAAGAGAGGAGCGGTGGAAAGAAGGCCGGGGAAGAGAGGTGACGGAGGTTGAAGAATCGTCGGGTGACCGGAGATGAGAAGAGAGAGGTTGATAACAGATATCGAAAACGCAGTCGGAGCTGTGACGTGGCCCGGGTACGGCGAACGGAGATGCAGAAGCGGAAAACCGGGGAATATACAATAGCGATGTCGAGAGATTAGATGAGACGGCGAGTTAAGTAGAGGAGCGGTAGAAGATGTTGGGCAAACTGCGGCGGGCGTTCGAGGCTGAAGACTTCGACGACTCAGGAGGACAGTGTGGCGGTGGAGGATGTCGTGGTCGTCGGATGATAGCCAAGGAAGCACAGAGAGAACTCGGCGAAAGCTGAGAGTGGCGGGAGGAATGGACGGAAGAGAGGAAGAAGTTCGAAGACGGAACGAGACAAGAGTGAAGTTCGGATCACGGGGAACGAATCGAGAAAGCAAAAGCAAGCAAAAGCACGGCGATGAATAGAAGAATAATACGAATAACACAAAGAACAATGAGAAGAGCAGACGCAAATGATAAAAGAATAAAATAAAATAGAGTAAAACAGCAGGGGGGGGCAGAGACGAGAGAGAGACACAGCAAAGCAAACTAGGTCTGAGGGAAGCTAGAACAGTCCAGGAAAGCAAGTGGATTCGTTTTTTCAGGTGGATGACGGTGGGACATGCTGCGGATGACGAAAAGAAGGAGGTCGAAGAGAGAGAGAGAGAGAGACGGCATGAGGGTTGGACACAAGGCAGAGAGAGTAGGACAGAGAGCCACACAGAGGAGAAGGAGTCCACCACCGAATGTTTCCGCTGTACATCGCACATGGAGAGTCTATGCAGCTGCAGTGGCTAAATGCAGTTCCAGAGATGGTGTGTGTCGTGGATTGTGTCTGGAGTTGGCAGCTGAGGTTGCGCAGGATCCGCGAGCCTTCAGGGCAGATAGGGGAGGTGTTTGACCCCTGTTTGCGTCTGGACGGCCAGGCAGACATGGCAATACAGTTCGCTGGTCGTCCTTCATGACATCTACGGCGAGTATCTCTCTCCTCCAGCTCTCAACCCCCGAGGATGCCGTCTCGGGCCATCAAGCCCAGCCTGGCGACATAACACGAAGCCGACGTGTTCCCGGTCACTGAGCTGGTGCTGGAGCTATAAATAAGGTCTCGCTTGCTCTCTCTTCGTCAGGCCAGCGACCCTACCCTAGACACCTAGGGAATGTGCCTATTAGACCAGGCCAGCGAGATTGTGGCTTGCTTGGTCTGCAGTAGGGCTGGGCAACCAACGAGAAATATAAAGATAAAACCCCAGCCACACCCCAACCAGGGCCTTCCTGGAGCCCTTCTCGACCATCTCGCGCTCTGATTTTGCCGGTCTATGCATACGCGGCTGTGCACCACAGAAAATCAAGTGGCTCTGGTTTGTTTTTTTTGTTTTTTTTTTTTGGGGGGGGGGGCTATTCAAGGTGGTTTCTGCCACTTAGTAGTCCCGGCTGCGCCATACGAGGTTTTTCGTGACAGGGAAAAACTTCCTTCGTGGCAAGGTGAGAAAGGAAAGTCGAGAGAGGACCGCCAGTTACGGACGGCTGGCGAGTACAGTACGTACTATATCATATTGAACAGTCTTTGTGAGGAGAGGACACAAAGAGTCTGAGGAGTGGAAGAGATCCAGAAAGTGGCCTGGCGCCTCCTCTCCCTCGTATATGCGCCACCCACTGCAACGATGCTGTTCATGCTGCCGTAGTTTGTGCCCTGGTGTGCTGGGGTCAGTCCCGGTTTGCCTTTCTCTCCATGCTCTTCTCGTGTCTGCTCTCGCTCTCTTCTCCCCCCGTCACTGCTGCGTTGCTTCTCACGTCACCCCCAAATTGCCGCCCCGGAACATCCCATCCCATTCCATCCAGCATCTACTGTACAGTAAAGACAGATCCTTCTGGCTTTCCTTTTCTTTCTCGAACCCAGGCCCCGAACCCACGGCGACCAAAAACCCCAACACAGGACGTGAGTATCCTGAAAACTCTATAAAAGCGCCGTCCGGCTTCTCTATCTTAGGTTCAGGTCCAGTGTAAAGTGTCCGTGGAATGAAGTTAGTGGGCAGACGGTGCCATGACTATCACCGACTTGGGGGCCTAGGGAAAAGAACAGAAGAAGAGAGAAAAGAATCCAAGTGCAAATGTACCCCCAAACACACACACTCTCTCTCTCTCTCCACTGTTTGCTATAAATGAACTCCCCGTACCACACTTCTGCGGCCAACCACCACCCACACACCATTCCCGTCTCCTCGCCACTATCACCATCCAGTCTTCATTCCGTCTCAAACGGGCCTATGAATATTTGGTCTGTGGCACGGGAGGATTCAGATCCGGCAAAGCGAGGCTTTCCCCCATCGCGTTTCCCTCTCACTTTCCATCTCGTGTTGTTGTCTGTGCTTGTGTCTCTCTCTTCTCTCTCTCTCAATAACGCCCTGGCCAACTAAAACATCCAAAACCATACCGCTAATCCCAATCGAGAGCCTCCTAAAGCTGTAGCTCCAGTTTCCAGTTGCCCCGGCGCAGGGTTCAAGTTTGGCGGTTGCCCACCTCCAGTACACAAGAGAGCCAGCAACGGCGTGTTGTCGCATCTCTTGTCATCCGTCAGCGTCTCGCTGAACACCATCGTCGAGATGCCCAAAGATCCAGCTTGGCAGAGGCCGCAGGGTTTTTTGGCCGCTCAATTTCGTAAAACCCACGCGGAACACTCCGTGCAACACACTGCCCACCGTGATCTTCAGGTCTTGTTCATGCTGTTTGACTGTCGGGGGAAACTCTACACGTGGGACAAACTTCCCGAAACGTGGAGGTTATAAGAAGGCAGAGGAATCAAGAGAGGACGGAAGAGACGGGATGAACACAGGCTCGCGTGGCTGATAATTCAAAGCCCCCGACTCAAATCCCCGCTTGAAGTGAACAGATGCTGTTGTGGAATCACCTGGGTATCACGGAATCAAAGCTGACAAGAATATAGATTGAATCTGCATTCTTGATTCTCATGTCTGCTGACGATTACACCTACTACTTCCGGTAATAATAATTCCTGATGCATGTCAGCACCTCTGCATTCCAAAGACCAGATCACGATATCTAGTCTGTCAACTCGCTTCAACCCGAACCCTAACAGCCTCATGCTGCAACCGTTTATCCAAACTTCTTCTCGAACCGCTTCAACATTCCCGTCACTCCCCGCTCCAGACGCCCGGCACTTTCTTCCAACTTGCCGGAAGGCGCCTTGCTCGGCTTGTCCACCGGCATCTCGTACTCTGCAGGCCGGTACAGATTCTGGTGGATTGAATAGTCCACACGCGCCAGTGCCGGTGTCGGCTCAGGAGACGCGGCAGCCGATGCCGCGGGAGGGGCACCAGAAGGTGGCGGGGGCACCGAGAACGGGACAGATACGGCCCCGTAGGTTCCTCCTCCTCCGTACGTTGGAGCTAGCGCTGACGGCGGCATGGTCGCCGAGCGCGGCAGGGCCGACGGCACAGGCCCGAGAGCGGGTGCACCGGGAGGGGGCGGGAAGCCCGGGCTGCCCAGCGGAAGACCCGGGCTCGCGGGGTGGCCAGGCGGCAGGCGGAACATTGGCGAGAACGGGCTCTGCTGGTAATCCGACACCATGGCCTGCGAGAGCGGGTTCAGGCCGGTGGCGGCGTTGACGTCGATATCCGGCGGCGGCGTCTTCTCGCGCGGCCGCACCTGCTCCGGCGCAGCGGGCGCCGCCGGGTTGTACGCCATCGGGACGAACGCCGGCGCTGCAACTGCCGGCGCCGCCGGCGCATACGTGGCGGTCGGCGCGTGGATGGCCGAGATGGGCGGGCCTTGCGACGTGTGGCCGTACACCGGGTCGGCGATGGCCACGCGCTCGAGGTTCTGCACGACCGAGCTGACGTCGGGGGTGTGCGCGATGGGCGGCGCGGCGGGCAGGCTGGCCACGGGCGACATGGCGGGGGCCACCGGCTCGTGCAGCACGTCGACCTGGCTGGGCGGCAGGATACGGCGCACGTTGTTCAGGAAGCGCAGCGCGTCGTCCTGCGTCCAAAAGTAGATGTCGAGCGAGTGCAGCTTGTAGTGGTACATGTTTTCGTTGCGCGGGTCGTACGTCGGCAGATGCCATTCCAGCTGGTCGGTGGTGGCGCCGACGTACAGCGAGACGACGCAGTGTTGCAGGTACGAGTAGCGGACGCTGGTCAGATCGAGGACTGGTTACGTTGCGGCAGGGCGGTCAGTTCCAAGGTCCAGCGCACATACATCTGTAAGAACAAAGAAAACGTACATCCGTCAAACGCATCCTGCCGGTCCGAGCCGGGCTGGTTCGCGATCTCTATCCGCGCCCTCCGGTCTCCGGCATTTTCAAACAGGTACACATACGACCCTTTGTCGAACCGGTGGTGCGGCGGAACCGCATCCGGGTCGCCGTAGAAGTAATGAACGTCGCCGAATCTGTCCCGATTGACAAAGAAGAGTGTTAGTTGGAAGGGCTCGTGTGTGCTGGACGAAGAAGAAGGAGGCGGCATGGAGCTTCGTAAAGCTTACAGTGTGGCCACATTCTCTTCCCCCGGTCGCGTTGCCATCGTGGGGGACAAGAAGCAAGACGTGAAAGAGTGGTCTAGATAGCGTTGCCGTCACCAGACGAAGGAAGCGAGGATCTGACAGCCCAGATGTCGGGATTGAGAAAGATACAAGAGACAAAGAAAGACCAGAGAGAACAGTCGCACTTGAGAGCATCCACCGCACACATACAGATCAGTACAACCATTCCCGGGCATTCCACGCTGCTCAGTATATATAGTGGCACCCCATGAGTCTTCCTCGCCTCCAATCATCGCCGCGCGCCACGCAACAGCTGTGCTTCGCTGATGCAAACACTGGTAATGCCGGCAATGCTCGTTTGTCTCTCTCAGATCCCTCTCCCCCTCCATTTGCCCATTGTTGCTGCACTTCCCCGTCCAATAGGAGCCGTGAGATCCGCCGGCGACAAGGGTAGTGGGCGCTTAAATTCCACAAAGGCCTGCCATATCACGCTTCGCTTTATGTCCGTCAATGGGGGACACGCACGTGCGAGTAGTCGAAGGCGCATGAAGGATGAAGATATTGCAGGGGAGCTGTGATATCAACGCAGAATGCCAAAGCTGAGCACAGGTGAATTGGCGAAGTGGAAGAAGAGCGAGGAAGAGTTGGCCCTCAATGAACCTTTTGGTGATACCAGTAATATTAGGGTTATACCCAAATAACGTCTTTGCATTTAATCTACGGTCAGGGTTGGACCCTACTGGAGCCAGAAAGCAGCTGAGTAATACACTCGTCACGTGCCGAGACCGAAGAAGTTTGGCGATCTTTTTTTTTCCCGGTTGGCTTTCGGCTTCACTTTTTCCGAGTCGATGGCCAACCCAGTCTCAACGGTTTCCGGCACCAATTCACACCTGCTTCCATTTTCTCTTCTTACATTCCTTTCATTAGGCCGCGATACATCGAACGGCATATTTGTCGGATCCCCCAACGCCCTCGACTTTCTCCAATCCGGCATCGCGAGCTCGTTTGCGATCAACGCGATCCGTGGGCTCTTAACCGGCTCTCAGCGTGCTTGACCCGGGCCGTCCTGATTCCATTGACCAGGTCCCGGCTCACTCACAAGCGACCGAAGCTTGCCGACAGTCTTCGTGCCATTTTGTCTCGCCTGCCGGGCTCTTCCTCTGCCAACCCGAGTCTCTCTCCCGACACGCTCCTTTTCACAGATTCACGATGGGCATCCTCACGATCGTGCACACCTGCTCGCACCTGCAGAACGCCGCCAAAGCGCGTCTCGGCCTGACGTCGATCCCCAGCACAAAATACAACCTGAACCTCGCGCTGGCGTTGCACCGCTCCGGCTTCCTGAGCAGCGTGGTGCGCGGCGGCCCGACGCCCCCGACCGTCGAGGGCGCCGTCGACTTGGCCGCCGCCGGCGCCGCTGCCGCCGCCGAGCCCGTCACCACTGCCAACGTTGCGTCGCGCCGCCTATGGCTCGGCCTCAAGTACTGGAATGACCGGCCCGTGCTGTCGCGGCTGACACCCATCTCCAAGCCCAAGCGCTCGATCGTCATGACTCTGGCCGATCTCGAGCGTCTGGCCCACGGCTTGTCGGTTCGCCAGTACCCGGGCCTCACGCTGGGCGAGTGCTTGTTCCTCAGCACCGATATGGGCGTGTTGGAACTCCGCGAGGCCATCAGTCGGCGCCGCGGCGGTGTTGCCTTGTGTCGGGTGTCTTAAAGCACGAACCGCTCTCTGAGCTAGAATCGCTAAAAGGGGCGCTGCTCAGTGAGTCTGCCCCAAGCTGGCTCAACTGTCTGCCGAAGACCTCGATAGTCTCCCGTACCATTTCTTCATCCCAACCTCACTGGCGTGATGTCTCCTATGGATATGCGTCTCTGTTGAATTCTCTCCATGTACAACCACCACGTCAACCATGTTATATATCATCTGTTCTTGTTTACTTAGAAAGCACCAAAAGCTCTGTACAATGCCAATCATCTTCGTTCAAATCCTTTTTTGATTTCTGTCTCCGTGTTTTGCACCTAATATCTATCAACAACAAAATATCCTTCCGCCGAATCGGCCGTACTATCGTGAATTATATAGAAGAGAAAAAAAAGACGTAGTTGTAAATGCCCTGAAGGCTGGGGAATATGGCAAACCAAATTTGTAAATGGAGAGGTATTGAAGACTGGTTACTACAACGACCATCGAAAATCAAGCAGCATGTTCTCTGAACAACAACAAACTGGAAAGAAACGAAAGATGAGAAATAGGGGCAGCGAGGGGAGATAAAACGAGAGACCGGAGAAGCAGCAAAGATACCATATCCACAACAAAGATGCACAAAAGGAGAAGAAAAAAGCAAGGAAACAGGAACCGCTCCGACGAAATAACATGCGCCTCGCTGGGATGACCACTCTGTGATTCAAGCTAATGTGAAGAATGAAAGAAGAAAAAAAGAACTAAAACCTGGGGAATCAACGAGGGTATTCGGGTGGAGAGTGCTGGACAAACACGCCCGCTTGGCTTAATACGTCTCCTCTAACTCTTTCTTGTCTGCAATGCTCAGTCCTTCCATCTGGATATCCTCCATCGACAGCGATGTGCCGGGAGTATCGACCTTCTCCTCGGCAGCGCTCTCGTCGCCCATATCAACATGGCTGACCGACTCGTCCTCGGCTCCAATGGGCTCAGGGGTCTCCGACACCGGGGCAGCATCGGGGGTAGAAACATCAACCGGAGCCTCCGGTGTAATGACAGTAGCTTCCGGAATGGCCGTCGGCTCCTCCTCCTTGGTCTCCTGCGCAGTCGCCTCCTGGGTGGGAATGGGTTCGGGTTCGGCGGCGGCGGCGGCGGCGGCGGCAGCAGGAGCCGCCTCGACGACAGAAGAAGCCACAGGCTTAGGCACCTCGTCAGCGTGCGTCGCCTCCCGAACAGGGGAGGTGGGCACATGGTCCGCTGGGGGCTGCGAGCGCGGCTTCGACGTGTCGACCGTGGGCGTCACTTTCTTCGGCACCGACTCAACAACCGGTGCCTCCTTCGGCAGATGACTGGTGCGCGTCGGGCTGCGCAGGCTCATGGGCGGCGAGACCATGGCTCCCTTCTTGGCGCTGGGAACCGAGCGCGCAACGCTGGGGTCTCTCTGGCGGCTGCCGGCCGGCTCGTCGTGGCGCTGGGCCAGCGTGGGCCGGCGGGGCGGCGTGATGGGCACCTTATCGGTGATGCGCGACGACGAAGCCTGCGTCGGGCGCATCATGCGCGCAAGGAAGCTCTCGTCAACCTCCTTCTCGCGGCGCACCACCGTCGCGGGCTCGGGCTTGCGCGGGGGCGGGCCTAGGCTGGGGCGCTGGCGGCCAATCACCGAGTTGTGGCGGCGCAGTGTGTGGCCACCGACGGTCGCGACGCTCATGCGGCTCGCTGAACGGAGGCCCGGCTCGGGCGTCATGCCGCGGGGGAGGCGGCCGGGAGGCGATAGGTGGCGCTGCGGGGGCGGCAGGTGCGGCTTGGGCACGGTTCCCTTGGACACCGAGGAGGCGGTGGGCGCCATCAGCGACGAGGGAAGCTTCGCGGGCCGTGTGGGCAATCTGGGCTTCGGCTTGACGAACGTGGAGGCCTCGGGGGCGGGAACGTGCACAGTGAGCGGCTTCTTGATCGCAGATGCCGGGGGCGCAGACTTAGGCGTCGCGATGGGCATGACCGACTTCTTCACATCGGTCGTCGGCACTCTGGCGGCGGCCGGGGCCGGTGTCTTGATCGACACGGGCTTGACAAGTGTAGGCGACTTTACAGCGGGCGCAGGTGTGCTGTGAGGTTTGGGAGCACTGACGGGCTTTGGCGCGGCATGGCTCGTGGTTGCGGCCTTCGGGGCGGTTCGAGTTGGCGCGTCGCTAGCCGCAGCCGCCACACCATTGCTAGTAGCTTTGACTGGGAGCTTGGGAGCAACGTCCGCCGGCTTGGTGTCGGCCTTGGAAGGCACCACGGCCTCAGTCTTCGCCGGCTTCGCCTCATGGAAGGCCTTCGCCAGACCTGCCACAGGGTTGGCCGCAGCATTGCCAGCAATCTTGGCCAGAGGAGTATGGGCAGGAGTCAAGTCCGGTGTAGGGACAGAAGCAGCGCCGAGGCCAAAGTTGGCAGGTGTGTTGGGAATAGGCATGTCCATCTTGGGCTTCTCGTCGGCTGGGGGAGTAGGCTGGTCTTCGGGTATCGAGGATGGTCGTCGCTGGGTGGTCTGGGAGTCTGAGCTGGGGTCGCGTTGGAGGCCGATTCGACCTTCCTTCTCGATTGCTATGAAGCTTGTGCGGACCTTGGAAAGAGGCCTGGGGGAATCGGTTCCTGTTACACATTATAACGCCATGGAATGTGTTAGCTTGGCAACCAGATCTGCAGACTTGCTGGTGGCGGGAAGGAGGCGGGTATTGAAGAGAGAGCTATCCAGATGGCTAGGCAGTCAAGGGCGGAAACAAAGAAAGGGAGGGCAATTGTGACAACCAATGCATTGACCCGGCAAAAAGCAACACTCTTCACAGGGGCAGAAACCGCCCTGGGATATAGCTTACCCTGAGAGAACGCAGGAGAACGGCCACGATCGAGAGGAGGCGGAGTGTCGCCCTTGCTCTCGAACATGGCGCGGAGGTTCTTGACCTGGCTCATGTTGGCAACGGGTAGAGCCGTAGCTAATATGGGGATGGAGATATAGAGCCGATCTGATAAGAACTGGGTCGTAGGCAGACCGAAGCCTTAGACGAAAGAAGGAATGGGTGAAAGACTTGCCAGACGCTGCGGTGGTCGCTGGCAAGGAGATTGGAAGAAGAAGAAACAAGGATGGGAAGAAGAGAAGAAAACAGAATGATCAGAAGGAAAAGTGAATGCAGGTTATGCAGTGTGTCGGCGTTTGTGACGCGCTCGCTGTGGAGGTTCCAAATATTTTTCTGGGTGTGTTTTTTCTTGCGCCTTTCGTTTGTATTTTTATGCGGTTGAATTTGAGTTCGCCAGTCTAATAAATAGCGGCCAGACTAGAAGCCAGATTGGAAGTATGTAGAAGGAATCGAATGACTATTATTAGAGCACGAACTGCGATGTGCTGGCAAGTAAGGGAAGGCGCAGTCGAGACAGGTGAAGAGAGGAAGGAACAGAGGATGGTCGAACTGGGTCGTGAGTTCCTATTCAGGGTGGGATGGAGGCAAGCTGTTGGGCTCGGGGCGAATAACCGAGAGTAAAGGAAGGTGCGGATGACAGCACAGAAAAGGGCAGGAACGGCGCCAACAGGCCTTAAACCTTTAAGGAAAGAGCAGAAAAAGAAGGAATTAAGTAAGGGTGAGAGAAAGAAAGTTGGTGACAGGAAAAAAAGGAGATCGCCAGGGACACTCCTATCTAGCTAATATCAGCATGTAATGCACCGTCCTGCATGTATGTACAGCATAGGGAGGATACCAGCAGTGTAATCAGGAGAAGAAGAAAAGTAGTGAGTATATGAAGAACGTAGCAAATGGCCCGAATCACGGACAGGAAGGGGGAAAAAAAGAAGGAAAAAAAGGTGAATGGACAGGAGACGTGCACAGAAGTTTGGGGAAGCTCCTGAAGCAAGAGCACGCCTGCCGCCAAAGATGCGCGATGTGACAGGGTTTGAAGTGGATTAGGCGCGTGGAAACAGGCCCAGAGAAAGGAAGGATAGCGGAAGGGGCAAACGAAGGAAGGAGTGAATGGGGCTAAACACGGGAACAAACGGTCGTGCCTTCTCTGGAGAGATCGTGGAATTTGGTGGAAGTCTTCTATTGATCTTTGCATCCGAAGTTAGAGGCGTTTGCCGAGAAAGTGTTTGGATGGGCTAAAACTGAAGGTTGGCAGACGATAATGGCGCGAGAACGGGAAAGCAAGGCCATGAAGGGAAAGGAGGGTACGGTATGTGCAATATTGTCGCTGAACTGCTAAAACGGTGACGGGGGCACTGGAAAACTGATGCTCCTCCACATGCCCACTCCCAACGGGAAAAGTCAGGGTGGAAAACGCCCTGAGGCTGTCGGAGTCCAGAAGAGTCTGGCATCCAGTGGCCAGGAAGCCAGGAACAGGGTGAATCACAAACCACGAGTTACGTTCCGGCCTGTATTGGGTAACGAGTAGTGCAGCGCGGGTGAAACAATGTCCAACTGTTAAAATTACCCAGTCGTGTATCACCCTTTCGCTTGGGGGTTTTGAGGTAGCTGGGAGTCTGGGACAAAGGTGAGAGAACCAGGGGGGTGCCCTGCACTAGTCTCTTTTCTTTGCGCCACCCAGAAAATCGTCTCGTTTCGAGTGTCTTGAAGCCGTCAAGGAGCTCTCCGAATCTGTTCGTCTTGGTGTTTGTTTACAGGGTGTTTCCGCGCGTGGCAGCACAAGTCTGCTCTCCGTCCGTTTACTACGGGAGCCTGCAGCTTCCCGACGTGATGGTGCACATAACGCTGTAGCTGGAACAGGTGTTCCCAAGAACAGAGGCCGGTGAATCTGGTCCAGGACCTCGGACGAAGATCTTTTTATTTCCCGTCATGCGTTCACAGGCCTTGTGGACTCGGTTATGCTAGGATTTAAGGTTGATTAACGCAGTGTAGAAATAAATGATGTACATAATTAAGTGCAGAAGTTACACATCACCGGTATTTCAGCTGTCAGTAATTAGGGCAGCCCACGGAGACAAGAAATATGCTTCAATGCAGGGTTCTGTGCGTACTGCTATCGGCCTACCAGTAAGGATGCAGCTGTTGTATTGATTTCATTTTTCAATGATCCAGTGACTCCTCAGCTAAAGTGAAGATGCAACCTCTTTCAGCATGCCAAATGGCAAGTGACGGAAGGAGATTTACCATTGGGGCTTCTGTGTAAATTCTGCCAGCAAGAGGAGCCCAGGACCCGTGCTGTTCGATACCGAATTTCGCATTCTCATGTCTTAGCGAGGCCGTAAAAGTCCCTGTTTTGTGTCCACGTATTATATGCATGGCGCATGCCCGACTCAAATCGGCGGCCACAAAGCTGGGAGACGAAAACGCAATGGTGGAGACTGGAGACTGCAGAATCAGAAAAGTCAAAAAGGAAAGGAGAAAAAGGGGAATGGGTAACGTGGCACTGGCTGTCCAACCAAGCACCAGCATTGGACGTTCAGGGGTTCAACTTTTGCGTCAGACTGGCCAAAGCCGAGACGATCCCTCTGTGCCTCCGAGAGGAAAACATGGAGGGGATAGAGAGACCAGACGGAGGAGAAATCCTATATAAGGCGAGCCACCTACGAACTGTCACTGGTTCTACCAGTGTGTCTTTTTCGTCTATTTCTGCGCTCCAGAGACATAGCCAGCACAGCCATCACTCAGGCTTTCCAATCTCGAATGGCCCCGTCAGCTGGAGGGTCTCGTCAGTCAGACTAACTTGGCCGGGCGGTTTTCACGGAGGGTGAGGTTCCAAAAGCGAAGTATGTTGGGGCCGTGACTTGTCATGCGATGCCCCCGAGGTGTGCGGGGACAGACACCCGTTTCCGTATTCAGGGCATTGAGTGATTAATTGGCTGCCTCCTGTTGTGGAAGGTCGTTTTGGGCCACGTCGATGAGGAGTAGTGGATGATGGAGACTTGGTGATAAGGCAAGACGCAAACTCAGGTTCCCAGCGTAGAGTATACAGGAGTATCAAGATTTCAAAGCCTAGCAAGGTCAGCCTGGCAGTGAGATCGATTGGGGTTCAGACACTGCAACGATTCTGTTGTTTCAGAGTCGTCCAAGTGGTCCAGGCGGTTGAAGGAGCGAGTGAAGAGTGCCGCATTCATGCATAGTGCATGCATATGGAGATATATTAGGGGCCCCCCATTCTGTCAGTTGGTCAGTACTGAACATATCTCACATATTGCTAAGATAGAGGTGGCACACCTACAATCCACAGATATATGCACATTCAGGAGCCGTCCTTGAGTGCTGGATCCGGACACCCATTTTGTTTCGTGCTTTACTGTGCATGACTGGTCAAAGTCCAGCACGTTGGGTCTGTCCCCGACTGACTATGTACGGTATTATAACCGAGAGGAGATACCAGATAGCCCAGACTCATGTCCTCGATATAGCAGTGTTCCTGACAAGCTGGGGGATCGGCTGTGTCGATTCTTAGAAACGTCAGTACGCATCTTAGGGTAAGGAGGTAGGGTTAAGCGGGAGGTTAGGGTAGTATGGAAGCTGTGGGTACGCTAGAAGTACACTGAGTTATATGAGATTTTATACAACTGAAAGTGTACCTATCATGTACCTCGGCAATCCATGGTACCTACATGTACACTCCGGTGCCGGAGCCACACACCAAAAAACCGTCGCCATATATCAATCGCACTGAAGTTTTTTATATCGCGTGCTTCACAAGTACCGCGCAAACATCACCGCATTACACAGCTTCAATATCGTCTTCACGGCTCTCTTTTTGTTTCCGTGAACTCTATCACTCTCTCATAATTGACAATGGCTGCCCGACGACTTCTCCGCATTGGTAAGAGCCCCCCCAATTGACTTTTCCGTTTCTCGCTATTTCCCGCTGGCCCGCGCTCCCGCCGCCGGCTCTGCCCGAGTCCCGTCCCGGAGCTCCGCCTCGGGCCGGAAGAAGTTCTAGGCTGCTAACACCGGCGCTTGTCTCTTTGTAGGCCTCATCCCCGGTGACGGTATCGGCCGCGAGGTCATCCCGGCCGGCCGCCGCATCCTCGAAGCCCTCCCCCCGTCGCTCGGGCTCAAGTTCTCCTTCGTCGACCTCGAGGCCGGCTGGGCCACGTTCCAGAAGACCGGCGCTGCGCTGCCCGACATGACGGTCGACGTGCTCAAGAAGGAGTGCGACGGTGCGCTGTTCGGCGCCGTGTCGTCGCCGACCACCGCCGTCAAGGGCTACTCGTCGCCGATTGTGGCCCTGCGCAAGAAGCTCGACCTGTACGCCAACGTGCGGCCGGTCAAGTCGGTGATGACCGCCGCGAACCCGATCGACATGGTGATTGTGCGCGAGAACACCGAGGACCTGTACGTGAAGGAGGAGCGCACGTTCGATGCCCCCGACGGCAGCGGCAAGGTGGCCGAGGCCATCAAGCGCATCTCCGAGAAGGCGTCGTTCCGCATCGCCGCGATTGCCGGAGACATTGCGCTGCGGCGCCAGAACATCCGGGCCGCCGGCGCGCCCAGCATCCACTCGTCGCCGCTGGTCACCATCACCCACAAGTCGAACGTGCTGTCGCAGACCGACGGCCTGTTCCGCTCCACGGCCCGCGCTGCCCTCGCCGACCCGCGGTTCTCCTCGGTGGCCGTCGAGGAGCAGATCGTCGACTCGATGGTGTACAAGCTGTTCCGCCAGCCCGAGGCCTACGATGTGATCGTTGCACCCAACCTGTACGGTGATATTCTGTCCGACGGTGCTGCCGCGCTCGTCGGCTCGCTGGGTCTCGTGCCGAGCGCGAACGTCGGTACCGGCTTCGCCATTGGTGAGCCATGCCACGGCAGTGCCCCCGATATCGAGGGCCGTGGAATTGCCAACCCCATCGCCACTCTCCGCAGCGCTGCTCTGATGCTGGAGTTCCTTGACGAGGAGGCTGCCGCTGCTAAGATCTACGCGGCTGTTGACGCCAACCTTGAGGAGGGCAAGCTGGTCAGCCCCGATCTCGGCGGCTCGGCTTCGACTGAGGATGTGCTGAACGACATTCTGCGCCGTCTGTAGTTTTACACGCTTTGTTTCTTGGGTGCGTTTCCTGGTTTTTCTTTTTTTTTCTCTTTTTTCTTCTCGTTTTATCTGTTTTGGATTTTTTCCTCGGGAAGATGGTTGTCTTTTCTGCACTCTTGACAGAGCGTCTATTTGAAAGCATGTAAAAGTATATCCAGTGTATCTGGCCAGAAAAGGCCGACAAAAGGAGAGATTGAGGTTTAAAAAAAAACCGGGCGAGGAAGATACAGAAATAGAGAGAGCCGGCTTGCAAGTGTCGAACTCAGCAGCCACGCATTTGAGAAGACAACACTTCACGGTGATTAATGTTCTCAGTTGATTCGAAAACATGCAGCCCTTGACTTTTCATCTATGGTTTGCCGCCTATATTACAGAGGATCGTACACACGTCTATACAAATCTCCTAGCCACATGCATGGCACAGGGAAACAGAAAACCCAAACCGCGAGCAAAATCCTATGCCGCTCCGCTTCCCGTCACCTTTTCAGCGCCTCGCTTCTTCGTTCTCGTCCTTCTCCATCTTCTCACAAACAGCTCAGACATTGCTGTATGGGTATACACGGCAGCAGTCTGCACAAGGGTTCTATAGTACATGGCAAGCCCTCTCAAGGATGCTGCTAAGAGGGTGGAGATATGTCGCGAGGGGCGTGGCTTTTGTCGGGAATGCAAAAGGAAAAGAATAGGTCGTGTGGCAGTAACAGTATAACGAAAGAAAATGTGCGCAAAAACACAGTTGTGAAGGAAGAAACGAGTGTGATCCGTGGGGTTGTTGGGTCGATTTACTTGGTCCGCTTCGCCTCAAGTTCCTTCTGGTACTTGGCAACAAGTTCTTTCCTATAGATGGGTTAGCATATAATCTACGGTAATGATATTTGGGACTACGTCATGAGAACTTACTGTAGGTGAGGGGGGGCCGCGGCATAGTGGCTGAACTCCATGCTGAACTCGCCCTTGCCCTGGGTCGCCGCACGGAGCTGGGTGCTGAAGCCGAACATGGAGTTGAGACTGCAGTCGGCCAGGATAGTGAAGTCGTCGGGGCCGATCTCGGTATCGTTGATGGTGGCGCCCCGCTTGTTGAGCAGCATGAGGACGCTGCCCTGGAACTCGTTGGGCGCCGTGACGGTGGTCTTCATCAACGGCTCCAGCACCTGGCCATTGGCCTCTTTGAAGGCCTTCTCGAACGCCATCTGCGTCGCCAGACTGAACGCGTGATCCGAGGAATCGGTAACGTGCGTCGCGCCGTCGTTGACCACCATCTTCACACCAAGCACACGGTGACCCAGCAGCGGGCCGCGGTCGCACGACTGCTCGAAGCCCTTGCCGCACGCAGCGACGAACTTCTCCGGGATTGAAGCGCCAACAACCTGGTCGTCAAACACGTTCAGGTCGCTGGAAGCCTCGTTGGGCTCGATCCAGCCAACAACACGGGCAAAATCACCGGGACCACCGTTCTGGCGCTTCAGGAGGAAATCGAAGTCGGCACGCTGGTTAATGGTCTCGCGGTAGGCCACACGCGGCTGGCCGGTGGTGCACTCGACCTTGTACTCACGGCGCAGACGCTCGACGTAGATCTCAAGATGCAGTTCACCCATTCCCGAGATAATGGTCTCCTCGCTCTCCGCGTCGACGTGGAGACGGAAGGTAGGGTCTTCACGCTGGAAGCGGTTCATGGCCTTGGAGAAGTTGTCGGCATCAATCGATCTCTTCGGCTTGATCGACAGCGACATGACGGCGTCGGGGACAAACATGGAGTTCATGGTGTACGGAAGTCCACCGTCGGTGAAGGTGTCGCCAGACGCGCAGTCGACACCGAACACGGCGCAAATTTCTCCAGCACCGACCTCGGCGACATCCTCCATCTCGTTCGAGTGCATGCGCACAATACGCGGAATGCGCACCTTCTTGCCAGTTCGCGAGTTGAAGAGGTAGCACCCCTTGCGCAGCTTACCCTGGTACACACGGATATACGTCAGCTGGCCGTAGTTGTTCTCCTCGAGCTTGAACGCCAGACCGACAAAGGGCAGTGAGTTGTACGGAGCCAGTTGGACTTCCTGCTCGCCCCTCGACTTGTCCAGGGCCATGTTCTTGATTTCACCAGGGTTCGGGAGGTAGTCGCACACGGCATCGAGGACGGGCTGGATTCCCTTGTCAGCCAGGGCCGAGCCCATCAGCACGGGGGTGAACTTGCGCGCACAGGTGGCGCGGCGGATAGCGGCCTTGATCTGCAGCTTGCTGGGCTCCTGCTCATCAAGGAATATCTCGGCAATCTCGTCGTCGACATCGGCAAGCTTCTCGATCAGCTCCTGGCGTTTCTCGGCGGCGAGGTCCACCAGGTCAGCAGGGATTTCGTCGTAGCGGATCTTGGTGCCTCGGGGACCCTCGAAATACACGGCGCGGCCCTCAATCAGATCAACCACGCCGAGAAACTCATCCTCGGCACCAATCGGTATCTGGATAGCGGCCGCATGGATCTTCAGCTTGGTGTTGATCTGTTCGACAGCCTTCCACGGGTTCGCACCCATGCGGTCCATCTTGTTGACAAAGCTGATACGGGGCACGTCGTAGCGTCTCATTTGGCGATCGACGGTGATGGTCTGACTCTGCACAGCACTGACAGCGCACAGAATCATGACAGCACCATCGAGAACACGCAGAGCACGCTCGACCTCGATGGTGAAGTCGATATGGCCAGGGGTGTCGATCAAGTTGATGTGGTATGTCTCTTCCACGCCATCCTCAACCTTGTTCCAGTCGGCAAATGTGGCGGCCGACTGAATGGTGATACCCTTTTCGCGCTCAAGCTCCATGGAGTCCATCTTGGCTCCAACCGAATCGCGACCGCGGACTTCGTGAATGGCCTTGATTCGGCCGGTGTAGAAGAGAACTCGTTCGGTGGCTGTCGTCTTTCCGGAATCGATGTGGGCCTGTAACAGAAGCGACATTAGTGAATTGCTCGCCCGAGATAGTAGTTAGCAGGCAGAGGGAGAGCCGAAGGGGTCAGACATACCGCGATACCAATATTCCGCACCTGGGATAGGCGCTTCGTCTCTTCGGGGGTCATCTTGGCGGCGTCGGCAGCAAACGAATTGTCGGCTTCGGGGGCTCTGTTCAGCGGTCAGCAGCAAAATAACAACACAAGCATACCCACGCAACAGACACATCGTGCACTTACACTGCCTCGGCCGCTGCCGCTGCCGCAAAAGCCGGAGCCGGCGACGAGCTGAAGAATCGGGCCTGCCGGAACTTCAAGCTCTGAACAACAGGTGCCCGGACTGGAGCCGTGAGGCGCATCAACGCCCCCGGTTGACGCGTCAGCGGCGTCGCATTTGCAAGATATCGGCCACGGAGGGCCAGAGACGCCCGATTTACCCTCATCTTGAATAATTGGACAAAGGAGATGAAGGGACGAGAAGGTTGAGGAACACGAAATTCTGATAAGGAGAGAGAACCAAGATGGGATGATTTTCTAGAGGAGAAAAATTAACGTGCATAAAACGCCTCAGAAAAAAAAATCGCGCCACATCTCAGCGCCACATTTCTTATCGGACTATCGCTTACTATCTTATCAGCGTGTCCAATAATGTTTCTGGAAAATATCAGGAGCTTTTTTTAACCTCATCTCAGTTTTCATGAACTTCAACTTCGCCGATTCCACATTGGTGTCTGCCGCGTATTTTCCTTCGTTTTATTACTTCTTCGTCTATTGTATATTCAATTGCCAACTTCACAGCTCAATGGAGCTTTCCCTTTAATTTTTCCTTTCTTTCTTTTCCTCCGATATGAGGCCTCGGCTGAGGAGCCATGATTCCGCCACTAAGAACGGCGGCCTCAGCGTTTGGTGGTAACATCGCCCTCCCTCGGGCCGGTGCGAGCCGGGCAGCTGGCGTCGCGTCGGGCATTCAGGTACGGCTGTCGACGCCGGCGTCTCGTGTCACCCGGGCCATTCCGTCGTCGATCCGGGCCGCAAGCTCGTCATCGCGCCGCGACGTCGGATTCTTCGTATCCAACAGCCTCCCGAATCCCCGGCCGGCAAGGCCGTTTCCGCCGTATCCCGTTCGTTCCGTACACTTCTCACAATGGCGGCCAGTACGAGCCCGGACCGCCGATGTCGATGCCGGCCCAACTCCGACATTGGCCTCCCACACCGAACCGCTCCCGCCGTCTTCATCCTCTCCTAGCGAACAGCTCCCACACCGTCGACGGCAAGCTGAACGTCGGAAAGCTGCGGCTGCAGCAGCTTTGGCAAATGGCGAACCCGCTCCCCTCCCTCCCGATGCTTCCGCCATTCTCGGTGCCGCCGCCGAGCAAAGCCCCTCAAACTCTCTGCGCCGGCTTTTCTCCGCTCTCCTCTCCCTCTCGAAACCTCGGCTCAGCGTGCTTGTCGTGCTAACTGCGATGGTCCCCTACGCCTTATATCCCGTGCCAGCATTCCTCTCGCCTTCGTTGACGGAAACCCCGTCGCTGAGCCCGCTGACTCTTCTCTTCCTCACCACCGGTACGGCCCTCTGTTCGGCGTCAGCCAACGCCTTCAACATGCTCTATGAGCCGAAAACCGACGCCATGATGTCGCGAACCCGCAACCGGCCGCTGGTGCGCCGTATCATCTCCACCCGCTCCGCGATTCTCTTCGCCGTCGGCTGCGCCGTGTCAGGAGTTGGGTGTCTATTCTTTGGCGTCAACCCCACGGTTTCGTTCCTCGGAGCTGCTAATATCTTCCTATACGCTGGAGTGTACACCCCGCTCAAGGCGGTAACCGCTGCCAACACCTGGGTCGGTGCTCTGGTCGGCGGTATCCCGCCTCTTATGGGCTGGGCCGCGGCCGCGGGTGAGAGCGCAACTGGCGATGGATCTTGGCGCGAGTTGCTGTTTGCGGACGACGCCAGCTCCCTCGGGGGGTGGCTTTTGGCGTCGCTGCTGTTTGCCTGGCAGTTCCCGCACTTCATGGCGTTGTCGTGGCCCATCCGCGAAGAGTACAAAGCTGCCGGCCTCCGCATGTTGTGCTGGACAAATCCGGCCCGGAACGCGCGTGTAGCGCTACGCTACAGCCTCGTGTTTGTCCCGATCTGCGTAGCGCTCTGCGCGGCTGGCGTCACGGAGTGGTCGTACGCGGTCACCAGCCTCCCGGTGAACGCGTGGCTGGTGCGCGAGTCGGTGCGTTTCTGGCGCTTCGAGGGCCACCAAGGCTCGGCGCGCGGCTTGTTCTGGGCCAGTGTCTGGCATCTCCCGGCGCTTCTGGTGCTCGCTCTTGCGCAGAAGAAGGGAATGTGGCGGCGGGTATGGACCGGCATTTTCGGCATCCCCGAAGACGACGACGAGTACGGGTGGGATGATGAGGATGGCGAAGTCATGATTGTTGAAGAGGTTGAGAAGAAGCCCTCCAGTTGAGTCTGGTTTGTACGAGCCGCCCACAAGTTGTATAACCGCCGGAGTGTATGATATCTGGAGGATCGCCCGCGGCTGCAGATACGGCCCTTAGTCTTGAAACACTATGTTGGTCGCCGATTTCCTGAACTCACATCAGCTCACAGGCCAGGGTTTTGTATTTCGTTGGTCATAATGGTTTGTATAATAGCAACATAGCAACAGCTGAACGCCTGTTTCCGCCCGCTTTCCGGTGTACGATATGCAGATGCAATAGAAAGATGAAACGACACGAAAATGAACGAAGAAAAAAAAGAACCAGTGCATGCATTATAAGCGATAAAACAAAACAACTCCCCGGGTGCGTTTAATCAGGTAATGGTGTCCCCCCTTCCAATCGGTATCCCCATCTAACCTTGAAACTCCGTTGCGCCAGAATAAAACCTCAAGTCGGAGAAATCTCTAACCTTTTGTATAGCAGTGATCCCACCAACATGCCCGATATTAGAACCAACAGAACCCCCCCCATAAAGGCAAATACATGAAACTGTCCCAAAAATACTATATAGCCGCAGCTATCGGGTGTGGGTACGATATAAACGAAACGAAAACCAAGGAACTCAAGCGAGAAAAGGAGGGGGGGGGAAAGTAAGTGCCAGAAACGTGAGAAAGAAAAGGAGATATGGACCAAACGAATGTGTGGTGATGATATAAACGAGAGCCGAAGTGCCGATTAAACACCCGGGCCCGGCATGTACGGAGAGTGCGAGGCCAGGCTCGGATCCATGGTGTCATGAGAGATATACGTGCTAGCCGAGGCGTCGCCGGTGGTGTATGAAGTCCGCGGGGGGGCCAGATAGCCGTAGGCCGTCGAGGGGGCCAGGTGCTGCTGGGCAAGGTTTTGGTAAAGGCTGGGCTGAGCCGACACGGTCTGATGCTGGTGGTGCATGAGGTGGCCACCGGCGATAGATCCAGCGTTGCTGGCGCCGCTGTTCCGACGCGCGTGGGAGGGCGGTTCCGGGCTGTTACTGTAAGGGACTTCTATGTCGTCAATAGGAGTCAACCCGATGGCACTGACTCCACTGTCATCCTCATACGGCTGCTGCTGCTGTTGTGGTTCTTGCTGTTGCTGCTGTGGAACATACTGCTGCGCCTGCTCCGCGCGGATGCGGCGGTTGCCAGCCCGCGCAGAGCTCTGGAGGTTCTTGAGTCCACTGGACATGCACTGTTGAGACAGACATGTTAGCTTGTGTTCCTCTCCGCTGCGAGAAGGGTGGTGGGTTTGGCTTACCTTGAGTTCAACGACACTCCACTTGTCGCCAGTGGCCTTGGCCAGCGGCTCCCAGATGTCCTTTCGGAGGTTGATGTAGTGTATGGCAAGGTCCTCCATGCGGTGGCGGTCCCAGTCGTCGGCACCGCGGCGATCCATGATGCGCTCGTGGCGCTTGCGGCAGGCGTTGGCCGATTTGCCCTGGAAGTGGAGTTCCTGGATGTTCGACCAGCCCAGGCCGCGCGACCGGGCCTCGCGCAGAATCGCATCATCTTGGGGAGTCCAAGCCATGGTCGCCGCGCGGCTGCCACGCCCACCAGTGGCTCGCGGCGTGGGCACCGACGGCGACAGGGCTGACGGCGGTTCGGGGTCCGCGAAATCATCGAAGGTCAGTTCCAGAGGCGGCGGCCGCGTCGGTGGCCCCTGGGTGTAGTAAGACGGGGCTTGCATTTGGGTGTTATACATTGGCTGGGGGGTTGTGAGCTGAGCGGGAGCAATGGCAAGGCTGGGATATTGGTTCGTTGAAGAACTCTTGCGTCTGCTGTGTCGGGGAGGCATTATGGATGATGTATGTACAGGTGGTAGATATATATAAGAAAGGAAAGGTAAAGGCAAGGAAAAGGTCCGGAAAGAAGAGTGTAGACCTCCGGAGACTACGTGATATTGGGCGAAGAAGAAAGATTATAAGTAAGAGAAGGTTGAAACGAAGGTGTCTGAAGATGGTCGGTCTAAGATGCCTCACCGGGAGGCTTCGTTAGAGATAATGAACGAAAGATGTAAGTCAAGAAGCAGGATATATACAGAAGATAATCCAGCGAATGAAGCAGACCGGCAAGGAAAGCAGTAGAAGAACGAAGGGGCAAGGAAAAGAGAAAGGAGAAAAAGGAAAGTTGAAAAGCGAGAGAAGAGTCAAGGATCCATGAAGCGAGTGGTGATTTGAGTGGTTGTTGATAGACGAAACCTGAAGCTTGAAAGAATGACGGGGAATCCAGCCACAGATATAGTTGAGGAGGCGTCAGGTCTGGTGTCAAAAGATCTGAGGAGCGCGCTTCGGCGGATCTGAAGTTGACACAAGCGACTATCGCAACGTCTAGAATGATATATGAGACCGTTTCCCAAGGCCTCATGCAGACAGCAGTTCTCAACGTCTCAGATAGACGCGGAAGACAAAAGGGATTTGGGGACGGGGGGGGGTAGGAGGCAAGGCAAGATTAGATAGATGAGAATAGAATCGAGGCGATAAGACAAGAAAACATACACGCCGGAGGTATTAAAAAAGAAATCATGTTAATGTTGCGTGCATCTTCCCTGCTTGGTATAACCGACATGGACATCTCCAGATTCCTGCTTGAACCACCTCCTGAAACACATCTTCTGTGTCCGGAGACTGCAAAGGGGCCATCGCGGGCCGCTCATATTGGCTGGAGACGCTCACGACTGAAGGGCGGCTGTCTGAGATGCGGGCGCCTACACAGAACAGCACAGAAAGAGAGCGTGTGGATATGGTAGAGAAGAGATAGTCGTCTTCGCTGTCTCCAGGAATATATGGGGGGGCGCCAACCGATACGCAGGACTGGGGAAGGGAAATATGCCATGGTGAAACAAGGAAGATGCATCATGGAAGGTGTATAGGAGTATGGTACGATGCAAGTCCCGGAGGAATGGTGAAGATAGGACCTAGTCAGTACATGAAGGTTGTCTTTAGCTGCGCAGATACGTACATCGGCCATGGTCAGAAGGGTGGGAGTCTGGTAGGAGAACCAGGTCAGGGACTACAAGCTCGCAGCTAAAGAAAGATAAGATCTCCCAAGATGATTTCATGTCAGCGCCTACGATCGGGGGCCCGCGGCAAGAAACATCATAGAGCGCGAACCTCGGCGATAATCCGAGAGGAGAGTGGAACTTTGGTGCGGAGGGGAACCTCAAGGATGAACCCGCCTGTCTGGTACCAGAGGCGGCTGGCCCCAAGATAGTCGGGAGATTGCATTGCCGGCACTGCACTGCAGGTACGCCGGACTCATTGGCGCTGCCGTATTAATAGAAGTTACGTACAGAATTTTGCTGCTGAGAGTGTAGGCGCCTGTCTTGCCAACGGCGGCGCAAAGATCCAGGAGGCGCGTACACAGCTGTGTTAGCCAAGACGCGCTCGGTGTAGAGTTGCCAGTACCCAGAGGACACTCAGGAATGCTGTCTCCTCCGTAGGCTGTCCGCTATCCAGGCCCTGGGACAGTCAGTCCTTCTTACTCCAGTGTCAATGTCTCTCAGGGCATGGAGGGTAAAGGCCTATCTCTCTTCATGGTACGATGCACAGAGTCCCGGACAGACTTCAGACGATGGTCTTGGGCCAGCAAAGCGCCACTCCCTCCCAGTGGCACAGATCCATCAAAACAAGCCACCGGACTAAACATAAAAGGCTTGGCCCAGCCCAAGAAGGAAGCAAATCATGAGATATGTAGGGGAGGGGGGGTTTACCTCCCAAAGCTGATCATCGAACCCGACAAGAAGTGAGGATGTTGTTTGGCGGTTTCTACGCGTAACGTTAATTTTACTAAACGCGCGGTATAAGTGGTTTAGCGCCATGGTGGGCTGTACCTTCAGCGCGGATTTCCGGTGGCTCGGTACTTGCCCCTTCTAGCCAATGGCGACGCGCAGGAAGCGCGGCAGCTATTTTCGAGACAACTAACGCTAAAAGGTTTCCACAAGGGCCTATAATTAGCAGCCGCGATGCAAATTTCGGGGGAAGCGGCCCTGAGAATGTTCCAGCGCGGTTCCATAACCCTAATGGCTAACCCTTAATCGCCTCTTCATCTTTCGGGTGACATTCCGGACACCGATATCGCATATTAAAGGGTTGCTTTCCCGTTTTACATGCTGAAGGGGGCAGTGTGATAGATCAAGCTCTTCTATCTCGTGTTGGACTCCTAGTGTGTCTACTCGTAGATTCTTTTCTAGTGTGTTCGCTGATGACTCGTGTGTTGGCTTCCAAGTCGACAAGGCTAAGTTTGTTTGTATACTCACTCGAAGATGTCCTTGCGCACTGGGCATAAGGGTCTACAGTATATTCAAGTTACAATGGGCTCCACCGAAACATACCAGTTGTGCTGAAAGTATTCAAGGATGCACCCGTTCAACTGTTAAGAAGCAATCGGGCCGTGATGCGTGAATCTTGAGGCAGACCCTAACCCTGCCACATGCACAGCTTCAAAATTGCCGCCAAGGACTGGAATAGAGCCGTCTGCAGTTCTCTATGGTTGACGGATTTGTGTGCCTTGTCACGTCACCATACCGGAGATGCCGAAGCGGCAAGTCTCAACTCCGAAATATCGGCCGGTTCCCGGCCGGGCCAGCTTCAAGGGTGGTGGAACGTGCGGCTCTGGGTGTGTACCGCACATCATTGAAGGAGTAGACAGGACCGTGCAAAGCGGATATGAGGAAACCACAGTGCAGTCGCCTGTAGGCAACTCTGGAGGTGAAAGAGCGGGTAGATGAGGCCAACTTTTTGCGGAGAAGCTATCGGTGTTTTATGGAGACATTCGGGCCGCTGGACTTCACTGCTAAGTTCCGGCTCATGCATTGAACATTTGAGTGGTTTAGCTAGGTTTTATCCGAGAGATGGAATGGGGGTACATATGGCTTCGTGGCGCTTTCTTGAGCCTGGGAGCAACGCAGTACGGGCGGACTGCGAGGTCCGGCCCAAGCGTTGCAAGCCGGCTAGCACTTCCAGGGCGATTTGCTACAGCGGGGAAATAAGGTTTCCTGGGGATTTGCGGTGGGATATGCTCTGGATTGGAGTGGGTGTCAGATCTTGGCTGGGCGGGCACTCGAGCGACTAACAACGGCATCATACAAAAGTGCATTCTAGTGGAGATGTTGGAACACAGCAAGGATGTACATGCACCAGTACAAAGCACTCGTTATGTTCAACAGACAGAGGGCTTGTGCCGACGGGCCCCCATCCCTTCACTTTCCCCTTCCCGGCGTCCTCCAACGAGCATGGACGGAGTAGGCACACAATACTTGAGGAGAGAGAACCCCAAATCCACGGTGCTGCAAACCTGTGGGTGGAGGAGGTGAACAACACGAGGGCTCCGATGCAACGCCCCGCTCCTTTTTAGCCAGGGTGGTGCTTCTCAATGCGCGCGGACGGACCAGGTTCCAGTCGGGGAGAGTGAGTGGTCCAAGTCATTTACAATTGACGGCCGAGAGTAGGCCCGATGTGATCCACCCCGGCAGTGGATTCGGGGAGGATAGAGAAGCACCAGCAGAGACCGTATCCTTTCGTCGTGTTGCTGTTTCTTTGTTCGTGAACTGGGGACGGGGGCGTTTCGCCTACTGCGACTTCAGGCTAAATGGACGACTGACAGGCGGGTGTGACGATGGGAGGAGAGTGTTGGTGATTTCAGGAGGCGATGAACGCCTGACGCTCTTCAACGAAGACGGACTGCTCTTCAGACAGTTTATATATGTCAGCTAGAGCCACACCCTCCAAGATTCGGTGTGTGTGTGTGTATGGCGGACCGTCCTCCCCTCCGCAACAGGATCTCGGCATAGGTCCCACAGACTGACTGCCGTGATATATTCATTCCCTCAATGGCTCCTTGCTATGTCTGGGTAGGAGCTGTCGACGAGACTGGAGATGACAGAAGCAGAGAGTTTGAACATAACCCCGTAAAATAGATTTGTGGGCGGGCGGAGGAGCGAAAATCTGGCACCCGTGAAAAGGATCAGCCCCCTCGAGAAGGGCCAATGCACCGTCGATCTCACCATACCAACCGCCTTTTAAATTTCCTTAACTTTCCGGCGCGAACACTCCAAGCATCCCCCCTGCTGGAGAGGAGAGGGTTCTGGTCTTTGCGGGGGCTCAATTTACACCACATTAAGGCACAGAAGGCTCTCTTTATCAGAGACAAGCTTTGGAGTGATATTTGTTCTCGCTGCTAGTGTGTTCTGTCTACGGAGATTAATTCTAATCTAAGAGCCTTTTTTTTTCTTCCTGCCCGTGCGGCTCGGGAGATGGGAGCCACATAGTGTTGCTGCACGGCTGTGGTCGAAAGGTGCATGTCGTTTCCACGTATAAGTCGGGGATGGTCACACACCATCTAATTTATGGAACTTGCTGGCACTACCATGTCATATTAATGTCATGTATCGAGCATCCTCGGCGCTTTATATGTGTGTAAACAGTCAACCCTACCACTACAGCCACTTCGTTACGGATATAAGAGCTGCGTACATCTCTGGCTTTCTGTCCCTCGTTTGGTCCTAACACTGAACTTCATTGAGTCTTCATCGCTAACAACTGGATCTACCCTACGGAGAAACGCTTCTACAAGCCTGCAGATGCATGCTGCTAGTGTTGTACTCAGAGTACATGGTTGGGAACTATACCTTACCGTCGTTCTACTGCTTTCCCCGTATGATATCATGGTATTGCTGCTGGCTGGAGTAGAGAGTTTGTGGTCCTGCTTGTCCTACCCCGGATGACCCCAGATATCACTGAACAGCCCTGATGGCCTCTACCAGTCTACGTACTCCCTCCGGAAATGGAGCACATGCTACATATGGATCAGACGGATGATTCCTCGCCGGCCTTTCGACCTTCTTCGTCTTCGGTTAAACATAATTAGCTGGAAATACTTCCCTGACCCCCTTCAGGACTGTGGCTTATACCCTAACCGAACTGCGATCTCATAGCTCCGTACGGACAAGAGGACGAAATTTACCAGTGATGATATTCACACCCGAGATCTGAGGGTGTGCAAGGAGAGTCTTCATATAACCGGACAGGGATAAGCACTCTAGAGACGCTGCTCAACGTGCACATCCCGCCACGCTGGTACTTCCTTGATGATCCCTTCACATTCCGGTAAACCTGATCGCTTTCATATCACAACTCACCCACACTCCTGTCTTTCAGTCCAGCTTGTAAACATATGCTCATTTTTTCATAGCGTCCTCTTCCCGATATGAACGAGTAAGTATACATAGCCCACCAGTATACCCGGCCCTCTCCTGTCCCCACGGACGAAAGCAACCACAAAGGTGTGTGTATGTGTGTGTGTGTGTGTGTGTGTATGGTTGCATTCTATCTGACCAAGCCGTGACTTTATCCCAAACCCTTGCCTGAAAAAGAAAACTCTTTCCCTCCCATGTTTGCCTTCGCTTCTACCCCAGATGGCGACGTATCAGCATATGAACGACAAGTAATGCCACCGTTCTACACTCCATCCGAGCTTGGGTGACATGCACCGGCTCCCACATCTCTTCCACCAATGAGACTGGAGCACCGGTCACTTTGAAGCCCTGTCGAGCTGTGGGATCCGCGGGAGGGCGGTGACATGGCCGGACGACCATGCACGAGAGAGAGAGAGAGAGAGGGGGCAAGGCCCGCCATGTGTCCGTATTGGCGTGCGTCTCGGCTTGTTGCTCGGTGGCTATCCGACCCTGCAAAGTGTTAGTCGTCCCACACCAAGGTGTGCCACAGAGGATGCACGAACACCAGCCTCAGAGGATTCGCTCTAACACCCACCAGATGACCCGGACTCGTAAGGGACTCGTATCGAATGGTGCACACACCAGTTCACGCCCAATCTCCAAACTCGGCCGTCCGTGACGCCCATCGGTGCTATTAGTCGACAGGTCCACACTCCATGTGGCCTCACATTTGCCGGAATCCGTCTTGACTCGAGCTGGGTGTTGGTCGAGCCTGTTAGGACCTGTAACGACGGCGTAATGGAAAAGGGCCGGCCTGGCCCAGACAGCTTCTTCCTCTCTTCATGGCCTACGCCCCCAAGCTTCAATATATCCAGGTCTCCGTATCTCCAACCAAACCCATCGATCCTGCAGCCCGAAGCTGGTGTTGCTGGGTGGAGTCCATGCTTCTCTGACAGCTTCTCAATGGTCGGCAGACACCGGGTCCTCCAGAGTAAATTAAATCATATAAACATCTGCCCACACTCCCCTCCCCAACGACCCCGATTCTACTCTTCCCGTTCTTCTTCTCTTTTTCTCTCTGCCCGCCTCATTGGGAACCCTTTCTCTCTCTCTCTCTCTCTCTCTCTCTCTCTCTCTCTCTCTCTCTCTCTCTCTCTTCTCTTCGCCACGCTCTCCATCCCCCGAAATCCAAGTGATCTTCTCGAGACACTCTTCACGCCGTCATTGGGCATTCACTGAAGGATTATCATATACCTCCTTTCAGCTCTCCCCGGCCTTCACCAGTCACCATGGGCGCAGGCGGAGGCGATGCCGGCCAGTTCTACCAAGCTGCGCTGCAGCGCCGCCAGGCTCTGATGGGCCGGTCGGGCGCGCGCGCTCTCTGGAAGAACTTCAAGGTGTTCCGCGTGGCGGCGTTCGCCTGCATTGGCGGCGTGCTGTACGGCTACAACCAGGGCATGTTCTCGGGCGTGCTCGCCATGCCCGCCTTCAAGGAGCACATGGGCGAGTACGACCCGTTTGACGAGACCGCCGACATGACCAAGAAGGGCTGGCTGACTGCCATTCTCGAGCTGGGTGCCTGGTTCGGAACCCTGATGTCTGGATTCATGGCCGAGACCATCTCGCGCAAGTACGGAATTATTGTCGCCTGCGCCGTGTTCATGTGAGTTTTGCCGCTCCGATGAGATCCCGACGTAGCTGGCGAGCTATGTGGCTAACTCGCGCCGTTGCGCGTTTTGTTTAGCATTGGTGTTGTTATCCAGGCCACTGCTATTGCCGCCGGTCCGGATGCGATTCTCGCGGGTCGTTTTGTCACGTAAGTCTTCCACATCGACCAGTAGTTGGGGGGTTCCCGGCAGCCTTCCGGGCTACGGCGGGCTTGGCATCGCCGGCCAGATGCCAGCCGGTGCCTGACACTGGCATCTGCTGGCGGCACGGCATGTCCCGGCCGGGTCGGCCCGAGAGTTCAACGGCCTGCGTGACTGACGCTTTGGACATTCAATCTTCTTGAGGAGAACAGCGGTATGGGAGTCGGATCTCTCGCTATGATTGTCCCGATCTACAACTCCGAAGTGGCGCCCCCCGAGGTCCGCGGCGCACTCGTGGCCACACAACAACTGGCCATCACGTTCGGCATCATGGTCAGTTTCTGGATCGACTACGGCACGAACTACATTGGCGGCACCAAGCGCGGCGAGCAGGGCGATGCGGCGTGGCTGGTGCCGACGTGCCTGCAGCTGGCGCCGTGCCTGATCCTGATGAGCGGCATGCTGTTCATGCCATTCTCGCCGCGCTGGCTGGTGCACCACGGCCGCGAGGCCGAGGCGCGGCGCATCCTGGCGAGCCTGCGCGACCTGCCCGAGGACCACGAGCTGGTCGAGCTGGAGTTCCTGGAGATCAAGGCGCAGTCGCTGTTTGAGAAGCGCAGCGTGGCGGCCAACTTCCCGCACCTGGCCGAGCCGACGGCGTGGAACACGTTCAAGCTGCAGTTCGTGGCCATCCGCTCGCTGTTCCGCACCATGCCGATGTTCAAGCGCGTGGTCGTGGCCACCGTCACCATGTTCTTCCAGCAGTGGACCGGCATCAACGCCGTGCTGTACTACGCGCCGACCATCTTCGGCCAGCTCGGCCTGACATCCAACACCACGTCGCTGCTTGCCACCGGCGTCGTCGGCATCGTCATGTTCATTGCAACCATTCCGGCCGTGCTGTGGATCGACCGTCTCGGCCGCAAGCCGGTGCTGGCGATTGGTGCGCTCGGCATGGGAACGTGCCACATCATCATCGCGGTGATCTTTGCGAAGAACGAGAGCCAGTGGCACGAGCATGCGGCGGCCGGCTGGGCGGCGGTGGCCATGGTGTGGCTGTTCGTGATCCACTTCGGATACTCTTGGGGGCCGTGTGCGTGGATCATCGTGGCCGAGATCTGGCCGCTCAGCAGCCGGCCGTACGGAGTGTCGCTTGGAGCGTCGAGCAACTGGATGTAAGTATATCTGCACACACATTGCTGAAGGGAGGGGCTGAACATGGGGTGTGCTTTTGACACAACTGGCTCACTAACATCGAACTTTCTCTCTAAGGAACAACTTCATTGTTGGCCAGGTCACCCCTGACATGTTGCAGAAGATGCGGTACGGCACGTACATTCTGTTCGGAGCGCTGACGTACATCGGCGCGGCGTTCATCTGGTTCTTCGTGCCGGAGACGAAGCGTCTGACGCTCGAGGAGATGGACACCATCTTCGGATCGGAGGGCACGGCCCAGGCCGACTTTGAGCGCATGGAGGCCATCAACCGCGAGATAGGCCTCACCGAGATGCTTGCCGGCATGTCTGGCGACGCCAGCTCGACCGAGAAGAAGGTGACGGCGACCGGCACCCACTCCGAGACGATCTAGGGGGGTGGGGTCGGGATAGAGGGCTGGAACGACACCAGCCATGTTGGAGTTTGGATGGGGATGAGTGAGCGTCGTTAGTGTCTTCTTCTTCTTGTTATTATCTGATAGCAACTGTTTCTTCTCCTCAGTCGTGGTGCTGGTTTGACGGGGCCGAATATACCACCGCGTTTCCAAGGTTATATAGCCAACTGAGTATGTGCATACGTATGTCTCTACGGTTATGACTGTATGCTTGTGACTCGTAAGGAACGGTCTGCCGGCACGGACGCAACGCAAGCGCTTACAGCGAGCCGGTGTTGGCTCGAGGATCATGTGAAGGGACCGAACAACACCGACCCAGAGGAAGCAGATCAGGCGAGCAGTGTGATGTGATAGAGAGGCGAAATAATGGCATGGCCCCAGGAAAACACAGACTGAAAAGCAGGCCGGGCCGACGAAGACCTACAACAGCGCTAGCCTAATACGGATATCTTACGATGGATACACATCGTGTAGCAATCTAGTGGCAGTTTGGGGGTCTAGGGTGCAGTGTCGATCAGAGGAGACAAGAGACGCACAGAGAGAGAGAGAGAGAGAGAGTGGACGAGATCCTTGCAGCTTAGTGAGTCTACAGTACACATGTCTTGTCTCTCCTCCTGTGTGGCTTGTTTCTGTCAGCCATGTTGACCTCGTTTTCCTTCTTCTGCTTCTCCTGCATAGCCTGACTGGGCTAGCCCCCAAGCACTTGTTGGCGGGAGGGGGAATGAAGTGTGCACTGACGCGGACTCTCTTGTTCAAAGAGCCCCCCCTCTTCCCCATTCTCTCATGATGGAGGCTCTTCCGGTCTGAGGCAACGAGCGCCAAGCGTCTCACCGGAAACCAGCCAGGACGCCTCAAGCGGATTCGCTCGTCCGAGAGAGTTACAGTATGGCCAGGAGGGACGACCAGCGAGAGTGCTGTGAACTACAACCATGAACAAGATTGCACAGCCAAATTAGAAACAAGAAGTTATGCAGAGTTTATGCCCACAGTTTAAAACTGGATATATCAGACATGTGCAGGGGGGGAGACGCACCCAGCGCCTGAAGCTGTTGGGTTGGGCTTTGGAGGGCCTTATGCAGAGGGGCGGAGAGTCAAACAAAAGGCTGTTTACACGGGTGGACTGTGCGCACAAAGCGCATATTTCGGAAGCCCAGCCGGAACAGGGGCAGACCTGGCCGAGGCAATATTCTGGGTATAGCACGGGATATTATTGTGCAGGATTTTGTGAAGGCTGGCTGCCGGACTTTGAGGCAGAGAGCGAGCAACTACGTGACTGCTTGAGGATCATCGCCTGGTGGTCTCTGTCTCTTTGTGTCCGCCTGCCACCCTTTCACTCTGACTCTCTCGCTCAGTCTCTCCCACACACTCTCGATTGCCCGCCCGCTCTTCGTCTCCGGACCGGGGGAAAGAGACCAGCCAAGGGACCAGGACCGGCAAACCACGGACGAGAAAATGGCTTGTTCTGGAGACTTACCAGCCAGAAGTTGGCACAACAGTGGCGTCGGGGCCAGAACGAGTTCCCAGCACAAAGGGAACTACTGGCCGGCATGCGATGATCTTCCCGGAGTGATCCTCCTCTTTGGGCGTCGACTCGCAATATCCCCCTCCCTCCCTGGCCTGGGATTTCCTTCTGCGGTGCCTTTCACACGGGCCGAGCGTGTAAGCTTGACGAGGATGCGAGTCCAAGTACCCAGTGCCCGCAGGCTCCTGCGGCCGAGGAACTTTGGCTGGCTGGCAGCTCGTGCGGACACGACAAGACTAAACGGCAGACGCAGGCAGGACGAGAGCAGGCGGAAAAAAGGAATATCTACGGCAAGGAGGAAGGACGAGCAAAAGAAAACCAAAACAAAAGAAAAGAAAAGAAAAAGCAAACTATGGTCCCACGAGCCGCGGAAAAAAGAAACCACAGACGTGGTTTGATTACGGCCAGACAACGAGCAAAAGGAACGAAAAGAGGAGAAGAGAGAAACGAGAGGAAGCCGCTGGTGAGACTGGGCCGCCCTAGTATTTGCTGCCCCCAGCTGGGGGGCTCTTGATACATATACGGACAACTTCTGCAGCCACGGCCAGCCAGAAGGGAGATGAGTGAAGATACGGAGGATATATCAACAGAGGCAAACAGAAACGCCACTCTGAAGAGCTTTAGTGTTTGTCTCGGCTGCCGGGGGAGAGGGCGGTTGCGTATATATATCATATAAACTTGCCCTGCATGAAGCCACGGCGGCCGGGCTCCGGCATATAGCGGTGATCGACTTGCTTGCGGCTGGGGCCAAACGGGGTCTTCATGCTGGCCTCTGTTCGTCTCTTTCACTCAGATCTTCACTTTGGCCGCTTCTATTTCCCGTCTCTCTCTATCTCCCTCTCTCTCTCTCTCTCTCCCCCGTGAATTCATGTCTAGGCCCACCGAGTCCTGAATAAGGTGTGTCTCCACTTACACCCGGCCGCATTCTGCGTGAAGTGTCTATCCTGTAACGATTGCGACGACTGCCTGGTTGGTCACTGGGGGGGATTTTGTGCCATCCCCCCCCTCCCCGTCTATAATCTCGTCGAGACATACGACCTGACGAAGGCTGTTTCAGCATATACAGGTACGTCGTGGTGGAAAGTGACGGCGGCGGAGTGGCAGCGAAGAAGCACACGCTGCTTGGATCAGTGGAGGTGAACGGGTCTCACACGCAGAGCTTGGAAGGCGGGAATCGGATCTCTGAGTGAGCAGATGCTCGGCATGCTGGGTGAGCGTCCTTGGCCAGTCTCTGAACGGGCCCTTCTTCGGTGTAAGTGGCATGCTCACCTTGGGATACATACAACTCGAGCCTCCTCCAGCCCGGACATACTGGGTTACAGCCAACCCCGAGACCGTACGAGTATTATGGATCCCTGACAGCTTCCCGGCCGATTGTTGACGGTGTCTGTGTCTGTGTCAGTCTGTGGCTTTTGTTCCTTTTGCTTGCTGCCAGTGGCCAGGTCTGGATTCTCTGCTACCGCCTCATTTGATCCCGCATTTTGCGTCTCCAGCTGGCCATTTCCAAAGAATACAATAGGCGGGCCCCAGAAAACCAGCTGGAAACAGCTTAGAACCCACGCACTATTGTTCGGTCTTGTCCCAAGCTGGCCAGACCCTCCCTCTGCCCCCTCCCGCCTCTCCAAGAAACAAACATACAACTGGCTCAGCTGCGTTGTCGGGAATATCAGGTGCACGCTTTGACAGATACAGGTAAGAGAGAGAGAGAGAGAGAGTTTGGGGTGGCGGCCATGGATGAGCGGAGGAACACGCTGACTGGCCGGGATCTCTTGCAGGTGGCGGCCATCGTCTCTATCTCTATCTCTCTTGCCATTTGGTGGTAGTACCGCCGATCGACACATCTTTTTCTTTCTTTCTTACTTCTGGTAAACCGCCGTTGCTACTGTGTGACTGACGATGTACGGCTAGTTCCTGTATCTATCTATAGTGGTGTCCATACGAGATGGCTGTCTGCAGAACACCTCAATCCATGAACCTGGCCCGACTATATAAGCTGCGGTGATATCGGGGATCTCTAGTGGGCCAGGCCTTTTATGCTGGATGTTTTAAGCTCTGAATGACTCGTGAGCGAGATATCGAGGCCGAGAGCATGCTCGGAGTCATCGATAACTCTGCTCCGTCTCCCGTATGCCGTCACTTACTTCCTGGCTGTTGGCAGCCTCCCCAATGGGCGGCGCCGCCGTGGAGACTCAGAGACACTGGGGTGTCTGTCGGGCTGTCTGTCTCCTGAGCAGCAGTACTCATCGTTCGGGGCCTGCGTCGTCTCTCTCCCTCTTCTCCAGCGGCCCGTCTCTCTGTGAAGTGTGTGTGTCTCTCCCTGCGTAGCCGGCTCCCGGTGTCTCTCTCGATCTTGCAGGTCTAAGTGCAGTCCACTGTAAGTGACACTAGATGCACTCCCGCCGTCGGCCACCCAAGGTATTGGGTTGAGTGACTGCCTGAAGACAAGGCAGTGCGTCAAGTCTGCTACGGCACAGGGAGCATCCAACAGGCACACGGCCCCTCCAGCCGGATACGTCTCCCTTCCAGCCCGGCACAGCACCACCAACTTCACTTCTGTCTTATTCTTTCCGGTTTTCTGTTCTCCTCTCTAAACAGTCCATCTCGCCACTCTTTGAGCGTGTTTCTTCCCTTCCAACACCTGATCCACTTGTTAAACACAGCGGGACCGTGAGACACGCTCGCCGCTGATACCTCGTCCGTTTATATCTGCATGCATACGAAGCAATCTTTGCAAGGCCGCTGGTCTGTATGTCTGGAACTGTCCTCTGGTGACTCTGTTCCCGACTCTGGAATACTCCTAGTATTGGTGATCTCTCGCATGAAGCCCGCGGTTCGAGCGGTGATCCAAGCTGGATACATCTGAGATGGTCTTCCAGTCAGCGTCACTTGGTGGCTCTAGGAGCGACAACTTGGTATACTGGCGGTGGGCTATATAATTCCGTCGCCAGCTGCTAACAGCCAGTCTTGAGGATCGATACACTCGACAGCCACTTCTCACTCTTCCTCTGTTCTTCCGTTCAACGTATTTCTGTTCTTTTCATCCTTCTCATCCCCTTCTTCTGCATATCTCTTATACTTAACGCATCACGTCCTCATAAACTTGATACCTCGCCTTCACATCCGCCGCCTCATCGCCCCTCGCTTGCCTTCATCTTCACCGCCATCTTCTCTCTCTCTCTTCTCCAGCTTTCCCACCTTCACCTCTGCATACAAAACCTCAGACGACCGATCGCCACCGTGTTCGGCGATCCCTGGACTTTCCCTCTCCCCCCCCCAAAAGGGCACTGCGCTTTGCCGCTCACGCCTTTTGCCTGAATCCGCCCCCATCCGTGTCCAGACCCGATGAACGACGACGCAGAGGGAAACAAGAGAGAGAGAAACATACAAAGTCGAGATACCCAAAAAGCCCATGCTAGACAGACTAACACGCTCACAGAGTATCACTGGCCTCTGCTTTTCTTACCGGGGTTCTGGCTTGTCTTCCATCCGGAGAATTTATCAAGCCCTGATCCTGATCCTCCCAATCATCTATAAGACACTGGAGTCTGTCTATCTTATTTTTACCTACCTATACTCGCGGTACTTATACTGCTTTCATCTTTCTCATCCCACTTATATTTGGTTGGTGGTCTCTTCTTCCTCATTGTTTGCCTATCACATCACACTGCCCCTTCTGGTGGATTATCTGCCAGCTTATCATATTCTAGGACACTCTACTGTATAAGAACAGGCTTCTCATCATTTCCATGGCAAGTACATCTCAGGAGTAACCGGCCAGAGTCTACTTCGTCCTCATCCTTCTCTTTCCTCCCTTCTCCTCTCTTCTCGCTGCTACACATCTCTTCCCCTCGAAAATCCGTCAAAATGCCGACCACTCACTCCAAAGCCTCTCTCTCCAATATCCTCCTGTTCTGTGACTCTCCTCGGCCGTCCACATCCAGTCTCCGCAGTCGTGACCGGCCCTTGACGCTCCCACCGCTCCTTACACCACCGTCTCCAGCCGCCTCCGGTCCGTTCCGATCCAGCGCTCCTCTCCCACCACCGTCGGCATCTTCCGCCTCAGGGTCAACTGCCTCGTCCCCGTCTCCCCAGCCGTCTCTGTCGTCGCCACTGGCGCCCGTGTCGTCATCGTCCGCCAGCAGAACAGCTCCTGTGTCGCTTGCCTCGCAGCAGTACGCACCCACGCCTCTTCCGAGCGTCTCCGGCTCCGTTGGACTCCCGCTTCCGCTCGCCTCGGCGGCTCCACGCCACGCGGGCTTCGTCCACGCGTCTCCGCCACTCCGCTCGCCATCGTCCAGTCTGGTCCCGAGCCGTAGGTCTCCTCCGTATGTGCTCTCGACTTCTCACGGCGATTCAGCACGACGACGGCCGTCATCATCACCGCGTTTCGCCCCCGAGGGGCCCTCTCACCACAGTCCCACCCATCCCGCCCCCACGCATTCAACTCCCACGTACGCCTCCGCTTCCACGCACTCTGCGCCACGGGTCTCACCGCCTCACCCACGCCGGAACCGCCGGTACCAGCAACCCCCAACCGCCGCCCATGACGCTTCTTCCAGCTCAGCAGCAGCAGCAGCGGCGGCGTCTCACTTCTCATTCCCGTTCCACCGACTCCCTCCCGAGCTGCACCACAGCATCTGTGCCCACCTGGACTACGCCAGCCTGATCGCGCTGTCGCAGGCCAACCGCCACCTGCACCGCCTGGTCGACCCGCAGCGCGCGGCGCCGGACGACAAATTCGCCTTTGTCATGCGCGCCGAGGCGTCGTTCGCCCGCCACTTCCCCGGCGTTGGCTACGGCCAGGAGTTCCCCGGAAACTTCGCCTGCTACGTGTGCTATCGCGTCCGCCCCCCGTCCTGCTTCGACGCCGACCAGCCGCACACGGTGTACATGTACTACGAGCCGTCAGCCGCCGCAGACGTGCCCGGCCTGGGCGGCGCCACAGCTTCGGATCAGCAGCAGGCCGCCGACGACGAAGGCCCGGGGACGCCTCCGCCCCAGCTGGAGCCGAACCAGAAGCACTGGATGCGCAGAACCGTCACTCTGAGACGGTACTGCATCGACTGCGGTGTTCGGGAGGGCTTGCACCGGCCCGGAGACTTGATTGTTACGAAACTCCGCCAGGAACTCTGGGTATGTCGATGCCATACCGTCTGGCACAAGCTGGCATGCACCAAGTGCACGAGATGTGGTCTTGACTGCCCATTACGGGCGAAGAAGTGAGGCCTCAGTTTGAGGATAGAGATTGGGGATACAGGGATGGAGTGTCCAGCATCGTTTAGCCGCTTCACGGCATTCATCATTGGATACATAGATAGATCACGATGGAAATAGGATACCACAGCACATACGCTTTCTAGAAAGGATGAATACCAGTGCCTCCAAATACAAGACCCAGCATCTATAGTTCTGGTCTGCCACTTCTAACCATGAGCATGATACTCATCCCGCAAAAGATAGAAGAGAAGACAGGAAAAGAAAGAAGGGGGGTTACAAGCAATAGGGCACGAAAGAAAAGACGTATCAAAGAAGTGAAAAGAAATCCCTCCACAAGAGGGCCTCCTCTCTCCTCCTCTACCAGTCCACCCACGCCAACCCCTGGATCTCTAGTGCCAGTTCAGTCGGGAGCGGCTCACAGCCGCCGCAGTCACAGTGGAACCCGTACTGGCCCAGTAGGGTTGGCGGCGCCGCACCGTACGAGATGCGGAGTTCTGTTCCCGCCGGAACGCCGACATGCGGCAGGGCAAACCGGTCGCCGGCGTCCGGGCCCAACGACGACGGGGCGATCTGCATCTGCATTATATACTGCGATGCGTCGCGCCTGTCGGCGTTGGACCCCTCCTCCGCGGCTTCTGCTTCGGTCTCCGGCCCTGTCCCCGCATCGACGACCTTCCAGACCACGTTGCACACCCCCCTGCAAGCGTGGTTGAACCGGGACGCGACCGGGAACAGGCCGTCTATACGACCAACGATGTTGAATCTAGAGAGAGAGAGAGAGAGAGAGAGAGAGAGAGAAAAGAGGCCATGTGTGTTAGAAAAGAAGCCGGACGCCTCAACCAGATCAAGGCAAAGAGACACATACCGATTGGTCACGAAGACCGCAAACGGAGGGTAGATGTCCGCATTGTGCGGATAGTAGGCAGCCAGGCTCAGGACCACCGACTTCTGGTCCTCGCCGAGGCGGTCATACTCCCGCCCCAGCCCCTGGCTGTCACAAGCGATTATCGGTCGCTCGAAATGGATGACCTGGCCCGGAGCCAGGTCCCGCACCGCAAAGGCGCCGTAACCGCCACGAGGGGACGGGCGGACTTCGAAAAGTCCGTTCGAGTAAATCACCCCGTCAGGGGCGACCAGGTCGGGCGACGTCGTCGGGAGTGGCGCAATGGGCTCGGCGCGGCTTTCAAACTCCAGCGCCGTAGGAAGGGGAAGAGAAACAGCCGCCGCGTCTCCCGACGGTGTTATTGTTAGTGGCAGAGAAAGAACCAGCCCGGCTTTTCCGGGCTGCTCTGCCACGCAGGTCTCATCCCCCGATCCTGCGGCATTGGACGGAGTGAAAGCCGTCCGAGCCCGCGCCCGGAGGCTGGAACCTGAGGGGGCATCACTCCCCAGAGGTTCTGCGGCAAACAAACAGAAGATTGGAAGATCAGTATGTGGCTCTCAACAGCAAACGGTAAACAGTAAATAGTAAACAGCAAACACTGGATAGTCTGGTGAGTCATGCTACCCAGCACACACCGTCCCGCTTGGGAAGTGTGACCATCCTGCAGTCAGGAGATGGAAAGCCAGAGAGAGGATCCGATCTCATTCGAGTCTGAAATAGCCTCCATAACTCGAGAAGCCATCTCCAGACTGTATTATGTGTGGTGACCTGTGATGATGGTGGCTTTTGGGGACCGAAGAGGGGAGAGAGAGTTGCAGCATACCTCTCGTGGATATCATCTAGAAAGAAGACAAGTGGAATGGTTAGCACCAGGCTCAATCCAGAAGCAAGAGATACCATCGGATCATACGTTTCCTTATGGACTCTTAAGGAGTCCATAATGAGAGGAGGCCGCTGAAGATGGCAGAGGTGGAGGAGAGGGGGTAAGGAAGCGAGGATGGGAGAGTTGAAGAAGAGAAATGGTTGAGAGCTTACCGAGAGAAAAGAAAAAGAGAAGAAGAAAAGGAGGAGGGGAGGGGAGAATAAATAGGGAAAACAGAGGAGAGAGGATAGACACAGAAGGAAGAACGCTGGTGTGTCTTCAGCAACTGGTTTCTGTCGAGGCAACGAGAGTCTGCGAAAGGAGCAAACGAAGCAGAAGCAGGGACAGATGATCCTGCAGGCAGCCCACGACAAGATGTGAGGGCTAAGAGTAGAAAGATCTCGCCTTTGGTTGGTGTCTCTAGAGAAACTCAAAGAGTGATCACACGACTGAAGTCGGTAGTTACCTGGAAGGTGAAGATGAACGAGAGTGATATGGATAAGCGGGTGGAACTCGTCTTATATCAGACTCTTTGAAGAAACGATTCCGGCAAAGCGGGTTCAATCAACTCCAGGGACAAAGGGAGACGACGAGGGAAAGAGAGACAATGAAAAAAAGGAAGTGAGGAGAAAGGGAAAAGAAGGAGATGAAACAGGTGACGATAATCACAGTAAGGAAGACGAAGACAAAAGGATCTGAAAGGGGATGCTTAAGTGAAGACTGTTCTTTACAGAAAGAAAGATGACCTCGAAAGTGATTGTCTGACGAGAGAAAGAGAAAGAAGAAGAAGAAGAAAGGAGAAAGAAGAAGAAAAAGAAAGGAGAAAGAAAAGAAAAGAGAGGCTCGTCCGGAGAGAATAATATATTGTGTGGGCTTATGGCCTGTGAATAGGAATGCGTGATGTTTATTTCCTTAGGGGTATTATCTTCTTGTCTTTGTTCTATTTTTTTTAGAAAGGTGTGGGCTACTCTATTCGAAAGAGCAGGTATAGATAGATATTCATAATGTAGTAGTGGTGGTGTAAATAACGTCGATGTAAGTGTAAAGCCAGGTCTAACCCTAAAATGATGCGTGCATCATGAAGCTTTCGTGAATCACGACACTGACTAAGGCAGACACACACAGGAGTGGCAGGGGCGGACTTACGGCACTTTATAATGCAGGTTGATGTGGAGCACTCATGAAATCAAGATGCTCTTTCGTGAATCAGGTATTTCCCCTTTCCTTGATGGCCTAGCTGCCGGCTTGTGAATCAGGGGTATTAGCATTCTATTGCTACTAGCAGATGTTGGTGAGATCAGCTCCCTGCTTGCTACACATCTGGTCTATCATGTCTGAACTGCCTTCAAATGATCTCGAAGCAGCTGATATTTGCTTGACTCTTGACAGGAGGAAAACGAGAGAAGAAAAACACGAAAGATGGGTGCGTTCTTGATGTTACACATGCACCCACCTCGGAACTGAACGAGACACCATCCCAAGGAACTCCAGTCCCAATTGCCAAAAGCTCTCATACAGACACCCAAGAGAAACAACCTGAAAGCCCTGAGCCCACCCTAATCCCACAGCCGCACCTGGCCGTCCCGCCCGGCCGTGACAACCTTCGACGTCTCCTGCTCCGACCACGCCACACAGGTCAGCGGCTCGGTGCCGGCCTGGATCTTGTGCAGCATGGTGCCGCGCTTGTAGCTCCAGAACACCACAAAGCCGGCCTCGTCGCCGCTGGTGACAAACTCGCCGTCGGGCGACACGGCCACGTCGATCGCCGAGCCGGCGGTGTGGTGGCCGCGCCACAGCTTCTTGCGGTTCTGCCGGATCTTGTCGCCGGTCGAGTACGCCAGGATCGAGTTGTCGCCGCTCTGGTACAGCACGTGCTTGCCGTTCGGGTGCAGACACGACCGCGTGTACGCAAACATGTCGATCTCCGCAATCATCTTCGTCGGCACCGGGATGCCGTAGTCCCACGCCCGCACCGTCTTGTCGTTCGCCGACGAGATGAACCGCCGCCCCTCGTCCAGGAACTCCAGCGTCGTGATCTCCGCCAGGTGGTGGTCGTAGTCCTGCACAATCTCGTTGCCCGCCCGCGTGTCGTACTGCAGGATGTTGTTGCTCGACATGCCCGCCAGGAACTCGTGCTGGTGCTCGCTGCTCAGGTTGTTGAACCGCACCACGTGCGGCGTCTTGCCGCTGCTAAACTTGCTAATGCACTGGCCCGTCTCGGTGTCCCACAGCTTCATCATGCGATCCCATGACGCACTGAGGAACTGCCGCCCATCGTGGTTGAAGTGAATGTCGGATAGCGCCTTGGTGTGACCTTGGTACGTCCGCAACAGCTCGCGCTGGTGATACATGTCGTATATCCGGATAGTCGTGTCGGCACTGGCGGTAAGGAGGAGATGAGACGAGTAGGGGAATAGTCGTATGGCGGTGATGGGTTGTTTGCTGTCCTTCCAGGCATGGATCTGTTTCTTGGGGATGAAGTTCGTGATGCTGCCGACTTCCTTGCGTAGGTCGACGCCGAGGTCTTGTGGCACATGCACTGAGGAGAGGAGGAAAGGAGAATAGTCAGCAGAGTCCGATAAATCAGCGCAGGGTGCTGGGGTTTCAAACACTTACTGTATGTCCGGCCTTGGTAGTCGTATTGCTCCGACCCAACAAACGCCGACGTTTCCTCGCCCATGCTCTCCACCACCTTCCGCCGCTCCAGCGCAATCTCCGGCGCCTTGACGACCGCGCCACTCGCCACCACATCATCATCACTCGCCGCCTCCGAGTCGGTCACCTCGACCTCCTCGTACTCGTCGTCGTCTTCCTCGTCGCCGGAGTCCGCGACCAGCGGGCCATGGCGGGGCTTGTACTTGGCCCACGGCCCAACATACGACCCGGGGCCCTCCGCCACCGTGGCATCGCCCTTACTCTCGCGCAGCTTGCGCAGCCGCGCCGCCTCGTCGCGCGCCTGCGCCGAGCTCACAAACTCGCGCTCGGGCCCGCCGCGCCGCTCGACCGCCCGGTGCTTGGCCCGGAACACGTGCTCGCTGATCGCCGTCTCGCTGGCCTGGCCCGTCAGAATGCCCGTGGTCTTGCGCTTGCGCGACGCCTCGTCCTGCGAAAACGGATTCGCCGGGCCCAGCGGCACCGACGCCAGCGCTTCCGCCGAGTACTGGTCTGCTGCGTGCAGCGGGCCTGCTTGTTGCCGCACAATCAGCGCGTCCTTCGGCGCCATGTTCGCCGGGTACTCGCGCAGGTCCGCCATCGTGTGTGTATCGTTGAAGGTTTTGAAAGTCGGAATCAGAGGAGTATCGGCAACGTCAGACGGATTCGAGATATCGAAGAGATTCACGGTGGAAATCGTTCATTCGTTGGGTTTGAAGATGTCAGGAAAAAGACACACGCCTGAGGAAAAAAAAAGTTCAGAGTTGATAAAGCTTGACGTGAAACCCTATGATGGCGCTTATTAAGCGAAGGTAACCCTAACATCTGTTCACATGCTTTCTGCGTGGCGTCAAAACAGGACCCGACTCCACGATCTGCAACCCAGTTTCTGGGAATCCGGTGAGATCAAAGATTAATTTAGTTGAGAACATATCAGCTTTCGCGTCGGGTGTCTGGCCTTTGATTCTGCGGCCACGCTCAGAGCTGCTAGAACTGGGCCGGAACAGTGCAGCTCAAGATGTGGAGATGAGATCATCTTGACATCCGTAACTCAACCACTCAACCCGATACAAACGCAACATCACGGAGGCATCACAAAGCCGGAAAGAAATAAGGGTGATAAAAATAGAAGATATAAGATTCAAGCAACCCCAATTCTCTCCCGTACCTACGCAGATCCACCGTTTCTAGGCCGCATGTAACATTATATGTAGATGATATCGTGATGAAGTTGAGAGTTGAACCGAAAACGCAAAAAACAACCAGTAAAGACACAAAAAATTTCAAGACCATTGCATGAAGACCACCACACCGAAAACGCAGAGAAAAAAAACGCAGCGGGAGGGAGGCAAGACGCACGAAAGAGAAGCCCAGAAACCACACGCACGCACACCGGGAAGCAAGAATAAGAAGCAAGAGAGCTCATGAACCACAACAAACACATATAAAGATAGAACCCGGGAATTTCAAAGACACGTCGAGAGAGTCGTCAGACAAAAAAAGAGAGAGCATTATTCATGGTTCCAACAGCGCAAGCCGAAGATCAAAGCAAAGAGAAGAGCACCAAAAAGGAGAGACACCCCTGGGAATGAAGTCGTTGATAGGACATGGCTATGGTGGCAGGTGCCGGCGGACGACATGCTCCGGTTTCGGAGACGGGAAGTCGGGGTTTGTCGGTTCCGTCTTTCGCTATCGGACACGCCCGCGGTCTGGTATCCATGACAAGGTGGAAAGACAAATAGAGATCCAAACAGATTATAAACGACAGATGAAAGCTAAATCTGGACTAGGATACGGAGGAGCGACAAGCTGTGAGGTATCGAAACAGCGTATGGAGGAGTGGGATGCGAAGATGAGTCGACGAGTCGAAGAGTAGGGAAACTCGGAGTGGAAGGGTTGAGCTTGCACTGATTTAGCTGGCCTCGTCCTTGATCAGGGCAACGATCATGCTGTACAGGTAGAAGAAGAACAGCACCAGGTGGAAGGCAAGCTTGATGAAAGATTCCTATGGGAAGCAGAACACGAAGGCGGTTAGCTGGGGATAGATGCGGGACGGGAGGGGGAAGAGCCAGGAATGAGAGACATGGGAGAGAGAAAGAGGGCACATGGCAAACATGGGACAGCAAAGCAAGGGCAGACGGAAATACCTTCTTGTGGACGTTCAACTTGCGGAAGATCTCAGTGGCATCCAGAAGATGGGTGTTCTCGAAGATCCTGCAGAGAGAAAAAAGAAAGCAAAGGTCAGCATGCAAACACTCGGGCGAACGCCACAGATCCCCCCACCACGACGAGACTTAGAGGTCGCATACTTCTTTGCGTTCCAGGCGGCGAGCGGCAGGTTGAGCAGCAGAGGCAGCCAGTATCCGTTGATCAGGAACAGGAAGGTCAGGAACCCGTGCACAGCGGCCTCGGGGACAATGTAGGTGTTCAGACGGTTGCACAGCTCGATAGGGTTGATGTAGTCACTGGAGATAAGAGAGACAGCGGCGTCAGTACAGGGCCTTTCCACGTAGGGCGAGGCAAAGACAGCATCGGTCGCAGCCCCGGGGTGTGCGGGACGGATACAGATGGTGATAGCGGCGGAGACGAAACATACCACTCCAAATCGCTGTACATGATGGTGAAGAACACCTGCAGGAACAAGTTGACGGCATTTATCAGTACCGAAAGGAGGTACAGCCATGCCTCGCCGGACATCATATTGGGCGGTAGTTGAGAGGGGGGAAACGAGGCGACGGATGCGCGCAGTGAAATTCAATTGAGGAGATGACGGAGAAGCGGATGAGAAGGAAAGATTCGAGATGGTGAGATGGCCGAAAGGGGGGTGTAGAGGAAGAAGAAAAGAAGATTGGAAAAAAGGTGGGCTGGAGGGTTTTTTTTTCCTCCTTCGTATGCGACAACCACCTGAGAGGTTAGAGGATGACGCCAGTTCTAAGCTGGGATTCCCGCACAGGCCTTGAGAAGGAAGCTCAACAGTACACACTCGGAGAGAGAGGGGCGGAAATATACACAACCCTGAGGAATGCCGGAGCAGATTGGCTGTAAGCTGGGAGAGGAGAAAGCACCACAGGAGAAAAGGGTTAGGCTACTCTCCAGATGACGTTTCTTTTTTTTAGTGGAAAGGGGAAGCGGTAGAGAGGAAATGCCAACAACAGACCACAGTAAACGACCAAGAATAAAAACCAGAAAAAAAAAACCGGAAAAAGCCCCCAGAAAAAAAGAGGGTAGCAGTCGAGGAGGCTGGAAGACGAAAGAAACTCGGATAGACAAAAAAGGTGGTGAACTCGACCATATTTTTTGTGTGATGGTAAGACTTTTCGGTAGGCAGAGATCAAGTGTGGCGTTCACGCATCAGCCACGCTTTTGCCTTGAAAGGAGAAGGGGTCCTTATCTCTTATCTAATCGATAGTAGCTCCCTTTTCGACCTTTTAGCAAAACGAGCTACGATTCCGTTACACTGGTAGTTTTTCACATATAAATTATGAGTCAGGCGTCGCTCATCGCGTGGTGTGTTGTCTGTGAGACGGTCCCGGCGCCGAGAACTACAGTATCAAAGTCTTCCTCCACGACGTCAAGCACGTCGACGTCAACGGAGGCGGAGGCGGAGACGGCAACGTCAACGGCAACCGTGGCGTCCACCTCGCCCGCCCCAACACCCGACTGGCAGGGCTCCTCCAATGGCTTCGACGTCGCGCATTCTCGCCAGCTTCGGTGACGGCACGGACAGTGTTGGCGGGCCCGCCGCCCTGACCGTTCCCGGGTGCTTGGCCCGCTGTTCCGGCCGGGCCGACTCCCATGGCCGAGTTGAGTTCGGGCAAAGGTGTTTCTGTGGTGTGACTGTCAGTATCTCTTAATCCATGGACCGCGGCTTTCTTTTTTTACGCTCTCTGCGCGAGGCCAGCCCAAAAATGCCACCCCGTGTCTACATGTTCATGTATTCCAAGTCAAACGACGAAGACAAAGACTTAATATAACAATTGACGCTTCCTCGCTTGTATATTGTTTGATATGATATGGTTCACTACCCCAGCCGAACCACAGATGAAGAGTATATAAAACAACAAGAACATGCTACCGCTACCCGCATCTCGCTTCGCTCTGTAGATAGGCTTGTTTAGCCCTCGCTTTCACAAACTACCCCCACGTCACTACCTTATATAAACCTTCTCGCTTTGCTGCTCCACGTTGAAAGGATGTGCTGTTCAAAAAGAAAAAAAAAAGGGGGCCGATAAAAGGGTGGGGAGTGACGCACAAACACGAAATGTGGGAGGTCCAAGATCGCGGGGAAACCGAAAAGAAAACGCATGGACCTCGTCAGAATCAGGGGCAAGCAGGGTCATAACACACACAAGCAAACGGTCCCCGCCATAATCACCGGAGTGCGTCACTCACATCGCCCAGGCCCGAATTCAAGGAGAGCGGAAGAAAGAGTAAGGTGGGTTGAAACACGCGGTTCCGGTCTTCATGCCAGGGGCGCAACCGGCATCGGCACGGGCCCACCGGGCGACGTGGGCAGGCGGGCGGTCAGGACCTCGACGCCGTCCTCGGTGACCAGCAGCGTGTGCTCGAACTGGGCAGTGCGCTTGCCGTCCACAGTGGTGCTCGTCCAGTTATCGGGCCAGGTGACATCGCGGTACTTGCCAAGGGCCACCATGGGCTCGATGGTGAAGGTCATGCCGGGCTTGGCCTCGCCGACGGTCTTGTTCTTGGCATAGTGCGGCACGTTGGGCGGCCCGTGGAACAGCTTGCCGACGCCGTGGCCGCAGTAGGCGCGGATCACCGAGCAGTCGCGCTCCTTGGCGTGCTTCTCGATGATGTTGCCGTACTCGCGGAACGGCACGCCCGGCTTGACGGCGGCAATGGCGGCGTCCAGGCACTCGCGCGCGGCCTCGACCACGCGCACCGATTCCGGGTCGGCCTTGGCCTTATCGCCAATATAGTATGTCTCGTTCAGGTCGCCGTGGTAGCCGCCGTGGTAGAGAGACACATCGATGTTAAGGATGTCGCCGTCTTGTAGCACGCGCTGGTCGGGAATGCCGTGGCAGATGACTTCGTTCAGCGACGTGCAGACGGATTTCGGGAAGTGGTTGTAGTTGAGCGGAGAGGGGTAGGCCTAAACGAGCAGATAAAAAAAAGAAAGAAAAAAAACACAGTCAGATCATGCGGCTCTCAAGCATTACCGAAAAGAAACACAGAATTTGCCAAGCGAAGAACGTACGTTGCGCTCAATGCACGCCTTGTGCACCACCTCGTCAATGTAGTCGGTGGTCACGCCGGGTTTCGCCGCTGCCGCCGCAATGTCCAGCACTTCGCGCGACAACCGGCACACCAGGCGCATGGCCTCGATACCGGCCGCGTCGAGAATGTCGATCTTGTTGGGGCGCAGCAGAGAGCGGTTGTACTTCGGCATGCCGTCCTCCGACCACTCGGGGTGGGTGATGGTCTTGGGTACCAGGCGGTGGGGCGAGAGCGGGTAGACGGGGCGCAGCGGGCCGGTGAAGCCAAACTTGGGGAACGGGTTGAACAGAGCAGGCCCGGCAGACTTGTGCATGAGTTTGTGTTGAGGCTGGTCATCAGGAGACGCATCAGATGTTAGTTGCGACAGGCCTCCTCTAAGGTCGGAGAAAAAACCGTGGTCAGAGGTGGAAGCTTACCCAGCTCCGCTTGAAGCAGTCCTGCGAGCAGAAGAAGCTGTCCTTGATGTCCTGCTTCAAACATGTCGGGCACTGCAGAGTGCCGGCGTCATTCTCGCAGTCAACGCCTTTGCATTTCCGCTGGGTATTGGTGGTGGCAGTCATGGTTAAGGAGGGGGGGGGGGAAGGGGGGGGATGAGAGAGAAGGAGAACGATAGAGGATATCTTGACGAAGCAAAGCAAATATGAAGCTTTGAACGAGAAAGGAAGACTTGAGACAAACAGAAAGATGCGATGAATCAGGAACGAAGATGTCAGACCAAACAGAGAGAGGGTGGATGAACGGAGGAAGATGGAGGGGATAGGCCCCAAAATAGAAGTGGAAAAGTTTGTGCATGGCACTACGCCCTAGTCGACTCACCGCCTTTGGCTGAGTAATCAGGCGGTCAAGAAGATAACGGCAATGACTTATGTCAGCGGGAGCGGTTTTTAGTGGGGCCGGTGTGGCATCTAGTCACGGCCGGCATCGCCAGGCACTGAGTCGAGTCATCAATATCATGAGATTCGGTGGTGACTGATTTCCAACAGCTGTGGCAAAGGGTGTCATCAATGGGCTGGATTTGCAGGGTTGTGGCTCATCATAGCGGATAAATGCCACTGTAGGCGAGTCAGTCCAGCGAGATCGTCAGCAAGCCAGCAGGCGGTTTACGCCGCCTTACAGGGCATAGTGCCTTCAGCCCACCGATGGATCTCCGCTGTGAGCAGGCGGTTGGTTCAGTGCGGCAGCCCCCCTAAAGCAGCCCCCCTCCGCGTCAGCAAACTCAGCATTACATTGCAGCGTTACAGCGTGTATTCGGCCGATACTGTCCCCTGGTCGATGCCCGAAGTGCAACGCTGAAGAAGAAAAAGTTCTTCTGTCTGTACGTGCCTCATTCTTCACGGCGGCGCGGCTTGGACCGTGCCGGATCTTACGATCGTCAGAGGGAAAATCTCACCAAGATTATGTTGTGTTTTTAATTAGCGCTGGACGTCGGCTCGTCTTGCAACTAATATGTTTTTCTTCTTGTGCTCTTTTTTTTTCTTCTATTTGTTCTCTTTCACTCTAGATCTCTTTCCCTCTCTCTTAGGATTCCATTCTCGTGCTTCTGGCTGGTACATAGAAAGTCTTGATCGTTGTCCCAGTCCCTCCTTGCCTCGTTATATCGGCCATCTCTCACTTGCATGATCAGTTTTATCTGCTCGTCTGACGCCATCCGCAAACCCTGAACGGCTTTTTATCTTGCGTCTCGCCTTTTCTCTCCGCTCGCCGTTCCCCCGCCATCGGCTTTCAAATCACGCCCACCTGTGCATTATTCACACATTTAATTTCCTATTTTAATTTCTCTTTCCCCCCTCCTCTTCATCGCTTCACCTCTCTCCATCCCAGCCAGTCACCGCCGAACCGATCCCGGCAGTTGGCGGGATTGCCTGATCAGGAGAGTCACCGACGGGAAAGCCAACGACGTCCCATCGACAGTTTAACTTTTTCTTCCTCTTCACTTCCGACTCTCCATCTATAGGGGGAAAAATCACCTAAAACCACATCCCTCAAATGGCCTCCCAATCCTCGCCCGGAAAGATCGTCATCATCGGCGCCGGCCCGGTCGGCTCTCTTGCCGCTCTGTACGCGGCAAAGCGCGGCTACGATGTCGAGGTGTACGAGCTGCGGCCCGGTAAGCATCGCACCTTCCCTCCCGGGAACTTTGGCCCACGTGTCACGGCCCCGGCCGAGTCCGTAGCGCCTTCCGGATCCGTGAATCTGGAAAGTGTACTAACCTTTTTATGCTTGGTTGCTCCTTCCTTCGGCCAGATCTTCGAGATCCCGCCACCGTGCCGCTCAACTTCACCAAGTCTATCAATCTGGCCATCTCCGAGCGTGGCATCAACGCCATGCGCCAGTCGGGATTTCCCGAGCTCCTGGATGTTGTTCTCGGTAACACCGTGCCGATGCGCGGCCGCATGATCCACGGTCGCCGGCCGGACGGCAGCCTGTACGGTGTCGGCCAGGACTACGACGTCCACGGCCGTGTAAGTCTCTCTCTCTCTTTGTTATCCAGTCCAGGACATGTGAGCCACTCAAAGTGCTAACCCCACCCTAGACCATCTACGCCATCGACCGCTCCGGCCTAAACAAGCAGATGCTCGACATGCTCGAGCGCCTGCCCAACGTCAAGCTGTTCTTCAACCACAAGCTGACCGGCGCCGACTTCACGCGCGGCCAGGCGTGGGTCGAGGTGCGCGACCCGTCGGCCCCGGCGGCCGCCCGCCCCGCGTCACCCGCATCTTCGCGGCCGCGCGAGGTCCAGATCGCCTTCGACTTCATGATCGGCGCCGACGGCGCGCACTCGGCCGTGCGCTACCACATGATGAAGTTCGCGCGCATGAACTACAGCCAGGACTACATCGACACGCTGTGGTGCGAGTTCGCCATCGACGCGCTGCCGGCGGACACGCCCGCAGGGCCGGCCCACCCGCACGCGCCGTTCGCGCTGTCGCCCAACCACCTGCACATCTGGCCCGGCCGCGACTTCATGTTCATCGCCATCCCGAGCGCCGACGGCGCCTTCGTGTGCACGCTGTTTCTGCCCAGCGCGCAGTTCGCCGCCCTGCAGGCCGCCCCGGCCTCGCTGCCGGCCTTCTTCGACACCCACTTCCCCGGGGTGACGGATCTGATCCCGCCCGCGCGCCTGGTCGCCTCGCTGCAGGCCAACCCCGTGCTGCCGCTGATCAGCATCAAGTGCGCGCCGTTCCACTACGGCTCGTCGGCCGTGGTGCTGGGCGACGCCGCCCACGCCATGGTGCCGTTCTACGGCCAGGGCCTAAACGCCGGTATGGAGGACGTGCGGGTGCTGTTCGCCGTGCTCGACAAGCACCGCGACGCGGCCGCCGACAACCGGCCCGACGCGGCGCCGGAGGCACGTGCGGCCCCCGCCGACACCGCCGCGGTGCGCGCGGCTGCGCTGGCCGAGTTCTCCGAGGTGCGCGTGCCGGACGCGCACACTATCAACGACCTCGCGCTGCAGAACTACGTCGAGATGCGCGCCTCGGTGCTGTCGCGCGGCTACCGGCTGCGCAAGTTCCTCGAGGAGACGGTCGCGGTCAGGCTGCCGTCGCTGGGCTGGCAGACCAAGTACATGCGCATCAGCTTCGGCAACGACCGCTACTCGGTTGTGCAGGAGAAGACCAACGCCCAGCTGCGTGTTCTGTACGCCGCGTCGGCTGCTGTGGCTGCTGTTGTCACCACGCCGCTGGTCTTCGGCATTGCTGCCATGATTCTGTCGCCGCGCTGGCGCCGCCCGGTTGTGTCAGGAGTTGCCTGGCTGCGCGCTTGTGTCGGCTTATGATAACTGTCGAGGGACCATGCGTCTCGGAGTACCTTGTCTGTCTGTCTTCATATAACCCCTCATAGAAGCGGATCACCAAAAGGAGGAAGAAAAGGCTATTCTTGGCCCAGAGTTTCCGATTTCATAGCTTGTCTTGCCTGCTTTGCTTTTCTGCGAGCACACCAGTGCATTCATTCCCAGCACAGAGTTCTGTTTTTTTGGTTTCTTGTTTGGATTCTGTTTTCTTCTTCGCCATATTTCCAGCTGGTATATACTCCCCTCTTTGCATATAACTTGGCGCATACTCTCTAGCCAGTCGCCAGCAGTTTTCCGAATATAAGGTACCACATCACATATATACGCGTACATTTCGAACCAGATATTGAGAACAGAGAAAAACGGTGTCCATATATGGACGTGGTATTGCAAATGTCCGTGAAGAACCCACAAAGGCCCTCGCTAATCACCGTCCTCTGCAAAGCGAAACAACACTCCTTCAACCGGGGCTTCCTACCTATGAACAGTTGCCAACTTCCCACACCATCTTGAACAGGAAAAGAGAGAAACTCGGATGAATTATGTAGAGAGACGTGAAATAAAAAGGAATGATTGTGGAGAAAAAGAAATGACATGAAGCATTCTCTATTAACAAACAAAAAAGAGAACGAATGGTATGTTTAACACAAGATTTATAGAAAAAGCAACACCCTCCCCTAACACAACAGCCCCTTACATGCTCGCCGTATACACCGACAATCTGTTTCCAGCTCCGCAGAACTCCAGCGGCGCACCGCCACACAACATCGAGCAGTCCGAATCCGGAGCCTCGAGCGACTCGGCGGCAAGTTCATCACCGCAGTAGCACTCGGCGCCATACTCGGTGCTGAAGAAGGCAAAGCCCGCGCACAGCGTCGCACACTTCTCGTTGGTCATGTCGCTGGCCGCGTGGCCGGCGCCCGAGAGCGCACGGCCACCGGGCAGCTCGGTGCGGCAGCCCAGGTAGGTAAAGTCGCCAGCGGTGGCCGGCTGCGAGGGCAGCTCGATCGTCTTGCCGGTCTCGTACAGCTCGAGGCGGTTGCCGGCGCCGCAGTACTGGTAGGCGTCGCCGTTGCACGTCATGCTGCACTCGTCCAGGCTATCGGCCTCGGCGCTGCTGGGGTGCAGGCTGTTGCCGCAGTAGCACTCGCCGCCGTACTCGGTACCGAAGTACTTGTAGCCGTCGCAGAACTCCGCGCACATCTCAAGAGTCATGTCGCCGGAGGAGGTTCCCTTGCCGGTAAGCGCACGCGAGGTGGTGCCCTCCTTCCAGCAGCTGATCAGAGCCCAGTCCTCTGCGATCACGGCGCGGTGCACAAGCGTGGGCTGGGGCGTCGCCGTGGACGAGGTGGCTGAAACGGTGGTGGGAATAACAGTGGTCGAGGTCAGAGTAGTGGTGGGTTCCTCGCTAGCGGAGGTAGACGACGAGGTAGTCGACGTGGTGGTAGGCTCCTCGGTGGTTGAGGTTGTCGCCGTGGAAGTTGGGGCGGTCGAGGTGGGCTCCTCCGATGTGGAGGTGGTCGACGTGCTGGTGGGCTCATCCGAAGTCGAGACGGAGGAGGTAGTCGTGGGCGTAGCCGAGAACGAGCTAGTGGTGGAAGTGGAAGTTGTCGAAGGTATCGACACAAGCGTAGCACGCTTACTATATAACTCGAGACGATTACCCGCACCGCAGAACTGCAGCGCCGTTCCAGCACACGTCATGCTACACTCGTTTATCGCCGCCTCGACGCTAGTAGCATCCACGACGTTACCGCAGTAGCACTCGCGGCCATACTCAGCTCCGAAGTACTCAAAGTCCGCGCAGAACTCCGCGCACATCTCCAGCGTCAGGTCGTCCGACGGTAGGAAAGCGCCGGTCAGCGTGCGCGCGCCGGTGGCCTCGGTCCAGCAGCCCATTAGGTCCCAGCTGGATCCAATAGTCGGGTGGTGGCTGAGCGTCTCGACGGGCGCCGCCGAGGTGGTGGTGGTCGACATGCTGGCAGACTCATCCGAGGTTAAGCTGGCAGCGGAAGTCGAAGTCGTCGAAGTCGTCGACGCAAGCGCAGCACGCTTGCTATAAAGCTCAAGACGATTGCCCGCACCGCAGAACTGCAGCGCCGTTCCAGCACACGTCATGCTACACTCGTTTAGAGGCGCCTCGACGCTAGTAGCATCCACGACGTTACCGCAGTAGCACTCGCGGCCATACTCAGCTCCGAAGTACTCAAAGTCCGCGCAGAACTCTGCGCACATCTCTAGCGTCAGGTCGTCCGATGGCAGGAAGGCGCCGGTCAGCGCGCGCGCGCCGGTGGCCTCGGTCCAGCAGCCCATTAGGTCCCAGCTGGATTCAATGGTCGGGCGGTGGCTAAGCGTCTCGACGGGCGCCGCCGAGGTGGTGGTGCTAGAAGTGGCGCTGCTTGCAGTCAGGGACGGCGTGGCGGTGCTAGACACGGAAGTCGAGGTCGGGGTCGTTGAGGCCGAAGTCGGGGTGGCGGTCGAAGACGCGACAGTAGTCGAAGTTACAGTCGAAGAGGACGCGGGAAGCGAGTACAGCTCGATACGGTTACCGGCACCACAGTACTGGGTGGAATCACCACCGCAGACCATGTTGCAGTCCGCCAGAGGAGCCGCCTCGCTGGTCGGGTCGACTGTGTTTCCACAGTAGCACTCACGGCCATACTCGGTTCCGAAGTAGGTGAAGCCCGTGCAGTTCGCCGCGCAGCTCTCGAGCGTCATGGAGTCATAGGCAAACGTCGCTCCGGCCAGGGCACGGGCGCCGGTAGCCTCGGTCCAGCACGACACGAACTTGTACGAGCCAATAGTGTCGCGGTGGTGCAGCGACGGGGTGGCGGTCGGAACGGAGCTGGTGGTGCTTGTGGAGGATGTGGTGGTGGTGGTGGTGGTGGTGGGCGGCTGGCTGGGAGTGGTCACAGCCGAGCAGACAGTCGAGCCGGTGAAGGGGAGACAAGTACCGCCAATCTCGCTGACGCTTTTAAACTCGCTCACCTTGGCGGTCGTGCCGTTGCCGCTGACCAGGTCAATGCGAGACGAGAAGCTCTGGCCACCGGGAACTGTAGTGGTCGCGGTGAAGAAGGTGTACGAGCCGTAACAGGTACCCTTGACCAGGGGGACGGTCATCGAGCTGAGGCCAGCAACGGGGTTGCCACTACGGTCAACGCGGTAGGACAGCTTGGCCGACATATTGGAGGTGGCGAGGTCATTGCGAACGGCAGCGGTGATGGTCAAGGTTCCGGAAGTCTGCAGCAGACAAGATTGCGACTCCTGGATGAACATGCCATCCTCGATGTGATACTCAGCACCGTTGTTGTCATAGAACTCCTGGCCGCCGGAAGCAAGGTTAAGAGTGACGGTGAACGAGTTGATACCAGACGCCACAGGGATGTTGACACTGACGGCATACCACTAGATTGAAGACAAACAAAGGGAGTTGGATCAGTTAATAAAAAGGAACGGGCCGATATTGAGGAAAGAATCCCACTTACGGCAAATGTGTCGTCAAATCCAGAAGAGCTTCCAGTGAGTCTAGCAGTGGTGGAGCAGGTGCTCCCGCACGAGCTAACACCATTGCGGTTCTTCCAGGTCACAGTAGCACTAGAAATAGCCGACGACGGGCGCACGGTGGTGCGAACGCGGATGTAACCGGTAAGCAGCATGGTGGTGGCACCAGTGTTCAGCGCCAGCTTCATGTTGACAGGCTTGAGCTCGTACGGAGCAATGGGCGAGCCCAGGGTCACGCCGGCAGGCACGACATTGATCATCTTCTCGAGGACGGTGGCACAGGTGGCGCGGAACACGGCCGGGTCGGTCATGGCGGAGACGGTGGCGTTGCCGTCAGAGTTGAAGATCTTGAAGTCGGAGTTGCGGGACGAGCTGATCGACGGGCCAACGACCAGGGGGTTCGACGTGGTGCCGTCGATGTACTCGGTCACAACGTGGTTGTCGAACGTGGAGGGCGACGTGTCCATGACGCCAAAGTCGTTGGGCGCAGTGCCCGCGGGCAAGATCTGGGGGTTGACAGCGGCATGGACGCCTCCGAGAGTGTGGCCGCAAGCCACCAGCTGAATCATCTCGGTGCTGTCGAAGCCCATACGCAGGAACTGGTTCCGGAATGTGCCGATGGCGTTTTGGGGCTGCGGAACACCCGAGCCAAAGGCGACGGTGGAGTCGACACGTCCAGCCCGCACAGGAATGATCGGGCCGCCGCAGGACCTTACGGAGGTGTGGACGCCCAGGGCAATCAGATCGGCCATGGAAGATTTCCGCGTAAAGTACGCTGACATGAAGCCCAGGGTGGTGCGGAAAGCGTCGCCGGCGTTGTCGCTATTGTTGAGTTCGTATTGAATCGACGCGTCCAGACCGCCTTCACCGCGGACCACGTTTCCGGTGGCCATATCGTGAAAGCCTGTCCGGAGCCATTCGGCGGCGTTGATGCGGCCCGGGCCAGAGCCTTCGTTGTTGCATGGTGACACGGTGTCGGCGAACTTGCGGGCGCGGAAGCCGAAGATCTGGTACATAATCTCCTCAAGCTCATCGGTGTCGGCCGGCCATGTCGGGTCGGCAGTTGTCAGGCCAGGCAGCAGGGCCAGAAGGAAGGGTAGGATAACCTTCATTGTGAATGCTTTTTGTTTTGGTGGTGGGAAAAAGAGAGATGGGGACTATAAGCCTGAAAACGAAAAAGGGCCCAAGTCGGTATATAGACGATAACACCACCACGGGAAGCTCTGGACGGTGGGTGTCACGCAGATCTCGGCAGCGGGACCGGGTGAAGGGTGTCGGTCTCCGGGAGCTGGCGCGTTCCTGGTTGTCTGTCTATGGTGGTTCTGTCTCTCAGTGCGTCTCTGCTCTTGTGAGTGGGTTGAAGGTGCAGTCTGTGTCTCCTGGAGTTCGGATTGATGTCTTAATCTTATTTTAGGGGCAAGTTGAAAGAGATTCACGCTGTCTCGTGTAAAAGCAAAGTAGAAACAAGCCCGGAGAAAAACGAAGGAAGGTCTGTCAAGCTGTTTATGGCTCAACGGAAAGGGTTCGAGGAGGTCGGGAAAAACGAAGAATAAATTAAGTAGGTAGAAAACGGCGGCAAATATTGTAAACGAATGTAAAAGATGCCCAAATTAAAGAATTAAGAAGAGGATTAGAACAAAACGAAAGGGCCAGGACGACACGAGAGCGGCAAGAAAGGGAAGGAAGAGAAAGAAAGAAAGAAAAGAGAGAGGAGAAGAAGGAGAGGAAAGGAGGAGAGGAAGAGAGGAAAGAAGATCACCGGCTGGGAAAGGGGAGGCACATGGTGATATTGCAACTTGGGGGGACCCGGGCGGCTGTCTTCCTCTCCAGAGTAGGGCTGATGCGCCAGCAGCCAGGGCAGTCCGGGAGTCCCAGACAGCACCGTTCAAGGACGTTCATGGCGGCTGGATAGTGGTGTTTCCTAGGCCGCACTTCCTTCTGTTGCTTCACTTACAGTCCTTTGCTATCCGCCATGTGCTTGACCGTGGTGCTTTTCCGAGCTCTCACCACCCGCCCGGGCAAAGTGCGTGGATCCATGTCTCCGCTGTTTAGGCCTTTTTGGGTCATATTGGTCCGGAGGTGTGTGTGTTGTTTTCTTTCTTCTCTTTTTGCCATGGAACATCATCTGAGGAATGCCAGCTAAACGTAATGTACCCCTTCTAATTGGGTCGGGCGCCGACTGATACCTGGACAAGTGGGAGGAAAAGAGCCAGGTCTCTCGGTGGGTTTGACGGCGGGTAGTGAAGGGTAGGTACCTGGACTCCTTTCGCAGCGGAGGAGAGTTTTTTTTCTGGTTGTTCCTTTTTTTCATCCCACAGCAAATCTCGTATCTGTTGAAGAAACATGCATATGCTAGGCCAAATTGGACCGCTTAACGAAGCTGGGCCTGAATTAGCTTGGCGGATAGTGGGAGGGTCCAAATATGCACACCCCTGGAATTGGGGTGGGGAGGGGGCGTGTGCGTTTGTCTGAAATGTCTGTGTCGACTCTGGGTGTCTCAGCCTTTTTTGGCGTTCATGTCTTCGGGCGAGCACAAAGAGAATGTTCGGCCAGAGGGCGTTTGCTAAATTTCAGCGAGTGTTAGTTGGATGGGCTCATGGGGTCACACATGCAGATTTCCCAGTTGGAGGGGACGGAAGACACCACAGGGCATTTCAGAAATGGAGAGAGAACGACTAAGTCTCCGGAGATCCTCAGTTTCTCCCTCCGTTCTTGGGGATCCCTCCCAGCCAGATACTGGAAAGGAACTTGGTCTCACCGGCCCCATGCCGTAGACCACGGATATCCGGCTCCCTCAGTGGCGTCTTCAAAACCGCCGAGCACACTACCAATTCGATAGTGCAGGTCATCGCCCGTTGATAATTTCATCGCACCCCAGGCCAAGGCCAGCTGGTTTCCTGAGTGCCGGATATGGGCCCAGGGGGGCGCAGCTTGGTAAACCCGAGTGGGCTAACACGTACTGTACAGCATATGCAGCGGCCAGAAACTGTGCTGTTATCAGCGTGAGATCCTAACAGAAGCGAAGGCCGGGGACTGGGGGGAGAGGCAGATCAACCTCACCTACCGGAACTGACACAACGCACCTCACGCAGGAAGAAAGTGATTCTTCCCGGTAGGCACAGTGTTCTTCAGGAGGACCATTGTGCGGCTCTCTTCCTCTGTTGTCTCGCTCCACTTCCAATCCTCCTCCCAGTAAAAGATGGCAGAATGAGACCATCGGTGCGAAATCCAGAACACCGGGCCCCCCGTATATCGGTCTTTGTATTGGGACTATTTGTTCCCCCGTTGTCCAATCCACACCCACCCAAAAACTTGCCGCGCAATTCCCATCTTGATACGGGGCACCAGCAGGCAAAGAAGCGAACACGCGCCATATCTGGACGCCAGGGATTATTATCGTCTCGGAAAGGACAAGCTCGACGGATAAGGATCTTTTCTCTGAATGACACAGTCAGTATCTAAGAAGCAAGATCGTAAAGGCAATTACCAGCATACTGACTCGACAGTCAGTATCTCTCGCTGAAGATCCAGACCTTCCAGCCAAGCAAAACGGCCACTGCATTAGCACGGCCAACACACGTGAGAAATACGGCGAATGCTCAGAAGCTTGGCCGCCAGCCGCCGAGAGATTGTCCTTTCAGAAGCAGTAATCTCAGCGCTTCGAGTAGTGATAGCCAAGTCCAGGTGAGGACGCAAAACAAAACAAAAAGGTCGAGATTGGTGAAGCCACAAAAGATATTATTACTGCTCTTACGTTAGGGCTCCTGGCTACGGTAAGGGTTACGTAAGGAAAAGCCACAACGCAAAGGGAAGGAGGGTTCGTGATGCGTTCCTGCCGTCTTTTGAAGTTAGGGTTACGAGATTGGCGAAGGCTATAAAATCGTGATGCTATTCACACTTTTACAGGAATGGAGAGAAGGAAACGAAGAGCGGCAGAGGGAGAGACGAAAAGCTGTCAGAAAAGCCGTCCCTGGTGACGACAAGTTCCGTCTAAAACAAACACCAGCCAACTTCAAGCTTCAGGCCACCTGGATTTAGTGTGTGCTCCTAATTTCAGGGCACCCAACACTCACCAGAGCCTAATAAATGGAACAAGAGAGACCAGAATTAGGGTGAAGAGGCGTGTGTGTTCATAACTTCACATCACACACACACACCCCCCCTTCCCCTACGCTGTCCATTTTTCCCCTTCCAGCTTTTTCCACTTTTAACACTCCAGATAACTTGGGCCCCTGAATTTAAAGCGAAGACTAATGGAAAGAGTGGGCTGCGTGCGACAAGACCAGCGAAAGACGAGACCAAAACAATCGACGAATATTGGCGTGTGTGTCCCACCTTTTCACAGCTACGTCGTGATTCTTTTTATACCGGAAGGTCTCCTTCAGTTTGGGAGCCGTTGGTTGACCAGTGAGTGATACCGACATCAGGTGTAAACCGGTTGTAAGAGTGGGCGGTGTTCGACTTTACCCGTGCCGACTCCTCCAACCTCCTCCAAGCACACAATGTACTGTACTGTACAGTACTGTACAGTACGTATCCGTGTATCACAACATCTTCAGATCGCCGGAGTGCTGCTCCCCTCGTTCTCCCTTTTCCTCTGAACCGTGCCCTCTGGCCCCAGGTCTCGCCAGTTTTTCAGCTCGTCCCCACTTCCCAAAGAGAAAAGCAAGGTCTTCGTATTTTCGAACACTGGCGGCGCTCTTGAAAACCCACCCTATCCGGAATATACGCGCTATACCGCTCCTGGATGGTACGCAAATCTCTGCAAATCCCGCCCCAGACTCGAACGCGTCGACAAAACTGAAAGGAGGGTATGACCATCACGGAGACTTATCATTGACCTGCCAAACCTGATCGAGGAGGAACGAAACGACATGCAGATTACTGAACCGTATCATGTACAGTACTGTACAGATACGAGTGCGGAACTGTCGGTACGTCCTGTGTTGTGAGTGTATACCAGTGTTACATATACGGTCCTTTGGTGGTTCGATATTGGGGCCTTCGAGAACAACACGGAAAAGACCGCTGGTGAGTAATTTCGCCTACGAGCATGTTAGTCCCAAGATGCTGCCATTTCAGAGCTGCGTATACGTGTACCTGATGCACAGTTACAACATATAATATGCCGGGAGAGGCATCCGGGGCATGCAAACCATGTAACTCACACACTATTGAACATCCGTGAATTTACCCTCTCTCTCTCTCGATTACTTCTCTGGCTTCTATTCGCCCCCACACTCCCGGAATGATACTTCACAGTTCGCACTGCTTTTTCCTAATATCTAAAGTTCAAAAGTCGCACCACTAGTATAACACTCTTCTGGGCTAAAGGATATTGATGCTGGCGCCGAACCAGAGGCTAGAAGTTATCAGCTCTCTTTTTTTTTTTTTTTTTCCCTTCTCCCTGGTTCTTTTAGACTGTTGTATAGAAGGGCAATCCAGACAATCATTCAGTCTTAATACTATCCACCCCCATCTTGCTATCATCTAACATTATTTCTTTGATCAGCCTCTTGTTACAGGCATATATTCCAACCGTCTTGAGGTCATCGGAGAACACTGCGGTCTGTAAATGCGGCTCGTAGGCAACTATAGGCATGTCACAGTCTTGTTAGCAAGATAGGCGAAAGGAAGACACGCACACACACACACACATCCAAGCAAGAGCAAGGCGGACTTTCACTTACCTTGATAGAAGTTCATATCACGGCGACAGTCAATCACCATCCAGTCCCTCAGAAACCCCTTCGGATACAGCCAATGATACCGCCCCCCGCCATAGAACGCAGTTATTTGGTCAACCAGATTTTGGCCGTTCGTCACGATTTTGATTGCCCAGCGCTGCCGGAGCACAAGGAAGTTAGGCCGGTTTTCAACGGGGTCCTACTCGCTGGAAAGATTTCCCCATGGCCCGACGACAGACCACAGGCACCGATAAAACTCGTCCACAAACGCCGTGTCTTTTCCCCGATCTTCGTTGCCGTAGCCGGGATGCTGTTCCCGGAACCGCTTGCCGAGACGTGTCGGGGAAATCGCCGATAAGACCCCCTCGCACAGGTCATCAAGTCTTCCATATGCCAAATGGGCAGATATCACCTCCTCGGTGGCCTGAATGGTCGCCAACGTGGACTCGAAATGTCTGGTGGTTAGCTAGGTTAGTATGTGATATTCATGAACGCACTTGTAAGATGGACAGTAGATTGAGGCTTTTCCCTCTCATGCACTTACAGCGCCTGGAGTTGGGTTGGAAATACACATATGAAACCTTCGTGTTCGTTCTCGTCCAGGTACAGCCAGCCTTCGGAAAGGCATTTGAACAGGGCGTCATCATGGGGATCAAACTTGATATATCCCTGCGCAAGAACCACCCGCAGCACTCCCAAGGCCATTTCGGCGTCTTGTCCGTGTGCGAATATCCCATTGATCGCAGACTGAGAAAAGTTCTCCATCATAAACTGGCGACTCCGTACACTCCTCCCCAACTGACTGTATGTGATGGGATCATCATCAGAGATGGCCCCGACAGAATGCATCTGTGTAATTTGCGGACTTCAGATTAGTACTGTACTGTACAGTACTATGTGCGGGCATCAGCATTGGGAACACCCAACCATACCATTAATATGTAGTCCAGAAGGACTCGGGTAATCCCCGGGTGCCCATTCGTGAGGCCCAACAACACGCCCCGTTTGTCGTCATCCCATGAAAGTCGCCGTCTCGCGAGCGATAGAGCGCGATCAACCACCTCGTTATGTTCAGTTCGGGTGTAAAAGAGGCACGCACTGTGTGGTGAATCCAGATAGCCGGTAAGCGTTACTCGGTTTGCTTTGGAGCAAACTTGTGGCACGGCGGGCTGGAGTGCATGGAAGAAGATGTTCCCATAGGCTGGGTGGCCACTTGCGGTGAACAGATAAAACCTGGGCCTCGGGGATGCTCCGTAGAGTATGTATGATTTCCAAAAGTCTGTGTAGTAAAACGTCACGTCGGCATTGTCGATGATGATGATGGCAGCGACCGAGTCCAGGCTTTGGCAGGTTCGTGGTGCAAGCTTTCTCTTCCAGCACTCAATCATCAGAAACTGCGTAAAGTCACCCTCGTTCATCACCCCTCGAAAGAGGGACGCGTTCACGTGCAAGGCCTTGATTCTTTGCCGCAGAAAGTAATTGTATAGCTGTTGTGACAGCACCGTCTTGCCGGTTTTCGGGGCTCCGTGGATAAGGACAAGCCTCTTCCCGTGACCGATTGCCGCAACGCGCCCCACTGTCATCCTTCGGTCGCAGATGTCGGGGGTGAATTCGAATGGGACGTTCGGGGTCGGCTCGTCCGAGGTGTTCACGGGCTCCGTGTCGCTGACGGGATCTTGAAATGGCGTCAGTCGATGCCAGACGAGCCAATCCTAAGAACACTGCCGTACTCACCCTGGGCAATCACATGGTGAAATTCAAGGCCATGTTTGCAGTCGTTGCATGGGCGAAGGGGAAGCTTCCAAGGCTCACGCAGGATGCAGCCGCATTCCACCAGCCCGTCCTCCGTGTCGAGCAAAAACTGGCAACGAGACATTTTTCCGGGACTTGGCGTAAGCTATATAAATGATGGAGGAATGTTTGTATCACTGCTGATCGTAAATTGACTTCGTGAGTAAAAGGTACATCATAAGATCATGAGGCTGAATATGTATTTGCGAAGAAGATGAACTCCAGAATAGTAGACGCAACATCACACAAGATCTCAACTGCAGGTCGATAATATCACTTCCTGCCTCCCTACGGAATACAGCATCCAACCTTCCTGCCGTTGCTGTCGTTTGAATGCGGAAGGTTGGCACCGGAGAATCAGAATGGCCGTGATACAGATGCGACCAGCTGGCAACAGACGACACGCTGAAATTACCGCCAGGTGCTCTTTACTGGCCGATCTACATCGACATGTTGTTCTTGGTTCACGATGTTCGGCCTATGACTTGTGTTTTGTATAGCACATATTCCACCAAGCTAGAAACGAAAGAACATTCCACACCAATTGTGCCCTTAGACTGGGGTAGTCCAATTCATGGCTCTGTATCCCTCGAACCGTGCCCTAATGGCAATTTTTCTGGCCGGTTGTTCTCTATTTCCACCCCCGAGCTTGTCCCTCGTGTGTCCTGAACTCTATGTGGGCAGCCTAGAATGTCGCGCTGGTGCGCTACCACGCACCAACGACAGTTTGTTCCTTGCCTCACCTGCGCTAATGGCTTCCCCAAAAAACCAATAGTCTGGTGGTTTTATCAGAGATCCTGCATTCCAGTGAATCACAGAACAATGCGTACTAGTGCGGTGCGGCGACGCCGTGGTGGTCGATGTTTGGTAGTGGGTGGAACTATTAGGGTTAGGGTTGTTGTCCGGGTATTCCTGTGCTATATATCACAATAAAACAGAGACTTTGGGTGTGATATTCAGAGGTCTCAGGCAAAATTGGGTATGAAACCAGAAAACTCCCACAGCTTCTGGGCTTTATGTGCTCAACCTATTCATACATGGATATGTTTACAGTGCGGCACCGGTGAGACTAAGCGACACCAAGGCATCCGGCCTGTTTAGGTGCGAAGCAATAATCATTCCCAAGGTTGGGGACCTTGAGGATATGCAAAGCCAGGCAGACGGGCATGGAAGCCGTTGATGACATTGCTGTAGACACGCCCCTACACGCCGTGCTGATCCACAGTTTTACGAGAAATATTCCGGCACACAACGCTACTCGGGAATATAAAGGCCTGAGTGGGCGCTGAATCTCGCAGTCCTGGACATAAACGTTGTAGCTCTCTTGCATGCCGATCGCTGTGACGTGGTTAGGCCGACTGGGGCTTCGTATTCTTCGACATGGGCTTGCATATTATTGGGCGGCGTCGCAGAGCTGAGATGCATGATGGGCTAACAACTCGAGGTCTAGACGGGACCTGCAGGATGAAGAAAAAAAACCGTTCTGCATGCACCTCGTATCTGCGCTGTTCCAAAGCTTTCGTTTCTTTTTTCCTCCTCCCCCGCTTGTGGTGTCTTCTGCATGAGCTCTCGGGGGTTTCGGACGTGTCGTATCGGACGCGGTTGGATGGTGCGAGAAGTTGAAAACTGTTCGGGTCCGTGATAGCTGTATTGTGCCGGCCTGCCGGATAAGTCAACGATTATCAGACGAGAGGGATTTCAAACTTATCCCACACACTCGTTTGCTGCTTGCCCCCATTTTCTCCGGTAATAGGATGCAACCCTAATATCCTTGCCCACGTCAACGCAATTTCGGCTCAATCAAACCGCGCACGCGGCTCTGCGCCAGCCAAGTATCAGAAGAGGATGGCAATATACTGGTTATCAAGGGTATCTTTCCACCACTCTTGGCGCCTATCCCTAATTTTAAACCCTAGCCCTAAAGTACTCTTTTTAATCAAAACAAAAATTCTTCCCCACAGCTACTTCTTCTTCTTCTTCTCCTTTTTCCTTCCTTCGTACTAACCAACTTTCTTCCTACCAACCAACTTTCTTCCTACCGACCAACTTTCTTCCTACCAACCAACTTCCTTCCCACCAAACAATTTTTTTCCTACAAAACAGGCGCTACACGAAACCAAGTCCGCAAAGAGAGAGAGAGAGAGAGAGAGAGAGAGGGAGACACGCACACAGAGAGAAAAAGAGAGAGAGAGAGAGAGAGACACGCATACAGAGAGAAAAAGAGAGAGAGAGAGAGACGCACACACACACAGAGAGAAAGAGAGAGAGAGA